>KZ308387.1:886387-930118 GCA_000376725.2 Ladona fulva | reverse complement strand
TTTTATATAATGCTGTCTTGGTTCCTCCGAGTATGTTAATTTTAAGCTAAGTGGTATTTTTCTAGGATGTTACTTTCAGGAATCTTGAATAATTAGGAATATTTCACATCGACCTCTCCGAATAGATCTTCATGTGATCTCACCGAACTCTCTTACCCGTTCGACTTCGGTATAAGCGATCCCGGGTTCGATTCCCGTTCGGGGCATACGAGCGACATGGCCTAAGCTGTCAAAGCACTTTTAACAATACCACTACTATCATAAAACTGTGCTGATGAAGGTGCGCATACTCCAATGTCGATATTTCATTTTCCATCTCAATTCCAAGTTCCACATAAAATGGGGTTCGAGAGTGGGCCCTTGAGCTAGTATCTATATGAATGGCCCTCAATTTTTATATTTTTCGCAATTGCTAGCCGTCGTCGAGCCGGATTTGTATAAGATATCATGCGCTAAGTATTGAAGGTAAATAGGATAAATACCAGTGCCTTTCTATGGTTTTATTTTATGGTCTGATGAGAATATTGGCCCCAGGTGCCGTAGCCTCCTCACCTTATAATATCGTCAACCCTGCCTCTGAATACAGACTACGGAAGCGCAATATGAGTGAATACGAAGGCGACTTGGCCTTCGAGTGAGGTTTTGATTTCCTCTGTTAGAGTTCCCTGGATTGTGGCAAAACAAAGCCTCGAGTTACATCTCGTACGGTTTAGGAAGTTCCTGATTGGTCGAAGCTATTATTCGGTTGAAATATTCTCCAAAATCGCAGTTGTCATTTCGTTAGTGAAGTGAGAGGATGTTCCGTCGTAGCTTTTGGGCTTCACTTCTGAAGGCGGAGGAATTAAAACGTAATAATTCCACCGTGAGTTCAAGTACGCTCATTCGTCGTTTATTTCAGATCAGAGGAAAGGTATGGATGTACGTGAAGCGAAAGATGTACAAAAGAAAAGTATGGAGAATCTTCGTGAATACGCTTCGCTTACCTCGAGAACGAACGGTGACATTGATATTTATGTATCTCGACGTGGAGTGACCTGTGCAACCAAAGGTTACTGTTACCACATATTCACTTCTACTTTTGTGGTAAAATGGGTGCAAGTGACGTGTTTCATCTTCAAAGCCATATTTAATAGAAGAACGAGAGTAATGCGGAAGACATTTAGGGAATCAGAGGGATCGGCGCAGATGGATTGGAAGTGATTGCGACTCGTTGACTCAGCAACAGATAAGGAAAATCTCTCATCGGAAACTTGTTGCTCGACTGAAGGGACTGAATTGCCTCACGCAATTCCTTACTGGATTCTCAATTTGTGAGTAACTATTTATTTTGATGCGATTCCTGTTTTTCGATGTTTAGAGTGAGCTTTTATAGAGTAATAGCGATATCAATGGCGAGTCGCACCCAAGTTGAATTACCACTTTCAGGATGAACTTTTCGTTGTAGTATCTCCCGAACATTTGCGATTTCCATCAAAAACTAGTTGTGTAAATTGGTTGTTTTCAAAAGTTGGCCATTGTCAGAGGTCAGTAAATATTGGACAAGTCTAATCGTGGAGGTCTTCATGGAGAGGTTTTCCATTGTAAATATGAAAACTATGTACATCATTAAAGATTCAATGTAATAATTTTATTCAAACGCCCCACAAATATAACTGAAAGCTAGTGACGTAGGTTGTGTGTAGAAATGAATTTGATATGTTTAATATTAATGTTGGGTAAATTACTAGTCTTATTTGCATATTAGAAGCCCTTTGATTTTGCTGCAAAAATTCATCCTTTGGGAATAGATGAATTAATAAAATGAAGGCGTCCTTGGGTATATTACCTCCTTTGTCTGTGGTTTTCTTCACGGAATTTCATTGGTATTATAACCAAATATGAATCTTTCAGTTTGAATATTGATCATTTCTCAAAATAATATGTGACCTACATAAGATGGCGGAAGTAAGAACATTTCAGTTTTGTTTCCAACCTACCGATCCATGATCGAAGAAGGTTTGTAGAATGTTATATGTTTACAGAAAATTAAAAACTCGATTAGATGTTAAGTAGTAGCAAAGTTTGTTCTTACTTGACGTTTGGTGAAACGTTAAATATATTTGTTTATTCTTTTCCTGTTTTCACCGAATTGTAGCAGTTCTTCACATTCAAAGAATTTATCCAATTTGATGAATCATATATCACAAGAAATATCAACGAAGCTAATTAGGAATAAAATAAATAGATATAATGCTTACAGTTTTGGCTGCCGTTCCGGAAATCATAAGTTTGGGCGTCCCTAAGGCTGGAGTTGAAACTTGATACACCAAGGTAGCCCAGAACTCAAGCGTGCGAGACTGCCTAACATCGGTGAAGAGAACTCCTACCTTCCTATTTTTCAGAGAAAGAAATTATGACATCCAAAATACATTTTTCACTTTCTCGAAGTATTTTTGCTACTGAATATCAGAAACGGCTGCGGAGTGTATAAGCTTACCGTTTCGCCACGCCATTAACATGCCACGTCAACAGAGAGGAAGTTTATTAGAGAGTACTAAGCGGTCAACGGAAGTGATTGTGGCATTTTCAACGCTCAGTTGTTTTGCGTTGCTAAACAAAATGGCTGTCACAGTGAAGTACAAAGGGTGTTTGTTGTAAGTTTAATGAATGTAGAAATTGCATTTTATATTCAATGCATATTTAATATCATTTATATATAATACAATAATGACAATATCTGTTATATTCATTGAACATACCTTATGCGAACACAGTATGGTGATGTAAGACCTCCTCTTAAAAAGGTTAAACTTATCTATAAAATTTGAATCATTGTTATCGATGTAATGCGAAAACTTAAGTTTATACTATTGTTTCGTCACATCCTTTACGTTATTTATTTACTTACTTACTGTAGGTATTTATTTACATTTTTCTACAGGTATGTTCTATTAGATGACTTCCATTATTCTGACTGCGACATTAAACCTCTGTGAATCCTATTGCCGACTCCATGGGACTCCCAAAATGTATCGGTAAGCTAATAATACGTTCTAAATTGTACTAAATAATTCTAAATTGTAAACAGTGCATTTACTTTAGTAAAAATTTAATAATTACTTATCAAATATATCCATTTAAATTTAATAATTACTTTTCAAAGTCCAACTCTACACTTTTGCTACATGACTTCATTTTGCAGTAATCATATAACGTGCGTATTTGTATGAAACATACAAATCATCTTTCAAAGTTGAAGTTGATAAAATAGTACCTTAAATCAAGTGTTTTTATGTAAATATGGTCATGTGAAAATATGGGATCCCAAACTTACCTCTCGGATAGTCATATTTCTAATTTGGAGAACTTTCTGCTTAAACTGGAAACAAATTATAGTAATTCGTGATTGATTGTAGTTACAATTTTTATTTTTATTTTACCTAACAGTTATTCATTCATATAAGAACTTTACATTTTTCATTATTTCGATACACATGTAATTGCCTCATCTCCAATCCATTCATTCCCTGTAAAATGTTCCAATGTTTGTAATTTCACGTTTTATTTCAATGACAGAAATTCTCTGACTTATTCTTTACATGTTATCGTTATTTACTTTAATCCTTAACGCATTACATACTCCATGTTTAGTGTGAAGCCTTGTCCAATAGACACATTGATTTACTGTATTTATTTAACAGTAGCATTTGTTGTTTAACTTGCTTTAGTTACCACTAGATTTATTTGAATATTTTTTCAAGGCACTTAAACACTCTTGCCGCTATTTTTATAGTATCCATTCACTGTATTAAGAGTTTCTGGAGTTTTTCTTCATATTCCACAAGTTACAGAGTGAGACTTGAAGATTTTTAGGATTTTACTGTTTTTCCATTGCTGGATTCTCTTGAACAGGGTTTTTAACTTGGGGCACTTGTACCCTCAAGGGATACCCGAGGTTCGTCCTTGTGAGTATAAGTTAAATAAGTATCTATTTCTATTAAAGTTTCTAGTTTCCGGGCAGTTGCTCTAACTGCTTTTTTTCTATGCAGTAATACTCAGGCTTTGAAGGATAGTAATAGCAGAGCCGTACTATGGGTGCATCGCACCCGAGCGACGGCATCTAAAGGCGGCAACAAAAGCGTAGACGACCATTATATTATTACAAAAACATTATTTGTCGTTTTCGGCGTGATACACAGGACATATCCAGGGAAGATTATGATGTGAAACTAAAGATTTGAGAACATTTAGAAGAAAGAATTACGGATAACTCAAGACGAGAAAGGAATCTTTGTGCAGTGGATTTAATCGCAGATTTGGAATCAATGAAAGATTTTCCAGTGCCAAAAATAGACTCTCTTAAAGTTTTGGAATATATCTTTACTAGAGATTTCATCGGAATTTTTCCTAATTTGCAAATATCTTTGCATGTTTTATTGACACTTCCGGTGAGGGTTGCTGCTGGGAAGCGATCATTCTCGAAACTCAAATGATCAAGAAACGTTTGCATTCATCGATGAGCCAAGGCAGGCGAAACCATTTTCTCTCGCTAACATAGAGAATGAAGTTTGTGACGGACTTGATTTTGATGATATCGCACTAGAATTCGCAGTTGAGATCTCGAAATGTACATTTTTAACTGTTGTACTGCATTTCTTTTGTGTTTTTAATTCCTATTGTTGGGGAATTCCCTTGGGATCAATGTAAACTGAAGAACAAAGTCATAAAACTCTGGCTTTTCAAAGTCTTACAAAACAATTTTCCCCGCAAGTCAGGGAGTTGATGATTTTGGTATTTAATTTTAAAGTGAGGCAAATTATGTTTGCACCCGGGTGGCAGAGCACCCGGAAATTTGGTCCGCGGTGATTTGGTCCACTACGATTTGGTCTATTTCGATTCCCCCTCTTCGATATTTATCTCTGAAACCACTATTTATCGTATTCCCTGCGTATCAAAGACTTTCAATTAGCCATACTTCTAATTATTGATTAACAAAAGGTTAAATACTACCAAAATTATTGCAATATGCGTGGGTACCGTTGCCACCGGGTCCAACGACCTAAACACGACGGGTAATTCTTAAATAAATAAATATCCAGCAATAACAATTAATTATGATAAATCTCAGCCTTGCCTAACAACCAATTTATCGCGTGTAGTTGCTAAGTTATCGTAGCACCCAGTTGCCGCGGACCAAATCGTCGCGGACCAAATCGTCGCGGACCAAATCGTCAAGGGACCAAATTGTCGCGGACCAAATCGTCGCGGACCATATCGTCAAGGGACCAAATCGAAGCGGACCAAATCACCGCGGAACTTTAATCCGAGCCAGACGCTCTCCCCTAACCCGCGATCTTCAGCAAAAAGAAAGTGAACTTAAAGTGCTTAATATAAAACCATGGATAAGACCCAGAGTCAAAGGCCATGAACATAAGTTTTCCGGAAGGAAGTGAATTTATTGGTCGTCGTCGTCAAATTGACATTCTTAATGAGAATAACGATAATGATAATGAATGTTAATTCGCTAGATGATAGAGGCCTTAATAATTAGGGTGGGCGCGGCTCTGGTAATCAGTAATGCTGGTTTTCTTTTAAATGTCCGCTAAAACTTCCGCGAACGATGTTATAATCTTTCCTGCATTATTTCCAATGTAAATTTATGATCGTGTTTGCAATTGCGAAGTCATTCTGCGAAGGCCATATAACAAGCTGGGAAACATGAAAGTCATCAAAGGATAGATTTTTTTACTTCTGCCGAGATTCCTACCAGAGGTCGCCTCATCTCCAATCCATTCATTCCCTGCAAAATATAATAGAAATCCCTCGCTCGAGCGTTTTTAAACCCTGTTTAACCGATTCATGTACGTTCTCTCTCCACGCTACAAAAGGGGTTACCATTTTCTCGCCATTCCTCTTCTTTTTCGCCTTGCGGATTCCTTTTGTGATCCTCTGTTTATATCCCGGCTTTTTTCATAGTCGGAACCGAGATAGAGGATTATTTGACGAGGGGGCGGATTTGAATAGTCGGGGGAGCATTAAAGAGATGCGGGGGGAGGGGGCGGGATGCTGGGAGGGAAGGATACAGATACGAGGGACTGCGAGGGAGTGCATATTTGTTGATTAGCGCGTCTCTGACTTGGCGGCACAATGAGTACATCTCCCTTCTCCTTCCTCGGGCACCCACACCATCCTCCTATACAGACCACCCCGTTCTTTCCATCATAGCTCCCCATCATTTGCATCACACTACCCTCGTCATCAGTGGAATATCCCGCCTTCCATAATCTTGAGTAAAAATAAATCCCCCAGCGAAAGGGGAAATTTTGAAAATTTTCCGGAAGCGGGAAACATCCCGGAATATATTTCCCGGAAATTCTCGTTTAATTCCGGCGATTCCCGTCACTTGATAAATATTCGCTTATTTCCTTGTAAACTAGAAAGGTCGGTACTACTATAAATTCCAGGTTTTTTATTTTACAACGGCGCTTTCCTCTCCATGCTTTTGTATAGGACGTATCGAGCAAAATGTACGAAAATTTACGCAAGGTAATGATTTTATGATTTTAAAACGTCAATGTTTATAATATTAGTATGCTCACGCAATTTCAATCTTAAAATTTATAACTGAATTTTAATTTTGAAATTGACAAGTTAGCGAGCTGATTTTTACCCTGTTCTTGAGGGTCGTAGACACTCTTGCCCATAAGCGCTGCAGTAAAGTGAAAACTAAGGATGCACAATTGACAGTCGTGATCCTTAATGGTAAACCATATCTAACCGCATTGTACTCTTCAAGGAGAAGCAAAATGGGCCTTTGTAGATGNGCGAACGTATGTAAACTCCGGGGCTTCATTCCAATAGGTGAAACACACAAAATTTCATCCGAGTACGACTCTCCGAAGAGCCTGCCCACGTTCCCGATGCAAACAGGACGGAGGAGGAAGCGGGAACCACCGAAATATTGTAAGCTCTTCGTGGAGAACGTCCACCCTTTTTCATTCATATCCCTTTCGGCGTTTCGGGATAAACGAGGGGGAAGGAAGCGAAAACATATGCGCGAGGGGTTGGGAAACGAATCCTCGGCTAAAATGTTTTCCAGGAGAGCTGGGCGGATCGATGGCGTGTGATCGAGACAATGGGGCCGCAACAAACAAACCCTCTTCAAGCTTAGAAATCTGTTCCTTTTCGCCGTTTTGTTTTTATGCGAGGGAAAGCATCGACCGAGGGAAAGGGTTAGGGGTGCAGGAGGAGAGGGATGAAGGAAAAGGACGGGAGATGTGGGAGGCAGCGATTGACATTTTCACATTTTTCTCAATCCGGGACTCTGAAAACAGTTGTTAACAATTACTGACAATTAACCAGTATGATTCTGGGATTCCACAAAATATCACGTGTGACAAAAAATATTTTACCTTCGACAAAAAAATCAGGCAAAAAAATAAGAAAGAAATGCCAACAAAAATAAAATCTGATCTATTTTCCCTTTGCAATGTCAACAACAAACAATCGTAATAAAGGAAAAAAGTTTAAAGAAAAGATATTGGATGTCCTTTAGAACAGTGTGATAGGCCTTAGGTGGAAATGCGGACCACTTGGGTCTAACCTCGCCAAGAAAGGGTCCAACAATATCCCAAGGAGAAATGGAGCTTAAAATAGTTTGAAAGGACCGGAACTCGAACCCGGAAAGATCCGGGTTCGAGTTCCGGTCCTTTCAAACTATTTTAAGCTCCATTTCTCCTTGGGATATTGTTGGACCCTTTCTTGGCGAGGTTAGACCCAAGTGGTCCGCATTTCCACCTAAGGCCTATCACACTGTTCTAAAGGACATCCAATATCTTTTCTTTAAACTTTTTTCCTTTATTACGATTGTTTGTTGTTGACATTGCAAAGGGAAAATAGATCAGATTTTATTTTTGTTGGCATTTCTTTCTTATTTTTTTGCCTGATTTTTTTGTCGAAGGTAAAATATTTTTTGTCACACGTGATATTTTGTGGAATCCCAGAATCATACTGGTTAATTGTCAGTAATTGTTAACAACTGTTTTCAGAGTCCCGGATTGAGAAAAATGTGAAAATGTCAATCGCTGCCTCCCACATCTCCCGTCCTTTTCCTTCATCCCTCTCCTCCTGCACCCCTAACCCTTTCCCTCGGTCGATGCTTTCCCTCGCATAAAAACAAAACGGCGAAAAGGAACAGATTTCTAAGCTTGAAGAGGGTTTGTTTGTTGCGGCCCCATTGTCTCGATCACACGCCATCGATCCGCCCAGCTCTCCTGGAAAACATTTTAGCCGAGGATTCGTTTCCCAACCCCTCGCGCATATGTTTTCGCTTCCTTCCCCCTCGTTTATCCCGAAACGCCGAAAGGGATATGAATGAAAAAGGGTGGACGTTCTCCACGAAGAGCTTACAATATTTCGGTGGTTCCCGCTTCCTCCTCCGTCCTGTTTGCATCGGGAACGTGGGCAGGCTCTTCGGAGAGTCGTACTTGGATGAAATTTTGTGTGTTTCACCTATTGGAATGAAGCCCCGGAGTTTACATACGTTCGCTTTCTCTTTTAGCTGTAGTTGGAGATTCTCCGAATACCTTTCCAGAGGGTTCAAGTCCGAATTCTTGATTTAACTGAACGTATATTGTCTTTTCCTGAACGCATATGAATATATGAGGAAATGATCTACCGATATCATTATTCATGCTGAACTTTAATTAGAGGCAAAGGATGGTCATCCCCCCTTGATGACTCTCTAGTACTAGAAATTTACCAGACTAGAATGTGACGAGAAGCTTGAATTAAAATCCGATCGTGAAGTTCAAGGTCACTATATAATCATGACTATTTACTATATTAATCACGACGGAAGGAGTGTTAAAAGTTTACTCGAGATGTTTTTTACTTGCATATCCACTTGGCGGTTACTAGATCTGATTGGGAGAGGTGTCTTAGTAAAAAAATAATCGATAAAGAATCTTATTTTAGTGTTTAAACCCTTGTACGCGTTCGTATACTGCCAATGGGCCGATATGTTGACGATCTGGGTACGCGCAATACTTGCTAAGGCCCGATATTTCGTCCCTCTGTTTCCACCCTCTGACACTATTGTCTATAAAAATTAGTTGGCTAAAGGAACATTTATCCTAAATCTGTGTTGATAACTCGCATTTCCAAAGAAATTATCACAATTATAATCTAATCTAAAAAGATGTTTTCCCAAGGAAGAATATGTAGTTATACTTCGTACAAGAAGGTCCGCACTCAGAAAAAAAAATCCCAAAGAAAATTGCCAACTCTGCCAAGATAGCTCCGTTGGCTAGAGCAGCCGCCCGAAAAATAGAATATCAGTTCGATTCCCCGTACTGTCTGATTTTTTTCATATCTGTTTTTCCTTTGGAGACTGATTTTCTATTAGGAAAGCAGTTTGTATCCAGAAGTACTCTTCCCCCTTCAAAGCACTGGAAGCGTTTACATATACCGCCAGATGAAAGTTAACACCACTATCCCTATAATACAAGCTGTAAACTCTGTTAGCTTCTCTAATTCACCGGAGAAAAATGAGCAACCTCTGACTGACCAGAAATACAACTAATAACGCACGATCCTTACTCGGATTCAGTGAGAACGACTGGAAGAGCAATCGAATTATACACTTTCTCCGTAACTTTTTCGGATGACGTAATTGATATTATGCGACCCCCCAGCTACTTTGCCCGATCCGACAGTGAGCGTAAAATAAGAGAAATAGACGCGAGGACAAGTCGTTTTAGAGACTTTTTTTCCGCGAACGATACGCGATAATAATAAATTAAAAAAGTAATTCTACTCTTGGTGTTAACACCCCAACCTGCCACACGCCGGAAGGCGGCTTGCAGGGTACTTATGTAGATGTAGATGTAGATGTAACTTTCTTCCATTGTGAGGACATTAAGCCATTGTAACGGAATGAAATGCGAGCCACGGAGAAATCAAAAAATTCTTCCCACCGTAAAAATTCTTCAAGGGCGCGGACGAAATCATATTTGCTGTTGTGATTCTCCGTGGCTTTAATCGCACTTTCTGCTCTATTCGATGTTTTCTAAATACTCTTTTCCCGCGCTAAATACCAAGAAAATTGCACCTCTTCACAAAGGCTGTCTGTGGCTAAACGGGTGCCGAACGAAATTAAAAAAGGGAGACTACGTTCGATTGCTCTTATATTACTGACGAGCGAAACACCACAACTGCGAACCTTTGCCGGCTTTTTTTCCATGGAAAGACCTAAATTACGAATTTTTAACGAAATGGAATGGTATGCGAAGTGAACGCTGTCTACAGGTTGTTGAAGGTTTTAAATGGTACATGAGTACTTAGTAATAAAATAAATACAGATTAATGAGGCTTAAAGAATAAATACTTTATCGTTCAAAGAATTACTTTCCTTACTTTTCATATGATAATTTAAACAATAATAAAATTTAAGGAATAATATTTTATTATTCAAATAATTACTTTCGTTACTTTTCATTTACAGTATATTTAAGTTCCACGAAGTCAAGGATGAAAAAAGGAGCAGAAACCATTATTTTACATTCAGGATATTAGATTTGATTTTATGAAAGATTTTTACGAGGTAGACGACATTGTTATTCCAGCAACTACGCATGATCTACGAAAGGCATCGAAAAAGCGTTTCAAAGAATTAATCTCAGAATAATTTAAACAGATAGTTACTTTTAGCCGTTCTTTCCGTATGCATTAAAGAAGTTGCCGGGGTAGATAAGATATGGATGTTGGAGTTAATACACCCATGCCATACCCCTCTGGTGGCTAGCTTCGGAGAAATGTATATGTATATTGGTAGAGATGAAATTTACTGCCTGATATGAATCATTGATTTAAGTTTAAAAAATTCTTTTAAACATTTCAGCAAGACATTTCCATGCGTGTCGTTGAAGTTTATAAGTACTGTTTTGCTTGAGATGAAGTAGTGGATGAAATCCATTGCAAGGAAATAAGGGATGCCAAATATCTGTTTTGTATTGTGTTTAGATTTGTACCCCGCAAGCCGCCAGTGGCGTATGGTAGGGGGTGTATTAACACCTTATCTAATCTACCCAATAAGCTTCTCTGACGCAATTCGGAAAGAACTACCAGAAGTAACTATCGATTCGTGATTACTTCCTTGCAAAGTTTCGTCGACGCCTCTCGGAGATCGCGCTCGATTTTTACCGGAATTGCAATGTCTTTTACTTCGCCTAAAAATTCTGGTTCGATGAATTTTTCGCAAAGCTTTCATCGGCAATCAGTTCTTCTCTCCTTGAGTAAGTTTTATCCGTGTAATTTTATCATAGCTGTAACCCTACTGTCGAACCTGAAATATCCACTGACAAAACGGGCTGCTCTATGTTTAACCATCTCTAAATCTGAGACTGACCCTATTCATTGTGGATCCCAGATTGCGCAGCAGACTTGGTCGAATGAGGGGAAAGTTCGCAATTTCTTTGACTCTAAATGGGCATCCTCTCAGGTTTCTACTTGTTAATATTAGAATTCTATTCTCCTTTCCCATGCCATCTCGAATATGTTCCTTGAACGATTAACTACTGCTGAGTGTTACTCCTCAGTATTTATTTGATTCTCAAACTCTAAGGGATATATATCCTTAAATTCTGTGTTGTTCGCTGATACCGTTAGTCCAACGCGTGAAAGACATGGCAACGCACTTCTTTGCATTTAAATGAAGCTGCCAATCTTTTCACCAACTTGATGTTCAGCTGAGGTGCAGAATACTGCTGTCATATTCTGATACATGTCTCTATGTATAAAAAAATCTAAAATGACTGCATTATTGGTTCGTTTCTGACGGTCATCGTTACTTGCGAAAGAATATTTCCTTGCGTCTGTTATTGTGCACATATACTTCTTGTGTCATCAGATTCTGATGACCGTTACCAGTAAGTGGCATCTCAGTCTTTTTGACATTCATTCATTCCCAAGCCAGGAACAATATTAGGGGGTTTTAATTCTTAACATTTTTTATTCTAGCCTTTGACCTAGTGTTATCTTATATTCTAACTTAATATAAATTAGGTGGTGCCACCTTTGTTAGTACTTNTAATTGTTGATTTATATATGATTTAGTATTTTAATATGTTGTTTTGTTTGTTTATTGTTTTAGAATTGTTAAGTATTAAGTTTTAATATTGTTATGATTCAATGTTATAGGCAATACATATATTTTTTTAATATACTAAATATTGTTTAGTATATCTATAGTGTTTTTTAGCCTTTTCTTTTTTCTATTTTTTCTAGGGGCAGAACACCATAACTTATTAATAATAGGATTATTAACTAGTACAAGCTTTTTATCCTCTGTAATACAATGAATGATAGATGGCTTACAGGGTATCAATGCAAAAGTATTTGTGCACAATGCTTTAGCACAGCTGCTCTCAAACAAGGGTCCGTGAATATGTTTATCCTAATTTAGTCCTAATAATCCTGTTTATCTTAATTTATCTTTAAGTTAGTGTGCAACTTCTCTTTTTTCTATAATCTTATTACATTTTTCTGTTAATTACATGGATGGAGCTTTTAATTACCAAACTTTTTCAGTTTAATAGTACATTAAATCTAAATGAAAGGTCATTATTCATGTGAAAGCACAATATTTTGGGGGTCCGCGAAAGAAAAAACGAGCAATAGTAGGTCCTCAGTCTACTAAAGTTAAGGAACCGCTGCTTTAGCACTATCTCCTTGGATTGCATCTGAAAAATGTTTTTGGCTTCGCAACGCAAATCACAATCCTGCAATACATATCAATCAGTCATTACCTTCATACAGCCACGTCTTGTTCCGCAACTGCGCTTGTTACATTGTGACCAAGTCCAATTGCGATCTCTGCGGGAGAGCAAGATTGTTTACATTTTGAACGAAGGTATCTGCGTTCCTCAAATCGTAATTCTCAGTTCTTATTCCGGAGCTTATTCATCCATTCATCACTTTTTTCTGCGAATGATTTCAGCTCTCTGTTAGACTATTTAATCTTACAACGCCCTTTTTAATTAATTGTAATTTTATGTTTCTCTTTAGCTTTCCAACATTCCTTCTCGGATATTCACCTTATATCTTCTATATTTTCTGAATGACTCGATCTCCTGTTTGGTGATCGCATTCAAAAGCGGTATTTTTCATGAAGTTTATGGAGATTTTTTTCGTTGGGCGTCCTTAAAGAGTAGCTGTAAATATTGTCATGGTGAATTCTAGTCTTGTTGATTTCATCAATAGACTACTAACGGACTTGTGTTTTCACTTGTTTCTTCTCGTCTGAATTCGTTGAATAACTTTAGCCAGTGAAAGTAAACTCCTTTTCCTCCGATAATCTACTTCTACACGAATACCGTGCAAATCGCCTTTCGGCGTGTGGCAGGGGGTGTAGACACCACGCCTTCGAGTTACCTCTTTAGCTTATTGTTATCGCGTATCGTTCGCGGAAAGAATGAGTCTTTAAAACGACTTGTCCTCGCATCTATTTCTCTTATTTTACGCTCATTGTCGGATCGGATGAAGTAGCAGTGTGGTCGCTCAATACTATTTACGTCTTCTGAAAATTTACTTGCTCTGAATTTAGCAAACAATGGCAGCCTAGTTTCTAAACTTCACACACTTCTCTCGGTTTTAATCCTAACCAAAAATAGAGACGGACATTACGGACGGACGGGGACGGACTTAGGTATCCCTAAGCCTGACGATGAACTGAAAGTTCGAAACCATTGGTTACAAAGCCAAAAAAATATACTTGTGGGAAAGTATAAGTTAAATTTATTATTTCATTAACAAAAATAATTAAGCAAAAAGGAAAAAAGAAACAATGAAATATCAAAGAACAGATAAATATTGAGATAGAAACAAAGTAAAGAGGGAAAAAGGTAAAAGTGCATCGTCGCAACCTGTATACGTCACAGATAGCTAGTTCTGTATGTTCGCGAAACATATTTGGCAGGTGTTTCTTTCTCATTGATCACTAAGCCCCATATGTGTGAACCAGTACAAGTTGGGGAATTAGCAATGAAGCTGCGTGGTAATTACGTAAATGTAAATAGATTTGATTCGATTATTCTCAGGGTCAGTCTCAGTAAGAAAGTGAGGCAACTTCCTCTTGGAGAAGGAATCAAATGGGTGCCAGGAGTTGAAATTTGTACGACTATTCGTCATAAATTGTACTTGATATTTATTAAAGTCTGATAAAAATTAATTTGGCCACTAATGTTTGTTTACGCAACAATTGCCGCTGTCTAGAATGATGATTGATTCGAAAAGTCAACAATTAATTCTACGAGTTGGAACGCATTTAGAGTTACTCAACAATGAATAGCGCCGAAACGTGCACTTAAATATGGATCAACAGAGAGTCAGTCAAAGGTTAGGAAGACAGATATTGTTGGCATCGGAGCAAAAACGCATCTGAAGCGATACTGCAAGCCACAAATTTGAAGAAAAAAGTTTGAGAAATGTCAGGAACGCTCTTAATCGACAGTAGCTGAGACTTTCTTTAATATATTTTTAAGGTTTGGATGTGAATGAAACGTCTTTGTTTGTAGAATTTGGCAGGATAAGCAAAACTGCGGCGGTGCCAACAAGAGGGAAGCGGTGACATCTTTGAAGAAAGAGGCTCTATCTCATGGAAACCCTTATTCATTATAGGTGCGAATTTTTTTCCCGTGTGATAGCGCATGCGTGAAGCAAGTGGGGCAGATGAAATGTTCCGTACTTCGAGGAAATGGAGTATTTGAACAAGGTACACAGCAAAGCAAAAGGTGATGTTTTTTTCAGCGTATTTGTCGCATTTCCAATTGCGCAGGTTTGCTCTCGTTGCTTTCCAGTCGAATTTCAGGTTTTTTATGCTTATCTGGCTTAAATAGCTATTTGAATTATTAGTGTTCCAATCCAGCGATAACTGACATTATGTAAGCTTCTTTTAAGATGCGAATTATGAGTAATTTTTTACATACATCAAGAATCATGAAATTTAAACTGTTTAACGCGAGATAGATTCTTTCAAAAGTTAGCCATTAAGTATGTTAATTTATATGATTATATAATGTTAACTATGCCCATTCATACAATAATATATGTAAATAATTATTAACTTAATTAATAATTAATTGTTGATTTATATATGATTTAGTATTTTAATATGTTGTTTTGTTTGTTTATTGTTTTAGAATTGTTAAGTATTAAGTTTTAATATTGTTATGATTCAATGTTATAGGCAATTTCTGGTTGTTTTTGAATCCTGTTATAAATAAATAAATTCTCCTGTCATACGCCATATGGCTGCTCGCGGGGACTAAATTTAAAATCTAAATCAATTCCCCATCTCAGTCACACATGGCGTTACGTTAGTATTCAATAATAGCATGTCGTTTACGAGACGCAATTATAAATTCGCTACGTATCGCCTGCCTTAAAATTCAGAAATTAAAATATTTACCCACCTCCATTTAGGAATGAACGACTTCCACTGTTTTCGAAGTCAGACTTCTATTTGGAAATCGGAACCCTCTAGATTTTAGAGGGTTCCGATTGTCTTTAGTTTTTAAAATCCGTTGCCACATTGGATTGGTAGAGCAAAAGTTCTTCAAACCAACAATTTTCAACTGCATGTATATGCAAATTATGACGAGAGAGTACATTTTTATTCTAAAAAAAGAAAGAGTTTATTTACACTTAAAGGCTAAGGGCGCTAATTGAGAAAACGTCGTTACGTCAAGAAAATTTCCATACCCGGAAAGCTAAATTTAGCTGAATGTGAGAGAAAAGTTTTACTTCGCCAAGACCGCAGTATGAATTTTCTTAAGATATTTCGTTTACTTTAGTTTTCGTAAGATGCTTCGTTTAATTTCGTTCTCTCATTTCAAGCCAATCGTTCCGACGAAACATGAAAAGTTTATGCGTTCCAAAGAAGAGATTACACACGGACCACTTATTGTGCAACAGGTTTGATGTCATCGAAAATAAAAGCGAGAATTACGATATGATTCCGAGCCGTTTCGCCTCATGCGCAGGAATACAGCCGCGGTTTTCTTAGGTGCTGTAAAGATAGGGGAATGTGGGACGGGAACAAAGATAAGTTGTTGATAAGAGAATATAACTTGGAGGTGTACGAAAATGCGCGTATTGAAGAGAAACGTATGGCCGATTGGTATCGAATTGTAATACACAATTTCTATCTTTAGCTAATAAATCGTGCAATAAGGAAGGCTTTAAGGTTATACCAACGACATTATCGTTAATTTGTCCAATTTACCTGACCTGTGTTAAGAGAGAAGAGGCAAGAAAAGATTTAAGGAGTTAGTGTACTTCCATCCACGATACTGTAATACTGTCAATTTTTTTCGTTTCAAGTTGAGTTGCTTCGTCTAGATTAATTCCGTCGATTTCGGCACTGTTTTAGTTACGACTTTGCATGCTGATATATGTCAGTTAAAACTATTGGATAGTCATTATTTGCAAAGATTTCGCTTTCTAGCTGTTTTAATATTTAAATCATCGTTTGGACTATCTTATTCATGGCTGTGATTATATGAAAGCTACTGGGGTATGAGTGATGCTGAATAATGGCATTAATTAAGGTTTCTTCTTATGCAATGTTACGAAAAGTGTTGCTCGTAGATTAATTTTTCATCACTAACGTGGGCTTATAGTATTCTGGCTCAGTGAAGAAAGCAAGGGCAAACTTCCTCACTCCTTACATATGCCTCATTACCCTCTCCTAGCTCTTCGTAGCTGGTGGTAGAGGGGATGAAGTCCCAACCGGCCTTCGGGCTGAATACTTTACAGATAATTTAGACTATGAATAATAAATTATTACTTTTTTGTATGTGTTATTTCACGTCCTTCTAGCTTTAATATCATACTCAATTGCAATATTAAATATTTTGCGTGACTCGTGTTTAGTTGCAATCTTTCGAACACTGTTTTGATTGAGTTTGTCAACGACTTGGCACGGTGGATATTTTACAGTTACAACAATTAGCACTTGTCAGCAGAAATCAGGCTTTCTGGTTTTTTATTATTAAATAACTGTTTTGCTGTTGAATAATAACTTTTCACGGTATATGTGCATGTTTTCCCATTACTTTAGGTGCTTCTGTAATCCCATACGTAGTGCAAGCAAGCATCTCACGGTTCCATTGAAGTTTCTTTCGGTTACTAGCGGAAAAAAATCCAGCCTTCGAACAGCGGAATTTCGACATGAAAGATGACACACTTTCCTTCCCCAACTGCAAGGATTGTAATATTTCAACCGCCTCAACTTCTTCACTCTCCTATCTTCCAAAAAAACCCACATTTTTCTCCTCTTTAATATTCTTCTCCCGCCGATCTCCTTTCGTGATCTCCGGCTCATTTTTCCCCTCGATTCCGAAGAGAGGAATAAGAGATGGGTAGGTTTTTCGGTGCGAAATTCAGTCCCTTCGGCTTTAGCCGACTTGGCACGCAACATCAACGGGAGACGGCACGCCCTCTGGCGGCCAGCGCGCGGTGGATTCGCCGTCGTCCGAGTCTTCTCATGGAAAAGTCCGCACGAAAAACTTCCCCACCGTCATCGCCGCGTATTCACAGCCATCTGCCTTGCAGCTTCGCCTCTTGGTTTTTCCACGATCCTCAAACCCTTTGACCGGCTGTAGTGCCGAAATTCACCTCCTTGGTTACCTCACGGAGTTTTCGGGAAGGAACGGGCCCATGCACCTGGTTGGGGTCTCCGTGCGGAGTGGTTGGTAGAGGAGAGGGGAAGAGGGGAAGACAGGCGGCTAAAAGGCGGGTGGTTACGAGCGCGAGGTTGCCGTCCTGCGAGCGAGCGTCCTCTAGTCGAAGCGCCGCGTCACTGGGCCGCCACTCAGCCAACCGCAGCGCACCACAAGTTAGCCGTGTAGGAGTTCCACAGAGCGGACCAACAACCGAGGAGGAAAACTCGCGCGCTCTTCCCGGTCTGACTGCAGCGTACGAGTGTTCTTTTGTGGTTATCCCCGTGTTTTTCGACGTTTTTAACGTGTGGTGCTTGGGCGACCTGAGGTGCTTCGTTTCGGATCCGTATTCTTTTCTTACCCGTTTCACCTACTCGCTGTCTCTCTTTCAACCTTCCTGTGTTTCCTTGAGAAAAGTGTTGGTTTTTTGGAAAAACCCCGAGACGTGACTGGTTTGATCAAATTACGTGGAGAAGGTGGAGTTTTACTCGCCCTAAGAAGGCTCGATTTTGTGATATCTGCGAGAGCGCTATCCATTCTCTTTGGTGAGTACCCATTCACAATCATATCGATTATATCCCGCGGGTTGTGTGACTCGATGGTTTTCCGCCGGTTTGCGATGGTTGTTGGCGAGCGAGGAGTGGTCTGGAAGTGTCTTTTCTTCACGTGTGCCGTCGTAAGCATGTTTATATTTCCGACCGGTGTGCATGTTGCTTTTGTTTCGAGCATGCGCGTTGTACGCGAGGTGCGTTTAGAGGGCGGGAGAGATGAGAAGAGGAATTTAGTAATTTTTCGGCGACATATCGCCCCCGACTCGTGCTCACCTGTTGTGTCTGCGTAGTATCACTCGCGAGGCGTGGTGCACGCATCGGGTTAAGGTTTCAAGGTCAACGTTCTGTAAGTTAATCGGGAATTTCGGGAACAATTTCCCATGTTTTCGCCGTTCTCGGAATCGGGCCGCGCCTTCCCTTTCGCTCGGAAGCGAGCATGGCCGACGCCATCTTCTTTTGCTTTTGTTCGTCACGTTGAGTTTCGTTTCCCCGAGGGGCTTTGAGGGGAGGTTGTGTGAAAAGGGAAGGGGAACCCTTCTGCCGATAGCGAAGGGGGAAGCGGCGGGTGTCGGATGGATGGGGCGGTGAGGGGAGGGTTTCGAACGGGAGGAGAAGAAGGGAAGCCAAGGTCCAGATAGCCATGGAATGTGCTCGAAACGTGAAGCAGTCGACGTGCGGGTGGCGGAGGGGGGATGGGGGGGCGGCTGGAATGGAAGGGGAGTAGTTTCGGAAAGGGGAGGTTGGTTTGGAACCGATGGTTATTTTTTAAGGGGGCGCGATAGAGGGAGAAAACTCGACCCCGGTTCATTTTGTTCCGTTTTTCTTATTGAGGACGGAAAAAACGTCCGTAGGAACAATCGTCCATAATGGGTCGGCTTTTGTTTCCCTTAGTTCAGCGGTAGTTTTTGTTTTCCGGCCGCGATGGTCAGAAAGCCATCCGTGTCCATTTGTCATGCGCTTGCTCTTTTGTTTCCTTGGTACAATTTTCCGATGTTGCGCGGAGTAATTTTCGCCCGTCGTTGTACCGTCGTCGAGTTAAATACTATTCGGGGTATAAAATTTGGTCGGCTATCTTTTGTTTTCCTTGCCGGTGTATGTGTCTCTTGCTTTCGTCATCGTGGCGTTTTTTTTTCGTCCCCACCAAATCGATCCTTTTGTGTTTATACGAGGAGCAGGCCTTTGTTTTGTGTCACGGGGGAACTTCTCGGTGAGAGCTATCGAACGAGATAAGCTATCAAACTGTAATGTCCGTGGGGTTTAGTGGCGCGCAGTTTGCTTTTTTATTTCCGCCGATAGCGACGTGAGTCGGAGTATCTTTCGCTTTGAAAGATGGCAGAGGTGCGCTCTTTGATACACCGAGCTTTGACTACCTTCAGTGTAGAGTATACTTCTACAAGGGCCAACGGAATTCGGTCTCTGAGCGACCGTGGTAGTGTGCTGCTTCAAACAGGGAGGGCCTAATGTATTTTTTTTAAAGGGAACGGATAAGGATGTAGGGTTTCCGCCTCAGCTTACCTTTGGTATGTTATTAGGGGTGGTGAAGGGGACCAACACGTGGGTTTCCGGGTCGAATTTCGAATGCTTTTCGTCAGCGAAGCTTTCCGTTGTAATTTACACCGATCTTCTCGAGATTTGGCACGTACGAATTTGAGACTGATATCTACTTCTGTGGTGATTTCTACATTTTTTCATTCAGAGTGGAATACTTTTCAAGTTTCCGTCGCTTTTCCTAAAGTGATTCATCAAACGAATGTTTTCTTCACGAACACGTATCGATGTCTAGCTGGTGTGCCTCATAATGTTATTTCTCTCCGTAACATCAATACATATCTAAGATAAGTGTTGCGTGTGATCATGTTTTACCGGATGTCAAAGGTGAATTTATCATCTTATTGAACATTATATTTTATTGCCTAGGACACTAAACTAAACACACTTTGGATCATTTTGCATTCATTAATTTTGGCTTCATAGAAGGCCGGCATGAATGACTTCCATTGTTATCGAAGTCAGACTTCTATTTGGAAATGACCACCGGTGGATATTCACAACAATGCATTATCGATTATTTAAAAATTAAGGTATAGTTTCACCGTTAGATGGCGTTTGAATCATTATCCACGTCTAAATCATTATCCGCGTTAATTAGTTTTAGCACTGTTAGAGGTGTCATAATGCCAAACTTAATTCTTCAGTATTGAATTATACAAATATAAGAAATAAATTGACTACGTCCACTCATCTGAGAAAAGCATGCTACCGGTTTCGTTGATTATACCTAATAAACAATTATAACGTACGGTTTTAGTAATTAAACGACCCAATTGATGGCAGTGTACGGGAATTGTATCCGTATTTTGCCACGTTTTTCCAATGCGAATCATTGAATGAAACAAATTTCTACGGGAATACTCGATGGGCTGCTTCGCAAAGCAATGAATTCGTACTACAGGTAGACGACGCAATTTCACTTTCGTCACAACTTTCCAACAATCGATCACCGGTCCGAAGCGAGGCTTTTTGCGAGATTAACGGTGCTTCCAAGACACCTTCCTTCCAACTTTAACCTTTCCTGAAGTTGGAACGTAATTTTCGGCGGTCTTCGCAGGCGGAATTTTCCGCGTGTCGTGATGAATTCGCCCGAATGCAAGGCGGTACTCTCCCCGCGTCCCGTAACGTCTGTCCGGCGTTGCCAAGTCCGCTGCCTCTCCCCTCTTTCTGCTTCTCTTCGCTCATCAACCGCCTCAATGCCTCTCGCCCCCCTTCCTCGCCTTGACCGAGGGAGAATGAAGCTCTTGCTTCCGTTCCCTCTCGCACCGCCCTTCCATTCCTTCCTTACACCAACCTCCCTTCTTTGCGTAAGGAATATGGTACCCACATCAACTTCGAATGAATAAACCCTGCGGACCGCTCCCCGCGTATATTTCCCAACTGAACGTTATAGAGATGCCGGAAATTGAGCCGACGGCTCAACAGGTTATAATAATGGTCTATGTGGCAGCGCCGCTTTGGCGACAATGCGTGCCGGACAATGGGTTGGGGGAAGGTTCCATTCATTGTTTCATTTCGGCCCTCATTGGGCGATAAGTTGACGCGCGGGTGCTTCGGAGTCCGTATGACTTCAACCCTAGTCTCTCGGTGACGATGTTCTTGGTGGAATTGACGTAGGTGGGATCTGTGGGAGGATAACTGTTGAGCCAAAATGCATGTCTCATTCACAAGTGCAGTTACGCGTGTACTCCGCCGAGGAATTCCCGAGTGCGTGCGTTTCTGCTTTTAGGTTTCCCTGTGCTGGGTCCGCGGGTTATTCGGCGCTGATTACGACATCTTCTTGTTGGGGACTTCTTCCGCGTAACATTCTATTATCCTCGTATCATTCCCCTGCCATACGCAGAAAGGCGGCTTGCAGGGTGTCTCTGTAGACTCTAGTCCACGTACGGTGTTCCTCCCGACTCAAACAACTCCGTGTAGCATTGTTATTAGTGAATTGTTATGGACAAATTTGCACGAAATGAAGGTATTTGAAGTTGATTTGGTTGATCTCGGCACACTTTGTACTTCATTTACATTCTTTAAAAAAATTGTACCCACAGTCAAAACTCAGGGTTCTTCAGAATACGCTATCGTCGCTTCAATTTTTGTTGTTCATAAAAGTTTTCAGAAAATATGGTTTTAAATTTTATGTAGAATATTTTTCTTCAGCATTTAATTTCCTTAGGAAATCTTAAGCCATCATCATATAAAATCTTAGCTTGTGATTTCTGTGTTTGTTTACATCCGTCGATTGAGCCTTAGTTTAAACTGTAGATGTAATAAGAGTTGAGGAACATAGTGGAAAAGGGTTTGGAATTACTGTTCATGAATGACAGGTGCCTGTTCTTTCAAGTTTAGTAGGTCGATTTTGGTAATGAAAAGATCTTCTACTGTCCTAAATGGAAGCGTTGACCTTGAATCAATTGTTAGGAGATATTCAAGCCATAAGATCTGATTTTTGTTAAATAGTCATTTTGTAATTATGGTTCCGTTACACATTGTTTTTCATTAATAAACTTTAATTGTTGCCAATGTATTATTGCTTCTTGGATGTCTGCTCGGTGCCTTCATAATGATGTCTAGGTATTGCATTCTTTTTCTGGTTCTAAAAGTTAGCGTAGTTGTACTTGAGACTTAGTTGTCAAATATTCAGCATGAGATTCGAGCCTTAAACCCTCCACCATTAGCTACCAGAAACTTTGGTGGATAAAAGCGTGGTTTGCTAGGCGAGCTGAGGAGTGAGTTACTTTACATTTATTTTCCTCACTTATTGTTAACTAGAAAGCAGTGTGAATAAAACGTCCACGTAAAAGCAGCAAATGTTTGAATGAATGACGATATTCCTACCTTTAAGTAATGAGTGACCTATATGAATGCAAATAATCTGCATCGGTCTTTTCTCTGTGAATTCATATTATCAACAAGGCAGGGAAGAGTAAATGGAAGCGTGAACGTAAGCGGAATGCGCATCTTTATTTGTCCTGTACCAAACAGATCCATTTATCAAGATACGGTAGTAGAAAAATCTTTTACATTACTAACCCACCGATTGAAATTTTCGAACGTGTCATCTTTAATTTACTCGTAAGGTTTACGTTACTTTTGTATGGTTTGCGTTTGGCATTGTCTTCTAGTTTCTGTTTTGTCTTTGTTCTTCTTGAGTAAATCATACTGACTATTGTCACACATGTCGGACATTGTCTTTGGGTGGATTATTTACGTCGCTTTTATGCAGGATGAATTTTTGAAACTATCCGCGTCGGTCATGATTTATTTTTGGCGAGCATCCGCTCTATTTTACAGAATGTCGGGTCTGCGGTTTCCAGTCCTGAGGTTGATATTTCCCGATCCCTCTCTGTCCCGAGTTTATTTATGTCGCGAAAGGCACTAATATTTTGGTGCAGAATAGCGTTTGTCCTCGTGCTGTCACGTTGCACATTAAACTTGCACGCCCGTCGAACTCGGGTTAATCGCGGTTTGCTCCTCAGGGCGCGTGATAAGCTGCAGTCTTTTATGGAGGCCCATAATCTTCGGTTGTCGCGGACTGTTGGGTATATCTCATGCTGCAAAACCTGTTGGGTGTCCCGCCCTTCCTGCACCGTCACGCTCTATACGCCCCCTTGCATGCCCCGCACCCCTATAGCGTCATCTCTGTTCGTTGGGGTGAAAGGGCATGTTCCCTCCCACGACTTCCTTCGATCCCTACCATCTCCCATTGACCGAGGACGCTATGCTATGTTAATTCCTCTCCCCCTTATAGATCGTTATTTTGGCATTTCCTTCACCCTTAGACTTGTTGACTTAACTCTGGGGGTTACACAGTGTGCCTTGGAGATAGCATCGCCTAATTCCTCCTCTGAAAGATGAATCGCATACTTGGATGTCTTTCCGGAGCTAATAAGCCACTACTCAAGTGATTAATATGTGGGGGTTCTCCTTTAAGAAAGTATGTGCAACAAGTTTCATTGTGTGCAAGGCCAGCTGATGCAGGGCGTAGGCATCCGCATCTAAACGCGTGACTCCCAGAGGCGACGATTTCTGGAGATTGGAATGTAATTATAGGTGTCTTTTACCGTAAATACTGAAAATTCGAAAGTTTAATAATTTGGATACAATTTAATAGCTTTTGATTGCAGCTAATGCACAGTAAGTGGATGGCCTGGGTCGGAGTTCTGGTCATGTCGATGTTTTTTCTGTTTACCTTAAGGTTTTAAGTCCAGCGTTTACATTTAAAGCAAATAACCTTCGCCTGATCCATTTAAAGTGGTAATAGTGATATGTTTATCTTGAATGAGCGACAGCAGGTAGTGGCAGCAATCCTTGTTTGGTATGCGATGTAATACACAACGATCAACAACGTCTTAACGTTGGAAAGGAAGCAAGATCGTCTCGGTCTTAACTTGGTGGTATTCCATCACTAAAACAAAAGAAATAAGTGACAGTTAGTAACATTAAAAAACTGTCGATTACTGCTTTTTTTCGTTGAAAGGAAGGTCAAGGCCCTGTGTTATAATGGTTTGGTAGAGTTTAGGTGAAGATAACAGTTAATATCCACGTTAGTTAATCGTACGAGGTTATCTGTAATTTCACTTGAACTCTAACAAAACGTAATGATACCGGTTCCTAAAGTGAGTTTTAATAAAAGTCAATTTTTAGTATGTATACTAAACTGGTTGAATGTTGTATTAAACAGTTTATTGCAAAATTAAACAGTGTTGTAAACAATGTATGCTACTGTCATGAATAAATACATTTATAAAGATACTTTCAATCCCTGTCAAAAACTGAAAGAAAAAGTTCTCTTATATGTTTCATTCAAAAGTTATGATCCTTCAAAATAATCCATGTTTGCGTATTTTTGCAAAAATTACGAAACTTTAAAAATTAATTACTTGACGAAAANGAAAAGATTCTCTTACATGTTTCATTCAAAAGTCATGATCCTTCAAAATAATCCATGTTTGCGGATTTTTGCAAAAAATTACGAAACTTTAAAAATAAATTACTTGACGAAAATAATTTTTACAAAGCTAAAACTTCGTCACCTTCGGTTTTTTGAGGAAGTACACAAGTATAAAAAAAATCAAAACATTTAAAAAATAGAGGTCGATTTCCGCCCGATTTTCCATGGAATTCTAATATCTTAGTGTTTCAACGTCTAAGTATGGAAAATCTAATTAATTTACCTATTGAATTTATACGTCATGAAATAATCTGATTCAGATATTGTTTAAAATGTAATCATTGTCGTATATTACCCATATGTACATTAGAAACTTCCCCATGAGTGATTTAAGTTTCAAGGATTTGGTGTGTTACTGTAGCCCTTAGAGCTGCAAAGTGGTGTGGTGGTACTGTGGTGGCTGTAATTATTTAAAAAAAGGAGTTTGCTTTGTTATTTCCTAAGAATTTCAGTGATAAGTTTGATTTAATGCAAGGTCGAACAAGTTATGATGCCTGATTGTTTACATTGTATATTAGAGTTGTGCAAATTGGAGACCGCTGAAGAGCTGAAAATCGTCCGGTGGGCGACAGAAATATCCAAAGAGTGGTTCGATTTCTGTGCATCCTAATTCTATGTTGAAGTATTCCAAACTCTAAATGGGGTTGAGGAAGAAATTGCCCAGAATTTATCACGTTAAATGAAGGAGTTGCTGAAGAAATCTGTGGCCAATTGTTGATTTCATTTTCAAGCCCATGTATTCTTAGCATATCTGTTTTCACGGTCCAAGTATAGAGTGTTTACTCTGATGAACTGTGGCTATTTATAGCTTCGTAGTTGCCTGGAATTGTGGGAACACTTTGTCGGTCTGATTGCTTGAATTTGATAAATGTTATGTTATACATGGTAAGTAATTCGAATTCATTTAATTATCCCCGTCATCACCATTGGATATTCGTCGGGAATCATGGCCGACGTGTCGAAAGCAGCGTTACTCTAAAAGTAGACGTGCTGTTTATATGGCATTTTATCGAAACTGCGGAATCTATGGGGTTTATGGCGTGCTTGACTGCGTCTTTTACATCTAGAAGGATAAAAATAACTATATCCACCATTTTTGCTTAGTGAGAGAAGAATTCGTGGGAAAATTCCTGAAATAGATGGTGATCGAAACGCCCTCTCGCGTCCTTCGGCAATTTTATTATTGAGAATAAATATTCTGGAGATCCCTTCAGCAAAGAGGGGCGTATAAATAACCCGGTCTTTATTGAAGAGGGAGGAAGGATTCGTCAGTCATCAATCAAGGAGAATGCGTAGGAGTTACGAAATTCGTCGAGGAAGCTCACGCTATACATTCGAGTGGCGATACAAAGGCCACATTGAATAGAACATGGCCCACTTTGAGTTCAACTGAACGCAAAGTTTTGGGTGTGTTTTGTCAACGAACCCTCGTATGAAATTATTCCTAACGGAACGTTACGGAAATTCGATGTTACAATTGTGTGATCGGTGTCTATAAGTACAGTTCTGCGGCATATGTTTCTGTCTATAGCGTATTAAGCCAAGAGGCCGGTATGAACCTCAACCCTACCCACATACGTAGTGGTTAGCGTGCTAGCCTAGCAACGCTGAGGTCCTGGATTCGAATCCTGGTCACGGCATGGTTGTTTGTGTTCGCCTTTACAAGGTTAATTGTAAGAGTGGTCTTATTAGACTAAAATTCTCCTTCATAAAGACATTATTATTATAAGCTACCGAAACCGTTTTATAGAGGGAATGAGGTTTATTTGGCAGAATGAGGGGTGAGGTTAGCCTTTCATTTTCTCACTGATCAAAAATGCGATGAGTAGAAAAGGTCCACGTAAGAGCGGAGACCCTGAATTATACTTTTCATAGTATTCTGTAAGGAGTGCCATTCATGTATGTGCCATTCATTTCATCTGCGTCATTTGCCTTCTTAATAACGTAGTCATGAAAAAGACGGGTTAAATAAACACGAAAGATAAATTTGCTCTCCCCTATGACATGAAACAGGAGAAAAATATTCCACTCATCAAGGTTAGGGAGCGGGTTTTAGACTTTTTTTTTCAAAACAAAATTTTGTTCGGTTATTACTAAATCGTAAAAGTTCTTAATTAAAAAAATAAATCACTGATTTTTTCTATCAGCGATGCAACAATGCGAACATTTTAAAAGTCCAGTAATTCACTGCTTTAAAATCAATGGCAAACAATGTATAGGAAGTCGTAAATTGCATTGGTGTCTTGAATTTTTTTAGTTTTACACTGCCTTTTTATGGTGTTATCTACATTCTTTCCTTTATGGCAAAGTTTCTTGTGGCCTAGTTATTAATGACATCAAAATATTTCACATTACGTGGATTTACATAGATACTGTCATGATACTTACTTGCGATTAAATGAAGAACGGAATTTTTATCAATTATATTTAGTCTACAAAGTTTTCTAGATGGCGATAGGACTATTCTACGAACACGATATTAATACCAGTACGCATCCAAATTTGATAAGGATTCGGTGTGGATTTTCGCAAAACTTACGCGCTGAATTCCTTGTCGTGGGGTTCTGGAAATTGATTTTCTTATGCGTCTCCGTGGCATCTTCAAGGAACTCGGTATTCTTCACTTTCTCCTTCGTATCTTTTCCCGGAGGGCTGAGAAGATAATCTTAGCTGGGATGATGTCCTCTGGAATGTATCCCCCCATCTTGGGTGCCACTTGCTCATTAGTGGATGAGTCTCATCTTTTGTTCCGGTTCTGTGTGTTTTTTTTTTAAGTTGGAGCACGCGTTATCTTCAAGGAGGGCGAGGGCATCCGTAACTGAGACGCGGCATAGATTTTTGATTAGCTAGCCGGTAATTTGTGAGGGAGAAAGGGACAAGGTCACTCCCTGTGTGACGTTCCTCCGTTGGAATCTGTCGCCCGGGATGAGATTTGCACATGTAAGCATGCGTCAGAAAAGAGAATTGCGGTATCTCAGTGGTGAAATAGTGAGGCTGTAATGAGAGGGACGATTCGGTAACAAAGCGTTTTTTCTGAGGGCAGTATCTGGCTTCTGACGTGTGGCCACACTGAGGCGACAATTCCGCTGTCTTCATTGTTGGCTTTTCTCTGTCGAGTTACGTTAAACCCCATTCAACGTGAAGTGTTGATTCGTAACGCTGCAATTGTTGCATTTTTTTTGTTTTAATTGTGGACCTTTTTTATTTTCATTCGTATCTCCGATTTCGACGTCGAATATCGATACAAAACGTCGCAATAGTTGCGGCAGTAATTTGTCAGTCGTTACTTCAAAGTGCAGCATGATTGATGGATATCACAGATATACAGAATTACATGAGCAGTGGAAAATGTATGGTTTACATGATTGAAATTTGACGCAGAAATGAAAGAGAAAAAGTCTGCCGTTGCCAGGAATCGAACCTGGGTCTCCCACTTTCCGCAGGAGTTGGTGCGATCGTACACCATCTCCCATCAAATATGTTAAGAAATTGAAGGAGGTGGTAGCTTAGAGATAAGAGCACCCGCCCGGGAATTGGGAGAACCGTATTCGATTCCCGCCTACGGTAGACTTTTTCTCTTCCAGTTCTGCATACGGAATCACAAATTAGAATATCGTCACTTTTGGGTATGAGAGAGTAATAAGTTTTTTTTCCTAATTGGTGTGGAAGAGACGCGGCATGGTAGTTCAGGGGTTAGAATACCTGCCCGGAAAGTGGGAGACCTGGGTTCGAGTCCCAGTCATGTCGCTTTTTTTCACACTTGTTATTCCTTGGGATAATGCCTCACAACTTCAATGTGCAAAATTTAATACCTTTACCTCGATCCTTAATTGGTAATGTTCGTATCGTCTTGTACATTCAATTATTTATCTTTCCGAGGCTGTTTACTCAGCTGCTCGATGTATAAATTCGGCCATGGTCCAGAATGTATTAAAAGAACCTCAATCCCCGATCGTAAGAAGTCCATACCGGTGGACCAGTTATTTTTTATAGATTTTACATCATATCTCTGTCGAACATCCCGTTGAAATATGACCTGAGTTGGATTGCTCCAAGTTCAATGCACGTGCGACCTCTTTTCCTCAATTCGTCCAAGAAATCGCTTCTTACGGTTGCTGGTGAATATGAAATTAGGAAGGTTATTTCAGTATATGCTTCTGGAAAGTAGAACTTAGTTTCTTCCAACGCATTAATTATTGTTTGTCTAGAAAGTTAACGATTGGTGATCATGATTACCATATTATTTCAATTCTAGACTTGCTTTTAGTACAGAATTTCATAAGTTGTTGCGGAGAGTGAAATGAAATTGATTCCAAACAAAAGCGGATCTAGAAACTGACCAAGGGGGTCAGTTTAGGAGGGCTTATCTTGAAGTTACAGCTGTATTAGGGCATTACATCTAGTCAACTGTTTAAATGCCATATTTTAATGTAAATTCAAAGAGATGTCAATTTATTGAGGAAAAATTGCTATAAGTTATTGTTTCAGACTTTCCGTTCATCAAGAGTGGGACGATGCCCCACCCCCTCTGAACCTGCCAATGATTTAAAGTGTCAGCAAAAAAACTTTCAACTGTTTTCACATATTGTTCTGCATTCATTTTAGGGGTGCGGTCATTGCTTATCTTAAGCTATACGTTGAGTCATCGACGATATCCACGGTTCCCTATTCTTCATACGAAGATATTCTTCCCCTGACGAAGCTGGCAGTAACGTCGGCGAATAGTTGCTTTTATTCTTGACGACTCTGCGTATTCCGGAAGAAAATTTTCTCTCTCCCTATTCTTCTTTCGTGTATCCGGATTCGTCATTGATACTTCATTCAAAAACGCTGTTGTTAACACATTCTTCTGTCTCATAAGTTTAACGCATCGCCAGCGTATGTACCCCGTGCACTTTTCGTCGACGCATCAGTTGGCTCGCGATATTGCCTTTGGTCTGACCTCAGCCACTTCCTTTAACGCGGATCACGTGATCAAGTTAGGAGAACCTAGTCAATTCTCGCCTCGGTCGTGATTACTGTCTGTTTTCGCCTTTTGTCCGTTTCCTCCCGCCCCATCTCGTCCCGCGTGCGCTTCCAACAGGTGTCTTGAGTGGAGGTTTTATTATTATACCCTCGTGGTTACGCAGTAAGAACGAATTGACTTCGTTCACGTACCCTTCTCATTTGTTCCGCGAGTGACTTCGCGGTGAGATCATCAACGCTCGTTGTTTATTTTATTATTTCTCAATGCTGTGAGAACGTAAAACGAAGAGAAGTTAATGACGGGTTGGGTGTTGGTAAAGGTTTATCCCGACTGCCTGTATCGAAGTATTTACGAGGCGTTTCATCGCTGTTTTGTGCTAGCTTAATAAATAACTTGCCATTTTTCGAGGTATAACTGGTGGATTGTCGTTCCTTGGGATTCAGTCGCACGGATCTTCCGTGCTTAGTCGATTATCTTTCCTCAGCTCTTGCCTTTTTTCATTCATTACACTTGGTTATCTTTCCTAATCCGATAGTTGACCTTTGTAAAATTGCTAATTGTACCGTACTTCCATTAAGCGACGCTGGGTCTCACTCGCTTAGTAAACTGCAAAATTTACACTTCAGAACAAGGGTGGGAGAATCTGCGGAATCTATGAAATATGCTTCGTTTCCGAGAGTCAATTCGGCCTCTTAGTCGTTCCTCGTAGCAAATGCACGTTTTCAAATATCCTCCCCCAATCTCGCGTGTTCCTCATTCGAAAAAGAAATGGAAATTTTTCTATCTAGGTTTGGCTGTTAAATTTGATTTCCTGACGTAATTTCGGTGTTCAACTGTCTGAAATTTAGAAATTCGCCTTTCTAGAATGACTTGATGATTTCGCGACCTTAAGCCTAGTAGGCTAGAATTAGGCCTATTCTAGCCACCTTGATCTTAGGCTTCTTTGCTTGGAGTAGTGGTGAATATAAGCGGACTTCTTGTAATGGAAGGTTCCGCATTCCCGTTTTAGATCTTTAAGAATGTAGAGTCCCTAATTAAACCAGCTAAGTTAATGGCCAGGTCTCATGGATACCTAACTGAAGAATACATTTCAAGTAAGTTGATGAAGTATATGGTGCGTGGTTTAAAACAATAGTAGGATTAAGGAAAGGTGTAAATACTTGGCACGGTAAAGCTGTGCTACTAAATCCCAAGGAATAACAAGTGCGAAAAATAGCGACATGACTGGGACTCGAACCCAGGTCTCTTTAAAAGTTTTTCGTCTGCTGAGGCCATTTCGCACATATTACAACCTCCGGGAATCGAACCGAGGTCCGCTTCCTTATAGGGGGAATGGGCATCCTATGGCTTAAAACTGTCGCTTTATAAGGTATATAGGAACTTGTTAAAATTCGTTAGCTGAATTTTATTTGATGAGCAGCAGAATACGTATCTTTATTGCATGATTGAAGGTCATCACACTAATTATTTATGTTTTTTGTCGTTATCCTTGGATGTTAAATGAAAAGTGGCTTTCTTAGTCTGTTGACGGGATCGTCAAAGTGTGGACGTGAGCAAGAATTGATGCGGCTTCCCAAAGGTGCAATTGTGTTTCGTTCGTTAATCTTCGTCGTTCCTTAATTAACATAAGTCGTAAAATGAAGCAAGACGTATTATGGACCTGTTTGTTACCCAATTTGATTAATCTACACAAAGGTGATTATTTATTATGATCGTTTCCCATCCTTTGCAATTATTTCTAAATACCTGGATATACAAATACCTATTCGACCGTAAAGACATGTCAGGAGTAACTGTTTACACGGGATAAGGTTACGTATAAAATACGTTTTTCTTTCTGAAAACTGATAAAAAGTAGTCCGTAGAGTGAGTGGTCAAGGAGGTAGTCAAATTATCAGGTTCAAAGTGTTGATATTATTACGCATCCAGTTCCTTTATTTTTAGGCAGCATTCCTTGGTAGAATCCGAAAGCGAAAATTTGGGAATGCTTTTTTAAGATTTTTATGTCGTCGGTTGGGATATTTTTATTTTGAAAGTTTATTTCGTGCGTGGATAACAGCTAATTTTATCCCGTGAAAGTTCCCTTATTTACACGCAACAGTTTTTTTGGAGGAAAAGCAGATTTATAATCAGCCGTAGTTGTCATGGTAACGCTCAAAGGAAAATAATTCTTGCATAATAAACATCGTGCAATATGGAGTTCGCTGTATGGGAGTATTCAGCGTTCATTTTTCAAACATGTTTCCTTAAAGATTCACGTCTCGTAATTTAAGTTACAGTAAACTAGTAGATGTCTGCATTTCATCTCGAGATCATAATTTTAGACATCGAGCTTCCGTCGCATCGGAGTTTGATGGTTCTAATGTAACTATACAAAATGTTTTGTGGAATTAGCGGGTTTGAAGTAAGTCAGTGTCAGACAGATTGAAATGTTACCTTTTTTAATGGTAGATATATCTCTTTATGTAATTTACCATGTAATATTCTCAAATTTCCGCTGTATGATTACTTTTTGGGTATTATTGGGGATATTTTACTATGAAATCTGTGTAATTACTATTTGAAATGAAATGTTGGATAATGGTTGTTTATGAGGGATAAAACTAGGTTGTTCGAATAACGTTTTCGGCATCATAAGAGTATGGCTCAGTGTGGCTATTATAGAAGTGTCTCTTCGGAAGTTAGCCGCCGCTTCTACGCTGCAAGTTTCAATAGAGGCCAACGGTTCCGAGAATGGGCGGTGCCATAACATGAGTCATGCTGGGCTTTCATAAATTTAAGCTGATAATAGGTTCGAGAACAGTGATGAGTTCATACGACTGAATAAGTAGGAGAAATAAGGTTTGGGAACCCTCGCTGCTGACAAGGTTGATTCTCTGAAAGGAAATGGGCACAAGAGTAACCAATTCGCCACATAAATATAGGCAAAAAATTGTTTTTCAGAGGTATTTTTCCGAGTGTTACATATTTCTTGTTGGTGTTTTACTTAAAACTTCGGGTCGTCGAAAATGTTTCCAATCCCGTTATATCTGAATTAGTTACCTTATGAGGTTTTTACGTTCACGTTTTCAGAATGTTTAGGTAGATGCGATGTTTTGTGAGGTAGTCAATGAATCTAAGTGATATTGCCTATTTACGAATTATTGGCTTAAATTTATGTTTAAATTAAGAGTTCAACGTATGCATAGCTTGAAGTATATTTGGTTGTGCGTTTTCATTGGCGATTAAGAAAAAATCAGCAATTCTGGATTAGGGTTTTATATATNGGATACAGCCGCAGGGCTCTTCCTTGCTATGTTATTTACCTTTCTCTGATCCATATGTTAATAAATTTGGCGTATAGTTATTTTAGGGTAATGACCCACCAGTGTTACATGTCAGTTGACCTTTCTCTATCTGTTTCATGACTTCATACCATGGTATATATCATATTATACCATACTTGTATGTATCTCATTTTACATACATGTAAAATAACATTTTTACAATTAAGTGTACATATTATAATACACTATTTTTCTACAAAAAGTTTTTTACAAAGTTGTACCATTCTATTTGAGCAAGATACAACCTTATAAAGCAAAATATTCATTGACTACGCATTAGACTTAGCAATACTTTTATAATTCTTGGATTAAATAATAAAGTTTTTCGACCTAATTATTTCAATTGTAGCTAAATGCCTGAAAATTCGACTATACATTTCATCACTAAGTTCGGTCAGTAATTCTCCAAACATTTCACTTTTTTCTTTTGTTTATCGAGTTTTTTTGTAATTCGTTATTTTAAAGTAACTGTATTGCATTAAAAGCCTTAATTTTTATCCCCCTCTCATCATTGATTTAGAAATAGATAAATAGTTATGGCTGACGCTAACTTATTCTATTTAATTTGCAGTAGTTGATAGTGTGAGCTTTTGGTATAACCATTAAGTGAAAGAGTAAGATCATTTCTCAGTAGTCCATAAGCCCCGAAATTGAGATCATTAGCAGAATTCAGCATTCGGAAAGGCATGAACGTGCCGAGATATTGATTGAGACATTCTTTACTCAGTGCAGTGGGTCATCATCGAAATGGGACGAGTTGTTTGAGATTTCCAAATGATGGAATCGCCGCTTGCAAAACTGGGCTTTGCTACCCTTTGGTTGCGTTGGCAACGCCGTGATTTCGGTCAAGGGGCTACTCCAAGTACTTTTTTTCTGTTTGAGTAATTGAATTGGGGAGCATTTCCTCAAGAATGAGCTCAGATGAAATGCATCTCGTTAATTAGAAGGTCTGTTGGTTGAAATTACATCGAAGCTTTGATCAGGTGATGTGTATTCAACTCGATTTCCCGCAGGGCGATTGTGGCATCTTTTCTTTTCGCTGGATTTTATTGTGTTATTTTCTTCGTAAGAATATGTTTGTATGAATATTACGGATTCAGTATACGGCAGAATCCACAATACATTTCGCAGTAAGGAGTACTGAAAGGTAAAGAGGAAGTTGGATATACACGTATGTGGAGCATCTTTAGCGGAGCATTATGAATGTATATCAATTGAATGCGGCCTAATCATGTGGTATGATCTTTAGAAAGCCTTTATTATTGTTGTTATTATTATTGCTATTATATTTTGTCATTTTAATTAATATTGCCGGGAACAGGAGGACTTAAAGAGCTGCTGCATTGCCTATAATTAGATTTAGCATTATATAATATTAGGGCCTTTAGAAATGTATTAAATTACCATAGATATTAGTTGTAAGTTGACTATATTTGAGTGATTTTTTTTAGATCACCGACTCAAAGGTTAGGTGTAAGAGAGGCCTATTGGGCCTAACCTCGCCCTGAGGGTAAAATAAATATATTTGGATTCCTAACCTATGGTGATGATGATGTCCCGTTATCGTTTTTCTGAAATTCCCTGATGCTCTAATTATGAAGGTCTGGAGGCAATTTAACAAGCAGTTACTAAAAAGCAATTTTTTAGTTATGCTACGTTTGTATCAGAACAAGAGTCGAATTTACATATAGATAAATTCCATTTCCACTTTGACTTGTTCCTGATCCGGGTCTGCAGGCAGTTCATCATTATTCATAAGGCACCTCAGTATGATGAACAGTAAAAGTCTTTCGTTGATTGATAAATATTCACTACCTCATGGAATGGAACTAATTCTTCACCATGTGATTCTTTTCGAAGTATCATCTATATGTACGACGCAAGTGTGCGCTATTTTATTCTCGTAATACTTTATTGATATTAATTTAAAAGTTACTATTCCTCATTCGATTTGATTGTGTAACAGTACGCTGTGGTACTAGTTTTGTTCCCCTTGGGGTGAGATGACCAGTAATAAACTTACGAATGGATATTACGAATTCGGCTTCTTCATTTGGCTCCTTACATATTCTTCTAAACTCTTCTGGCAGGTGCTTCTTCGATAGCGTCGCCCGTAAATTTTATATTCACCTGAAGACCTTGAAAAATGCGTTATCCTTTGGGAAGTTAAACCTGCCATGTGGCGGAGTGGAATTTACCGTTAACTGCCTTTTCCTTCGCAAGTAAATTTGTGCGGAAAACTTCCATTATCGCCATGGTTAAATTTATTCATTCTTGCATCAGAGTGTCTTCGTACAGCCGAGTTCATGGCCGTATTCAGACTGAGACGGAGTATTTTATTCAAACCCCAACCACTCTCATGTTCCGCAATGGTTATAGGCGTATGGCCAATTAACAATCGAAGCTTTAACAGACACATGTCGATTATTAATTTTGATTCGTTAAATGATGAATGGTAATAATTATAATTTTAAATTTAATTATGGAAACATGAAAATTAATGGGAACTAGCTTATAAAATATTTAATTTCATGCAATGAAACCGATGAGAAGAGGAGGAAACTTCACCACAAATGTCGGTTTTCCCTTCCCCCCGGGAAAGGAAAGCTTAAAAGATAATACTCAGCTAACTTGTTTAGTAATGTGTACTCTGAATTAGACGAAGCTCCTAATGTCTTAGAGAAAATCTGTAACATCTCTGAAGTTGTTGTTATATTAACAGTTGAGAAAGAGGAAGGTTGTTCTAGGGATAAACAGTATTAGAGCCCCCTTCTAGTGTAGATGATGCCCTCTGACTCTCTCCTTGGTCGAAAGAACACTTAAAATCCGAGTTTATTGGGGCGTAATATGGAAAAGTTCCTTTCAGGATTTAGTCGCTTTGCCGTTGTTAACCACCCTCCTATGATCTTTATTCGAAATCGTCAACGCGATATTTTTTATTGCGGAGGCATTTTCGTATCGTCGCGGTTCATCTCAGCAACGCGGAGATTTCGGGCTTTATGTAATCAGCCGAGGATTACCCCCAGCGCTTCCGGTGGCGAAGGCTGCAGTGCACATTAATTTGGTTTTTTATGAGGGATCCAGTCCAACCCCTTTTTTCCACTAATGCGAATGTTGCTGGCAAAACTAATCTCGACCTCTCCCTCGTGCTCTCCGGCCTGGCTTGTCCACCCCTTGAACAACCGCATCCCTCTTCTTCACCCCGCCCTCCACTTATGTGCCCCAGTCGGTCCTCGAACTCCACAGACACCAGGGGATTCGCTGGAAGATGCGGCGTTGCCACCCTTAGGGGAGGATTCGAAGGTCGCATTACTCTTAAAACAAGGGAGGATTTGGGATGGCAATGCAAATGTTCGTGGCGTGCGGATTTGTGTCCTGCTGGACGGTTGGATGGCGCGGGTCGTTTGTATTTATCGGTTTATTGATGCTGGTGTTGGAAAGGTAAACAGGCTGGTTGTTTAGTCTGCTTTCCATGATATAAGTTTTGTAGGCCTTTCATTCGGGTTTGTCTTCCTGAACGGTTGAGAATAAGTGAATAAATTACTTAGTATATAACGATGTTCAGTATGAGGACAACATCACGAACATTATTGGATTCTTTCTTGGCTTTACAATTTCATTTATCTACTTAAAGTTATGGGTAGTTTGATAGAGAAGCGATAGTCAGTAAGATGGATGAAGTTGTTGCCGGTGCAGATATAGGAATAAATAGCGAGAAATTGCCGAAATAACGTTAATAAATGTTTTAATAACACCTACCTATAGATAGAATATACTGTCTAAAACAATACATATATTTAATCGAAAAATTGATGTATTTTATATAAATCTAATTCAATTAGATAGTGGGAACCTGTCAGTCATAATATATGCTAATATACAGGAATAACAGGTGTGAGAAATAGCGACATGACTGGGACTCGAACCCAGGTCTTCCACTTTTCGGGCAGATGTTCTAACCTCGGAACTACGCGGCATGGTAGTTCATTGGTTAGATACCTGCCCAGAAACTGGGAGACCTGGGTTCGAGTCCCAGTCACGTCGCTATTTTTCACACTTGTTATTCCTTGGGATACAGCCGCAGGGCTCTTCCTTGCTATGTTATTTACCTTTCTCTGATCCATATGTTAATAAATTTGGCGTATAGTTATTTTAGGGTAATGACCCACCAGTGTTACATGTCAGTTGACCTTTCTCTATCTGTTTCATGGCTTATTTTTTATTAATGGTGTCAGCCACGTAAGTTCTAATGGACTTCTAATTTTATTTTTCAAGTTTGATTGTAGATTATGAAACCTCTTTGACTCATTTGCACGGGGAAAATTTAGCCCACTCATTGCTATTAGCTGAGGTGCTATAGAAAGTTTCATGTACCCTTTTAAAAAGATAGTAGAAAAACCAAGACAAGTGGACTGTGGTTAGACTGTGTAAATAGTCCTTTCTCCATATATAAGTTAAATTAGCGTGCGAAAGCAAAAAACGTAACATAAATAAGTTTTTGCGCTGTAAAAATAATTTAGTTTTCGCTTGGAATATATCGCGCCACCGGTTTCGACTGCGTTTGAATTTCATTCGGAATTTCTTTGTAAGTTCCTCTTTGAATTTGCACCTCTGAAAGGAGCGAATATTTCCTTTGCCGGGGAAAATATCTCCCACACCGGAGGGGATCCCAGCATGTCCCTCCCAGTATTACCATGCGATCTTTCTTTTTGGGAAGAACACCTGCTGATCCCAATAATTTTTTGTTGATCTCATTCGTTTAGCGTCCTCCTTAACAGTATGGGTGGTCATCCCTAACTCATATGCCCAGACTCCTGTTTGTCATTTTTTTATGGCGCGATTCGTCGGTGTTCATTTTTTCCAGCGTATTTATAGGATGCGCATTTTTTTGTTCATCGCAACCCACACTTCGAATACTGCACCCTCTGTGAGTATACTCCCCCATTTCACTTTTACGACTTTTTTCCTCTATTTTCTTTCGATTTCCCCCCGATCGCGTTTTTGTTTTATTCTCTCTCGGTCTGTTTCCATTCATAAATCTGGCAACGTCGGGTCGGTAAGTCGGGAGTGGATTTCGAGTACATGAGGAATGGTGGGCCAATTATTCGCCCTATTGCCACCCAGACTTCACTCTCTCGAGGCCGTCCTTTCACCAGCTCCCCCCCTCACACGAATTCCCTCCGCTTCTTCTTTCCGACGTTGCCAACTTTCCTGTTCGGTCGTGCTTCGTTTCGAGAGTCCGTAGTCGCTCGGCGTTTTTATTCATTTGGCGCAATTTTTCTCCGCGGATAGTCTATCCGGTTTTTTTTTCACGTCGTATTACGATTCACGGTCGTCCTTGTCACAAGTGGTTGGTGTCGTGTTCAAGGCGCGTGCGATATGTTTTTATAAGGGGAGCGATTTATAATATGCCGCGCCCGCCTGTTTCTTCACGCCGGGCGAATTAACTATGACTGAGGGGATTAGCAAGGACCTTGAATAACTGGGGTACTTGACCCAAGTGTGGGAATAAGCTGGATATATTTGAGAGGAAGAAAGGTCTTCTTACAGCGATATTATGATGGTGGGTGGAATTGAGGTCGTTGCTAATTAAAGATAAGATGTCTGATGATCGAGTCATGACGACTTGGTAATTGTCTACCGTTTCCAAAGTAACTGTTCATTTCTTCTCTAATTTGATTGTCGTTGTAGCTTGATTTCTCGTTATTTTTTTATCCAACGTTAGAATAGGTAACGTAATGAAACAGTTACAAAGGTATGTGATATTGTCTTGAGTTTTGCATACATTTTTTCGTCTGCAAATTCATCAACCCGATGGGTGGTTGGACTTCAAATACGCCGCCGTTACCTTTCAGAAGCTTCGGAGAGGGGATGAGGCGACTAGGAAAGGTGAGGAATGAGGCAGCATGCCCATGCTTTCCTCGCTTATTCAAAATGCTATGGGGTTCCCGGTTAGATAAGTGGCCACCGCTTTCGACTTCGGTGTAAGCGGTCCCGGGTTCGATTCCCGGTTGGGCGTCTACGTACTTTCACCTACGTGCGAAACGACCTTAGATGTCGAAGCATTTTTAACAATTCAACTCTAGTCAATATGCTGTGAGTGAAATAAGTCCATGCGAATGCAGCAGATTGACTCTTTGAAAACACTTTTCGTACCCTTCAGTTTGGAGTGTCCAAAAAAAATTAGTTTTCTAAGAATCAGTCATACCACATTAGCCTTAATTGTATCACTTGCGTGCACTCTAGTCCCACGCAGCCAAAGTTTCTACAAGTTCAAAACCAAATTCTCATGGGTCTTATCAATAAATATTTGGTCGCTTAAATATTTATTTTTTGGCAATACTTTCTTCTTTTGAGAATCACTTAGTTCGCTTTACAACGTAAATTGAAACACGTTCAAGAGGTTTTTGTTTGAAAAAGTTCAGCCCCCAAGCAAAAATCCTGTATGTATTCCTGACCACATCCACAAAAAATGTTGACACTACCAAATGAGAGGCGTATTTTTATGTCCTTGACAATCTAATAATTTTTTTCCATCGTTTTTACTGCGGTATAAGGACTCAGTTGCTACTAAATTGTTCCAGACAACCGTGAAAATCTGTCATTTTGTGGTCAGGTATTTTATATCAGCGATATTTTACTAGGCGACCAATTTCATTTAAAACGGAAGCGACGCTAAAAACGGCAAGTTTTCCGTTTAAGATTTCATCAGCGCAACGAATGTGAAAATTACAGGCCGGTAAATGCATAGAGATACTGGTTTTTGTGATAGGGAATGATTAGCGGGGACGTTTCAAGGTTCATAACCTGCAAATTAAGGGGGCTTGAAGATGGGTAAACTCCTTCGTGGCTCTCTTTGGAGGTGATAAAAATAACTTTGCTGTGCTTATTTAAGATAAGAAAGACTTTGAAACAAATGGGAGTTTTCTCTGCGTGGGTAACGTTACAAAGGATTCCAAAGATTAAGTTGTTGTGGATATTAGAGCGGAGGCTTGTAGTTGGTTGTGTTAGAAAACACTCCTCCGTCAATGTTTGATTCTGCAGGGTTTACTTTAGTCGTTAAGAGAGCTTAAGTCTTTATCTTTCACAAGTTTTTTGATGTTTTTTGATGGTAATTGGCATTAATTTCACAAAGGAAAGGTCTAAAATATACACACACACCAGTTTCTACAAGTTATTCATTCAAATCCAAATTCTCATGGGTCTAATCAATAAATATTTGGGCGATAAGCATTTATTTTTGGGCAATACTTTCTTATTATGATATTCATGTAGTTCTCATTACGACGTAAATTGAAACACGTTTCAGAGGTTATTATCATATCCTGTATAGAATGGGTCATTACCCTATATCCAAAAGGCTTGACTACTTTTTAAGAAAAGATTTTATATTCTGTTGGCTTTTTATAAATATAACTCTCTATTGTCGTACTGTGTGTGAGAGGAAGCGAAATATAATTGTTCAACCCATACTTTTGATAGTCGATGAGGCATCTAATGTGTTATGAGTATTATTTAAGCTCATTATTATGTGTAAATGAGATAGTCTCAATTTGTATTTCCACACGATTTTATTATATGGTATATTTAAGTATATCGAATATATATTTAGTATTATGGTTCTTCCAACATGTTCTTGTATTGCAGACAGGAAATGGCGCGAATATCGGGTAATTACTGGGGCATTTGTCTATGAATCGTTAACTATTTAAAGAAATATAGAACAGAATTAACGGAGGTTTTGGTTAGAAAAGAAATCTAACGCTATCATAAGCAAATTCCGGAAGATTTGTTGAGCTCGCTCCTGTCTTTATAATTCTTGCATATTTTTTTAAAGGAAAGTCTTCTCGAAGTCATGCTTATGCTAGTATTACGTTACGGTGCAATTAAGGTTGCCAGTTTCTAGGTGATATCTTTATCCCAGATATGTTTTTGCCATATTACAGTTAAATGTACGATTTATTTAGTGGGTTTCTTCCGTGATCGCGTACATAAACTCTAGGAATAAGCTGCAGTAAAATTCCAGCTGCTGTTAATTCTCGGAAATGCCGTGCAGCTATATTTAATCCAAACTTTTCACTCAAGTTCGTAGGCCTGTAACTAATCTAGCCCTGCAGCTAACGTAAATATTTTCACTTCAATTTCGGTCGGGCAAAGACAGTGCACGTAGTTATGCGAGCGTTTTGCGCATATTCATCGTGCACATCGTATGTCGGTATCTCGAATAAATGCAATCTCGCATTTCTTCGGGCGATCTGAATTGTAATAGCGCGTATCTTCTCGCATCGCTTCCCTTGTGTCGGATGCTCTCATCGAATCTCGCTGGAGCGGACCGAGTGCTGACCTCTCATTGTTATGCCCGGTTCTAGTGGTTCATTATCCCTGAATTTCGACCTTCCGAGCTCATATTCAACGCTGCAAAACGTAGCTCTCGTCCGTATGCGTTTTCGGTTTCCCTAACTGAAATCCGGGCGTTTGTTTGCGGATTGATCTCTTATTTTGATGCTCGGCTGCAGGTAATCACGCACCGCGCGGTGCTGAAGTAATGGTTTCTTTATCGCTACGGAATGAGAAAGTACGCAGCAGATGAAAGGGTAAGGTTCAGGCTCGGGGATAGTCTTGCTGAGATTGCAGGTTGGGGCTTTCGTCCTTGGTAAAGAGGTGCGAGGGCTTATTTTTTGTTTGGGTTTTGTTTTGCGTTAAATTTGTAGATTATGGTAATAATAATAATTTGTTCATTACAAAATGATGCACGTTTTATAGATTTTCGAAATCAGAAGTTACGTTCACATAATTTCGGATGTATGTATTCATCCATCCCCGGGTGCAAACATAATTTAACGCTACTATAAATTAAATACAAAATCCATAATTTCCTGATTTACTGGTCAAAAATATTTTTTAGAACTTTAAAAAACCGTTGTTTTATAACTTCGTTTCCCAGCTTACATTGGTCACAAAACATCAGTAACTATTAATAAGGCAGATTTCGTATGCCGACGCAGTAAATTGTCATTATGAGTTAATAGTTACCGAAACCATGTAAGAACGTTACTAATGAACATTCTTTTACAACTTAAGCAACTTTGACTAAATCCACTGCACAAATATTCCTTTCTCGTCTTTCGTTTTCCGTAATTCTTTCCTCTAAATAGTTGCCAATTTTAGATTTCATGTCTAAATCTTTTCTAGATAACTCGTGTGTATAATACAGAAAACAACAAATAACGTTGTTGTGTTAATAGTAATGGTAGGCAAAGTTCCTCCAGCCGCCCGGGTGATGTACCCCTTGCATCCCGTGCGGCTCTGTATTCAACCATTCATTGTCTGAATTAAATTTTTATTAAATGTAAGACTGTTTCTAAATTAAATATTTCGGAAACTTCGTGAAAGAGTATTGTACCTCAAGAATATCAATTCTGCTCCGTCGCATAGCTTAAAAAATGAATAAATATGGATAGATAAAAAACATTCACAAACACCCTTTGGTAGGAAATACTTGACCGTTCCCCACGGTGGTGAATCGGTTTGATAAATGATGGTTTGGGAGTAAAATAAAAGTCAGTTGATTCCCTGGGCCTCTGATAAAACAGGTGGATTAAATAGTGAAATGAGTGGCCAATATTTGCCATTGAATATTTTTGGAAAATGCTTAAGCCTCGTCTTTTTAGATCTTGTATAGGTTAGATGTTAGTAAGAAGGTAACTGTGTTGACGTTAATGGTTGCGTAGGTTGAGGTGACGAAACCTTGCTGTAGAAAGAGAAAATTATCACGTACGTTCGTAAAATTGAATCTGTACATCATAAGTCTCTCGTGATCTTTCATATGATGGTCTTGATTTGGGAAAACGAATGATTTTACTATTTCGTGATGTATGACGAATATCGATTAAATTGGTGAAGTTATCAGATAGGAAAGTAGAAACAGTTTGATATCGATTAAATAAGGCGTAAGGAAGTAATATTTTCTCAGGAAACAAAAGTAATCCATTAATACCTGAGGCAAAGTACTATTGCGTTCACGAAGGATTATTTCCTCTAGAGCTGTACTCGATCGAGCTTCACTTCCTCGTAGCTTAAACGCTCATTGGTCTGCTAAATTTCGTTTCCTTCTATTTGCTCTCTATGTTGGAGTTAATGTATTTCTAAGCAAAGATATGATGTATCTGTTCTTTCTTAACATAATCGGCTGATAATTCGTCCCTACTAGTAGTATTCCGTCTTTAAATGTCTTGGTTGATAATAATTTTACACCATTTTGACGTGTTTTTCTCTGATATATGCCGGTTAGCACTCGAATGAGCATGCTGTCCTATGAAGCATGGACGAAAATTTCGTTAGGAAGTTATCGCTATTTGCGGTCCGATTTGTTTTCCTATCGGAAAGCTGACCGCCTAGATCCGGTTCTGTCAGGAAAAATCTTTGTAAGTAGGGGCTCCTGAACTTGCACAATGAAAAGGAAAAGTAGTCATTGACGGAGAATGATTCCAGCCATTGTACGCATTGAGTATTAATTTTCCTGCATTGCATGAAAAGAGGGATTTATTTTAAACGTTGGAGCAGCCTTTTTAAATGACACACACTTTTTCAATTCTTTAGTTATTTCTTTATTTAGGTTTAAAGTTCACCCTACAACAATTACAGGGTAAACTAATACTGATATAAAATACAGTTATGCAATTATAAATAATAA
>KZ308387.1:757398-886341 GCA_000376725.2 Ladona fulva | reverse complement strand
TATAAAAAAGAAAGATTAAAAGAGGAGAATGTATAGGTATAAATATTTCATGATTAATAATTAAAAATACATTTTTTAAAAGGATTTCTGTCTTGAAATACATCATTTATGCTACTAAAGATATTATATTCTTGGCATATTCTATATAAAGGAGAATTAATGCAGTAAGACTTTTTAATGGTGGTTAATTTGAAAAATCTATTTCTTCTACAACGCACAAATTAATTCTTTATCGAACGTATAGATTTAAAGGTATTCTTTTTATTATCATTACCTTAGTATTTATCTTTTTTATATATCAATTCGTTACTTACATTTCACAACGTAGTGTTCGAAATACGTGATCATGGCTATATCTAGCCCATTACATTTATGTATGCTATTAAGTATTATCTCCTTTTACTGCTAGATATCTATATTTTTGAAAAATACGAGGTCTTTGGCGTGAAAAGGCTAATGTTAATAAGTAACGTTCAATTGTAAATATGAAGAGTGCTTGCTTCCCAACACTATCAAGACGAGCGTGTATCATAATCCCGTTAGTTTTTTTGTAACGATATATATTTTGCAGCAAAGCGATTCATTACTAACCAGCATTCCGTCTGTACCTCCGTACAATAACTTGCTTGTGATGCTAAGTATCGGTTTGTCCCTTAGCCAAATATTTCCACGGATGACATAGTTTGGCACTTCCCACCTATTACGACTGGTGCTGGGTTTCGCATCCACAGTTTTCTCTCGCTGCCGTACACAATTTCTGGATCCAAAACGTGCTTCGTGAATAATGTGTGCGATTGTCGAGGCAATAAATTTCCCTCTTTACCGAGTTATAAATCCACTCCTTAAGCGTCTTTGCAAACTGTTTAGCCACCGTCGTGACATGTTTAGGATTCATCTGAATATCTTACCCTTAGCGATTGTATGCAGAAAGGTTGTCGATGCTGTGCATTCGTGTTTTGCAGAGATTCCTGATGCATAGTCTGAGAATTTCCATCGATCGTGAATTTTGCGTGCATTCTACCTCAGTAAAAGCAGGAATTCGGTTGTATTTATATCCTTTGGTGATTCGCCTTCGGTGAGGGTTCGTGGGTCTCAAGGTATAATTGCGATGATTCCCTTTTTAATGTCTAAGTGGGTATGAGAAAATTGACGGATTGATTCATTCGTGGGTGTATTTGTATCTTACAAGGGAACCTTTAGTACTGCGTCAACCGGATCTCAATGATACATTCAAGAATAGGCTCTTTGGCCAAAGATGAAGACCAATATCTTCCAGTTTTTCCCAGTTTCCCAATACAACGCGTTCTGAAATCGGCCTAAAATTCATAAATTTGAACTTTGAATAACTACTAACTTACCGGTAGCATATTCATATCCTATTATTACTTATATTGTGCCGCGAATGAAATATTCCCGCTAAAATTTAGAGTTAAAAAAGGTAGTTAACGGACTTGATTTTTAAAGTTATCTTTTAGTCAAGGATAGTCATTTTCTTTCGGAAGGTATAATCACTAAAAAATCGGGTTTCACTGCGGGTATTTTTCGTTGCTGTAACAGAATATATAGCTGTGTGTCATAAATGAATTTTTGAAAGAATAAACTGTAGAGATCCATCATCCATCCCTGAACCCAATAATTTTAAATGGAAAGCGGATATTTTCAGTCTTTCATGTTTCAAGCAATATGTTACTATTGTCAGCTATCGCATTCTGTACTTTTATCTCAATTCTTCTTTGCATTGGAAATTTTCCGGTCATTTGCTGCGCGAATTTTTCGCAATTCGCCATAGAAAATCGATTGTCCATGGCGGCAGAAGCTTGTCAGTGGGCGTATCACATATTTTACTTACTTTTGGTATTATTTTTTCCCGTCTCCTTGCAGTTATGTTTTGCTCTCGCGAGAAGTGACAGCCCCTTGCCGGCAAACATACTAGCGCTCCGCTCTATAAATATTTTGGGTAATACATACTTCTCCTCAGGCCGATAAGGCACGCAACTGGGATTCGAGAGTAATCTGTTTCAAGGGACTAGGAATGTCTGCTGAGAGAACCCGCTCGCCGATTCCACGTTATCACCTTACGACCCTTCAGCATGAGAATAAGATTGACTTCAATTACGAAGTTTTGTTTTTCAAAGGTCGCCGAATCCGAATAAGGTATCCGAATAAAATGGTCATCTAGATAGCGTTAAGTGGAAGTGAATTAATATATATTTAGTTGGTTTTCTTACCCAGTGGTGAGTATTTAGTTGAAATGATCAATTCCTCGGTGTAGCTTGCAACGATTCAATCGAGGTTCGAAGGCAAGGTTTTTGTGGTAGTATTGTTTTTTTTAATGGAGATCGGCCTCTTTATTGTTTTCTTAGATTTATTTAGTTTAATTTATGATTTTAAATGATAATTTTTATTATTTTGTCTCTAATTTAATGCATATATCTTTGACAGCTAGTTTCGATNATATATATTTAGTTGGTTTTCTTACCCAGTGGTGAGTATTTAGTTGAAATGATCAATTCCTCGGTGTAGCTTGCAACGATTCAATCGAGGTTCGAAGGCAAGGTTTTTGTGGTAGTATTGTTTTTTTAATGGCGATCGGCCTCGATATCGTTTTCTTAGATTTATTTAGTTTAATTTATGATTTTAAATGATAATTTTTATTATTTTGTCTCTAATTTAATGCATATATCTTTGACAGCTAGTTTCGATGTTTTTGACCATCTCTACCTCGGATGATAATTGGGAAATGCAGTAAATCACCATACGTCATTCACAAACACGAATCTTGCTAACGAACGCAGCATCTTTTTGCCAATTTTATTATCACTAAATCTAACGAAAATTATGTTTACCCGATCTACCGTGGACATTTAAGTAGCCGAAAACTTCAATGGATTATATTTAGAAAGCGATGGATCATATGTACGTTTTTTAGAACCCTATTTACTAAAAATATTTGGCAACTTTTCTGCTGTCACTGTTTAGTTCAAAATATCGATGTGATCAATTTAATTGCAATTAGTTAAGTAAGTGCAGCGTTGTGTATAAGTAAGGTGCAGGGTGTGACCGTAAATGTAGTCAGCAACAAAAAATTGAGATACAGTTGGTGATACGAGAGGCGGGTCACGTACGTATTTATTCGTCTTGTTCAGATTGATTTCTTCCCCTCTTATCCCTTTCTTCCTTACTGGGTCCATCGTTCATTCGAGGGCGCGCTCTTGTCCCAGGTCCATGCCAACTGCACGAAATAGCATCGGTCTCTTGGTGTCTCTCGGGCCCCATTTCGTTGAACCTTCGAAACCGTCGGAGTGCGGAAGAATTTCGGCAGGGTGGGATTTGCGAAGAGAAGGCGTATTGCCGTGGGCATATGGAGATAGGTTTATCGTCCAGACGGGAATGCGGGGAGGGGTTTCGCTAAGAAATTTAGGAGAGAGACCGCGCACTCGTATAGAAGCCTAGGACCAACACTCTTATCTCTTCACCCTCGATTCTATTTATACTGAGCGTGGGCCTTTCCCACAGCTCGTGGCTGGCGTGACCACGATAGAGATTTTTTCCATCAATAATGGAGGCATCTGCGGAAGGGGGAAGCGGCCGCGGTGTGTGCGGGGGCGGCATTGTTTGCCCACAACCCATTGTTGAGCCGCGAGGCCTTGTTGCTATGGCGATGCACTTCCGCTCAAGCACGCCGCCCTCCGTTGGCGGTCGGAGGCTCTTGACACATGTGGACGTTTTCACCGAATAGGTATTTTGGAAGGAGCTAACATTTCGTCGCATTTCAAACGTCGTCGATTCTAGGATTTTTGAATGAATGGTCGCGAAATCTTATCATGAAATTGGGTGGGTTTTTTTAGACACCGATTGCGAAAATTTCGGCAGAATACGTGTTGCGATACACGTAACCATCAGAATCGTCCCTAATGATAGACTTAGCTCCGGTAAGGATACGAGTTAGGTAGCTCTCATAGTGTGTTTGAATATGCTATGTATGTTAGGACTGAGTTCGGTTACTAATTTAAGGATTTGGTATAATTGCGGAAAAATGTCCTTCGATCTAAATTAAATTCCATTAAGAATGAGGGCGTAGTTCATTAGCTACGATAGTCTGTCAGTTTTTCGCCTTAATGGTATCAGGATCTAATCATTGGTGATTGAGGTTATGGACATTTAATAACTTCCTTCTTCCGGACGATTTAGCTCACCAATTTATGCTATGTGATTAGGTAGAATTACAATCGAAATTACTCTAGTATTAATTTTATTTAGAGCTTTATTACATGAAGAGATGTTTCAGAACAGATTTATGAAATAAATCTCCAGTGCAAATTGATTAGTATTCGGAACAAAAATTTGTTTAAATTATTTTGTCATCGTAGAGTTCCAATATTTACTCGATGGCAAGTTTAGATCTTGGTGAAGTTAAAGGGGTTAATGGGTATAAGGTAAAAATCTCTTTTTCGTTTCTATTTTAAATTTTACTTTAAAAGTGGTGAAATTCTTTATCAATGACATAAATAAGCACGATTCACATAAATAAAATACAGTAAATAAATACAATTATGGTGAATAACTCCGATTTAAACAGCTTTCCAGACAATTTCCAAGTATCACAGTATTTTAGCATATTCATAATTTTTACTCATCAGGCAGTCCAATTTTGTCAGGGGTGGTAAGAAACTAGTTGAAGGCTGAAGAAATATCCGTTGAGATCGGAATAGATTTTATATATGCGGGATAATTCGGAGTAGCAGTTAGCCTCATGCCTATTACATATTCATTATTTCTAAAATAGCTTATCGATGCATTGGGATAGCTCAGCGAACCCGGGGTATGCTTTCTTTCCCAGAGAACCGGGGAATATTGACCATGTTATCAGAACTGGGAATAATGGTTGTTATTGTTTTCACAAGTAATGCAGCGTATTCCTTGCTTACAGATGGTAATAAGGTGTAACATTCCGTTAATAATGCCGATTTCCATGATAATCGGTCTCATTTTGATGCTGATGTATATTTATGGGTTATATTTCCCTTAACACGAGGCAGGCGATGTGTATGTTTTCCGAATCGGACGCATGTTTAGATAATGCGAGGTTTCTGTTGCCCTTTGTGGTGAGCGGAACATAAGTGGAGGAACTTATTTCATCGAATGATGATTTTCTTAAAAGCAAGATTTTTTCATGAGAATATACGATTCAGATAAACGTCATCTTCATTCTGATATCGTTTCAGTAAATACCGTTGCTGTTTTGGGTTTCATTCGACCTATCTTTCAAAGTAGGCTGTGTAAAAGATATTTTATGTATGTGTAGGCGATATTTTTTTTATATCTCTACTCGTTAAATATAAATTCGTTAAGCCTGTTTTAGAGGAGATAAAATATCGTTATGATATGTGTATCGACGGATTATAGGACATCCTTTATTCAGGAGCGTGTGAGGAAGCAAGCTTGAGGGGGGGATTTGGACTTAGCGGTGTTGAGGGTGGTCGGACCACCAAGCGGTACTCTTTGAGATTTCTTTTGTGGTTCTCGATTATATTCTGAATCATCTTCATGTCACCAAGACAAGGTTGACGGGCGATGACTGGATTTCTTATCAATTGAATGGCATTTAAATTGTAATTATATAACTGTTTGTAACTTCTAAAAAATACTTTATATTAGTGGGATTCAAGATGATGAGTCAAGTGGTCTCTAAGATCCGAAAGCTTGGTGACTACTGGTGTAGTCGAAGAGACTCTTGAAGATTAACGTAAAACATTTCTTTTTATGAAATTCAGAGAATCGTCCGAGTAAGAATTAGTACGTTGGATGGATTTAGATGACGTTGATTGTTTTGTTGGGGCCAATCAAGTCGTAGCTACGTTGTAGTAAGTCGTGTTAGAAATTCATTTAGCTGAAGCGAATATTGGTTTAATAATTTCACCTCATCAACTTGAAAGCGATTTGGTGATGAATTCTCATCTTCTTGCGGGCGCGTTTAATATTCAAATTCATTTTATTTTTATGATGAAATACTCTTCACGCTTTGTGAATCTACGTAACCGTTGGTGATTACCATTTTCTCTTTAAATTTATCTGATAATGATTTCCGTCAATCTTTTGTACAACCAAATTGTTTTATAATCTTTCGGGTCTCCTGAAAATAATTCGCTTATTCCGGCCATTCTTCAGTTGTTATTTACATAATTTCCTCACATTCCTTCTTTCCTATTTTCCTTTCGGTCTGTGCGGTGAACTGGACGAAAGAGAATGAGTTTATGGACATGAAAGAAGATGTTAGACATCCACTTGTGATAATGAACGTATGATAAAAGAGAGTATTTATTCATGATAATAAAGAGTACTCATTTATGATAATAAAGAAAATTACTCTAGTGGCATGAAAAGACAAGAGGTAATACCCGTGTCCTTAGTGTTCTCGTGGGATATCCGATCATCTTTTTCCTTCTCTCTGGAGAGCTTCAAAAACGTTTCAGTTGCAATAATGCTCTTGTTAGTCTTCCGAGATCTAAATGCTCGTGTCGTATTCGGCATGGTTCATTTGCGTCGGTTAGCATTCATGCCTCTTTTTATCTCCATTTACTCTCCCTGCTTCGCTCATATGTGCGTGTCAGCTACGGAAGCCTAGATAATGCTTTATTTACCAGACCTGTTTTTATCTTATCTCGCTTCACGCTCTTAAGCGGACTTGAAATGTCACCGTACATGGAAGTTATTTTTGGTCTCGCCCAACAACTTAAGTTTATGGAGGTCTTAAAATTATAATCCTTCTTGCATTCATATTCACATTTATTGCACCATTATTTCCTAGAAGTTTAACGCTATGCGGCAGTTCTACGTAGTTTCTTAGGATATCATAATGTTTGTTCGCCAATACAGTCTTCCCGCGTATGTCACCTATTTTCTATTTGATATTCATCAAGACGTTTCGTCTAGTGAAAATGTACGTTCTTCATCATAATTGATATACTAGTAGTTTCACTCTAAGCTGTTATGTCGTCCAGCACCCGTTCTAGTATAGCCAAAGCAATTTTCATAGCGCCCGCTACCTTTTGAAAGGATGCGAATTTCATCAAGTACAGTTTTCACGAAGGGTTTTTGTAAAATGTCGTTAGCCGTCATAAATAACATAGTCGGATTCATTCATAGCTAATTCCTTTAATATAATTAAAGTACAAAATATGTGTATTTATTCTTGACAATCATTTCTGAACGTCATAAATCTAAAAGATGATAAGGGTCTATACTGAGATTCCTGAGAGAATTTTTCTCCTACGCGAAGAATGGACTGATCAGTACTGATGTCATTAGAATATGGAGCGTACATATTGTGTGCCACTTGAAATTCGGTGGAAGTAAAAATATTCAACTTTTCGAGTTAAAGCTGAAAGATCATACGAGATTGAAAGCAATGTCTTTTAACATAAAATAGCTGCTAGCAACGCGGTGGATGTATGATTTTCAAACTTCTAAATCAGGTGCATACTGTTAAATTTGATTTAGAATGTATCGTAGTTTACAGATACATTATTATTTTTGTTTAAAAATTCTTTTTCTGTGAGGCAATACTCCTGTATGAACTTATTTCGGTGGTCAACCTATGATTTTTAACACCTGGCAAGACCAAAAAGTAATTCGACTGTATCGATGTTAGCGCATTCATATCTTTTTCCGATAAAGTTTCTGATAGCGGCCTTTTATTGCAAGGAAATGACGATTTTTAAGCCGTTAAAATGGTGAGTTACTTAAAATTATCGCTGGTTAGATTAGTCGCTGATTTCTCGACTTTTTATGAAGCCTTTCCTGCGTAGCCAATTTATCCGAAATGCTAACGGTATCAATTTCACGGAAATTTCATGAAAAATTTTTATTATAGCAATAAACTCATCGAAACCTGTGGAATGTTTATCTTCAAAGCCTTTCCTATAAGGATGTTTGTTTTATAAATCAAGGAAATGTTTGAATTCAGTGGGTTTATTTTGACGCGAATTGATGTATCTTTGGAGAAGAGTGGAAATCTTTGAACCAATTTGGTGATACATTTTATCCCCATCATATTCAGAATCATTTGTGGAAGAGGTAAGCGGTTCGGATATCTCAGGTTGTCGAGTTATTCATGATATTATCTCCTTAGAATCGCAGGATCATTTCCTTTGAAATCGTTGGCGTATTCGTTTTATTTCCCTGGAAAATCTCTATCGTGAGGTGTACGCCAGATCCGTAGATAAAGTACCCGCTTTTAAACAACTGTTTAGGAATTTCCCAGTCTTTTATTTCGTAGCTTTGTATTAGACAGACTTCTTTTATCCCTGTCTTCTCTCTTTACAAAAAATTCTCGTTGTGTAGAAGTTCTCACATCCTATCAGCCACTCACCTCTGTCGAATGCTCGTTTTTACCTCTGCTGTGGGAGACTTTTTGTGTAACCCACCGCGAAACGTGTGAATGGTGTGTAATTTTCCTTTTTCTTCTTGTACTTACTACTACTCTAATCCGTTTCATACTATCCTGTGTTCTGGAGGTCCACACTGCATTTCCATGGAATTTCTGGTTATTTCCCTGCAATAAAATACAAAGATAACATGTTCAAGTCTCGGTTGGTTGGAAAATACGAATATTGGGTGTGCTTATATTCTTTTTGATTTTTATAAGAAAATATTTTTTATTTCTATAAGAAAATATATTTTATTCATTCACTTGGCTATGTTTTCCTCTAGGTTTTTTTTAGTAACCCTAAATCGTTTTCGGAGTTTGATGTCTTCCGTGTTTTGCCCATTGTATTGCGTGCGTACTTCAAAAAAAAATGTTTACCCGTAAATATACGGTATCGAAAAAACTGAAGTAAAATTATATTTTTAAACCGATTTCTAAAAAATCGTCGCGGTTCAAGTTAATGTATGTAATATTGGAAAGAATGCTATCACTGCAAGAGGGTTCTATGATGCGAAGATTTCCGGGATTCGCAGTGGAGTCAGTAAAAATGACGTTTCGCCAGCGATGCTGCTTGCCTCTTCAGATCAGTAATGTCCACTGCAGACCTGAAGGACCCAGCAGCATCGTTGGCGAAACGTCGTCATTTCTACTGACTACACTGCGAATCCCGGAAATCTTCGCACCATTAATGTAATACTATTTAAATTTAGAGTAAATTTTTCCTTAAAGAGGTAAATCACTACCATGATTTTTATTTTCCTCTTCAATAATCGATCTTCAGGGTTAGAAATTGAGTTTAAATCCTCGGAAAAATTAACTACCGGTCCTCACGGAATTGCTTGACGGCCCGCGGGTTTGGACGCCCTTTTCCAAATTATCGCGTTGGGTCAGACAATATGTCATCGTGTGCTTTGAGGTTCCGACGAAAATGCGTCCATCATAGCCCTCCTCACAATCTCTCCCTCTCTCTCTTCCCAGCTACCATTTCCCACACTCCTTCATCCTCTCCGTGTCACTTTCCCTTTCCGCCTTATATCTTTCTTCGGGGCGATTTGCTCCTTGTCCCCCTTTTCACCTTCCGAGCAGACTTTAACATCTTCTTCCGACTACCGCCTCATTCGTCTTTCCAGAGGAAAATAAATTCCGCCGTTTCAAATTGCCCGTCTCCAGTTCAGGGACAGATAATTAGGAGTTCATCCCTTAAAGAGTGGACGCAGCGTAGATTACGCCGTCATAATTAGTCGCTGGGAGGATAATTTCGCCGGTTCCGAATATATTAATTCCCCGAGACGCTTGTTAATCCGCCTCCGCCATCTGCACGTTCTTGTTTTTCCCTCGGCGTGAGCGGGGCTGCGGTTAGCGGCTAATTAATGTGGCTCGTGTCTGCTACGTTTCAACCTGCGGCCAAGAAGAGGTGTTTTTCGTATTTATTAACGAGCCGATAATGTAGAGGAAACGATCCCGAGTCAGTGGACGAAGAACGGAGTTCAGGGAACGGGTTTGAGTAACCTACGTCGTGGTTACGAAATCGGAGGATTGGATTTGCGCTCGAGAGCGTTGTTTGGCGAAAGGCGGTGTCTTATATGTCTTATTGTATTCTATGCGATATCAGCCGCCATTCGGCGTGTGACATCTTTTAACATATCTGTTTCGTTCGCAGATATTGAGGAATGGATTTTCTATAAATCTATACATCTATCTGATATGTGTCGGATAACTTGAAAGACCATTCATCAATTCATCTGATGATATCGAGATATTAGCGCTTTGATCCTTTTTTACTCCGATAACATACTCAGATAACCATGCTTAGTTGTAATTAAATGTTCTGGATGGCGATATTTCTTCTTTCACTATAATGTGTCATTCCTATCTTCAATTACCACCCTCATTGTTTAATTACAGCTGTAATACCTGTGCAATGACAGCTGTATTACCCTCACCGTTTAATTACAGCTGTATAACAAAACATTAATTTATGGTTTGAAAACATTTCGTAAACCGTTCCGTCGGCAGACGGAACTCGCTTTTGTAGGCAAACGAGAAATTACGGATTACAGATTTCATAGGAATTACCCAATGTACATTTCGGAAATAATGTCTCCATTGTCAAGAGTTCCACAAGGGGGTAAATTTTCTTTTAACAAATATCGATTTACATTTAATATACTGCAGATGCAGTTTGTGGAGTTGTTATTAGTTTTGCTTTGTACTGCATGCTTGCCTTTCTTGGAATTAAACGCTCGTTACGCTATCTGAATAATTCAAATAGCATTGATTCCCGACTTCCGCCACTCTAGTGTATACAATTGTCTTTTGTTATATTCCATCATAAAGAAAAGGAAAACTCACGAGTCCAGTGAAGAAACCTTAAATAATTTATCTGTGTAACGTGTATGCGTGTCCAAGCATAATGGTCGTGAGTTGCTCCATTGTTGACCGTAGTGTTTCAATTATTATCCACTGGATTCTTAATACGGATATTGGCAAAGCTGCTCACTTTGAGGGAGAGGTGAGGTGATAAGACGTGCATGAGCTCACTGCGAAAGAGCAATTAAAGTAAATTACTAATGGGAAGTGTTTCTCTCTGGCGTACGGGTTAGTAGGAGGTTGGCGTGATGGATAATGCACGCTTCCGTACCGAAATAACGATGAACCTGTTTCCCAAGAAATGAGGAAACGTGCTCGGATCGCATTTCATGAGTTTCCCCCGTGATTTCTCCTGAGAGTGATTCATCAAGTATTTTTGAAAACCGTAATGAGCTTTGCCTATAGTATATAATTCCTCGTTTTTTCATTCAATGAAACACGGAGTATGACGTCCTGTGCTCGCTCATAGTTCTGTAACGAGCTTCGCTTTCTTAACAGACGGCTTTAAGCATTGGAAAGTCGTTCATCAATCTTCCAACTCCCGCGTTATGCATCGGTCGCGTGCTCTTGGAAGCCACTTCTTCCCGTAATTGCTGCACGAGGATTAGAAAGGAGGTTCCTTCTCTTGATGCCTAATACGAAAAAAGATGCGCTCGTGGTTAACCTTGGCACTTAGCAGTCGTGGTCGTCGATGACTTGATTGAATGCACTATTTCGGTAACTGGCGAGTCATTTTCTAGTCGTTTATGAGTGATTGCTAGCGTAACCTTGAAGAGTAAATTTGCTCATTTCAGCTTGTATTTCTCAATCGTATTTGTTAACTTTATGACGCGCTGTCTTTGATGAAATTTCATCAGAGTGCCACCCACAGTACCTTCGGAGTCCCGGGTTCGAATTCCTGCATGTGATTGCACAAGTTGGACGACATTGGGTTTCTGTAGGAAAAAGTATTATAGATCAATTTTCACCTCAGGTCAAATTCATCCCAGTATATTGTTAGTGAGGTATGATTACTCAGTCATTTTACCTGATGAGTTGAAGACTATAATGATTATGAGATAGTATTGTGTTTATATTTGGTTTATTCCTTGATTTTCTACTCTTTGGAAGTGGCGACTTATATTTTTGCACGAACATTTTCAAAATTTTTTAAAAATATCTCTTAAAATGAATGAAAAGATACAACTTTTACCCGTACCACGAAATATTTATTAAGCATCGAAACAATGGTCGCTAAATAAATATTCCGCGGAATGGATAAGAGTTGTATTTTTTCATTCTTTACGTCATGGAGACCTACCTCAAAGTCATGCCAGAAAGAATTGATAGTCATATCTGTTACGTTTCTTTAAATATGTCAGAATTTTTATAGATACCGAGAAGCTGGTTTGAAATTGTTTATTATCATTATTTACTCCATTGTCTCTGAGTTCGCAATCTCAAGCTATTCAGTATTAGATAAAAATCATCTTATCCACAGAAATCTCCTCATACTTTGCCAGATCTCAGATCATGGCAGCAATTTTTTTATCCTCTGCTTGCAATTAATCAAAATCACAGTACGTGGCATCATCTTGGCAAGATTTTATACGGTTCCTGTTTTCTGGGGTGAGAAATGCGGAGGTGATTTCAAACATTTCCCCGTATCTTCATCTCGAATCATTCTTTAGAAAGTCGTGATACTAGGAAATGATTGATGATCTCTTGTGAAGTCCTGGAAGACTTCCATAATTAAAATCCACGGAATTCTTCGCCATTGGCATGTGATCTTTCCTACCAAGAAACCCTCCGCGCACTGCACGCGAGATGCATTTCCTTTTATCACTCAAATTCCTAAATATTCGCAAAGGGGCGGCAAATAAATTAAAACCGCGCCCTGTCATTAACGGTGTGCAACGGAACGGAAGTGAATTCATACGCTAAAATATTTGATAAATTAAGAATCGAGACTCGTCTTCGAGTCATGTTTATTTTTTCCACTTTCCAGGTGTCGGAGTCGCTGTGCAGTAGACGGTGTTGCGCTGGATAAATTCCTCCTCACGTTCGTTACCTCGACGCCCGTAAGCATCTTCTTTGTCTCGCTCGGAGTGCTTTTTCTTCCCCTCGTCCTCAATCGCTGCTTGATCTCTCGACGTCCTTATTCAAACTTTTAAAGGGGATAACCCTTCCCTCAGTAGGTCGCGAGATCGTGTCCCGCTTTTCGTGGCGATATGTTCCATCGCGGTACTTTCCTAGATGTGCATTGTAATCGCGGCGAGGACAGCGATGCATTACGTAGCAGTGGGTCAATTGAAAGGAAGGTTTCGTTTTTGTCCGAAGAAGTCATAACATTTAGTTGCGTTGCGCCTCAAATATGGGTTTGTTCCATGTTAAAGATTTTCGCAAACACTTCGTATATTTCAGTTGAATCATTTCCCTTCTTTCTTTAGCTGTTTTCACTTTCCTGAAGTGTAGGAATTTAATTTTATTCGTTGCCATGCCGATCTTATCTCGCCCTCCTCCCATTTGAAGGGAGATGGATAAGTGAGAGTGATGCGACGATCTTCAGCTATCTGTAATTTGTTTAACTTTCTCGTACTCGTAACTCTCGTAACTTTTTGTCGTGGATTTATCGGTGTTAAAGTGAACCCCATTTACATAATTTGTAGGCGCTTTTTCATAAGTTATTGTCTACTTCCTTCCTAGGCTTTTCATCCTTAATTATCAGTTTTCTCGCGGAGATTGATTAATTAATAAATCAATCCGAAGCAGGGATTACCCCGCTGGATTGTTCATTTTAAAGATGGACGCTTGAGGACTCGTTTACTGGCAGTAAACACTTAATCGCCTCGTTAAATATTTATCTGGTATCGTCATGTTTGAATTTATGGTGATCCTATTGATGTGATTTTATCTACGAATGTTTTAACGCTTATATTTCGGGATTAAGTGGCTTCTTTATGGCTCTTTAAAGTTTTCTTATTGCTCCGGAATCTTTAGTTAAATTAATAAGACGAAACTGAACTCCGTGCAAGGCTGTAAAAGATGGCAAGAGTCGCGGTGATTTCCACGAGAAAATTTATAGCGAGACCGGTTTCTGGTCGTGTGAGCATCATCGAGCTTAGAACGGAGAGGAGGTGGTGAAATAAGCGGATGAATGCACGGAAGAAAGTTAAGGCGGATTGAGGAGAAGAAACAACCATGTGCCGCATGAAAATTCTTATCGAACTTTCAATCTCCTCCTCTCAAACACAGCGCTTTTACGTGCTATTATAGGAAACGTGCTTTCTCTAACTATAATTTAAATTATCGAGGATAAATGAAGCCTTGGAAACGAAAATAATGCTTTGGAAACGACAGGTGGGTAGATAGTGTTTATCTATATAGCTTGGTTTAAGTACCTTTAGCGCCATCCAGGTTAGGTACACCGACAGGGAGAAGCTTTTAGGATTGCTTACGAAACTAGTCGCCAAAAGAAACAGAGATATCACTTAAGTGGAATGAATATCGTCTAAATGTTTATATGGCAAAATTTCCTTTTTGAAATTGTTAGTTTAGGCCTCATAAAACCCATTAACGTGTTTAAAACTAAAACTAGTTTTAAATTAAATAGTAATAGTAATTAAACTAGCTTAAATTCGTACCTGAAGAAAATTGATCTCCTGGCGAAGGAAACTAAAATTTAAGCGAATGACGGTAAGGAAACCGGATGATGCGTTGTTTTTAAAAATATTTTAAATATTTTACAATTCATTCATATCTTATGGTCATAAAATATCTTTCACTCTGTCTCGAAAGATTAAGATTTCTGAATTATGTTTTGGAGCACTTGTTCATGTGATTTTGTTTTTTTTCCTCACCTAACTCGTTCTCAATGTCTTAAATGATATGGTATATGAAAGATTTCAGGTTTTCCTGGCGAATGCTACGTGTGAAGTTTTCTCGGGTTCTCCACCAGGTTAGATACTTGGTAGCCGACGTTTCGAAGGCTGACTCAGCCATCGTCCTCATATGTTTGAAAAGCTTAAATAATATGTTTTATGTTTGTTATTCGTCATTATTTTCTATCTTCGAACGAACATTTCGTGGTAATCGAATCAGAAGGTATTTAAGTCTTGATAGAAAAATATTTTATCTTTATATAAAAAAGAAAGACTCTTGTTTAGCGTTTATATTGTATACGGCTTCTATCGTACATCGTCATATTTTTGCATATATTTTATCTGCTGTATTATACCCTCGTAAGTACTACAAGCTTAAGTTTGTTGTGGCGATTTTGAAAAGGAATAACGATATTTTAAAACGTATCTCAATTATTTTTCATGAGCTTTCCTCGTCTGTTTTTCCAGTATTCGGTTAAATCCCCTCTTTTTATGGGAATATAATTTTCTTAATTGGCCACTTCAAATGTATCCCCCTATCTGTGCCACATTCCCAATCTAATCTTAAGTTAAATGCATCATCTGGTTGGTTTCGTATAGTTCTTTGACGGTTAATCTCGGTTCCTCTTCCATTTTCTTTTTCAGCTTTCGTAAATTCCTTCAAAATCTCTTTAATCTCTATCGTAAACGTAATTTCTCAGCTTTAATCGTTGTCATGGACTGGCAAATCCTGGTAAATGTTGTCGAGGAGCTTTCCTTTTCGCAATAGTTTCCTGCTGCCCCATCTTAATGATTGGAATTATCTTCATTTAATTTTTGGTAAAGTAGAATAGATGATCCCACTGATGGTTGAGATAAATTCACAATGGAGTACTTATCATGGATAGCTAAATACGCATAGAACTATGCTCTCCTTGATGTTTTATGGAGTACTTCCGTGTGAATTTTTGGTAAGGTAATGAAAATATATCTCATTTACATTTGTTTCGGTCTTTCTCACGGATGTGGTAATATGAAAGCTACTGAGGTAAGAATGGAATTCATATTGGGCACCCCCTTCCGAATATCTTGAAAAATGTTATTCGAACGGTCCTTTTGCTACATTCTATGCCTGTTTTCTATTCGTCGCATCCGGTCTTAGTTAGGAAACCTCACTCCCCCTCTATCATTCTCTCTTCAGAACTTAAGGTAGTAATGATGAGGGCTTGAGGTGCAACTCTTTTTCTAGGGTGAATATTGTTCAGACTCCTAAGTTAATACATCCAACAGTGCAATGGTTATAAACAAGTCTTTGCGGTTTAACGTGTTTTCGTTTTCCAACTTTCGTACATCCTCCTGTGTCTTTTTAATCTCCATCGTAAACGTTATTTCTCAGCTTTAATTATCGTCTCGGACGAACAAGTCCCTGTGAATAGAGTCGAGGGATATTTCCTCTTTTATTATTCTCTGTTTACTTCGGAGGAGGTATTTCCGTCTGGTCTCCGCGTTTTTAATAGTTTTTGCTCGAGAAGCTCATTCTTTTCTCAAAGTCGTTATTTATCGGCAATTTCATTCGTCGCCACGCATAAGTTATTCGCGGAGTTTGCGTTTCCCGTAATCGCTTCTCTCTTCTTCCTCACGCCCTCGTCGCTCATTTCCATTGCTCCATCGACGGCTGTTGCTCATTCGTGTAGATCGGAGAAAGGGTTACCGTTTTCCAAGCTGGTAAGGGAAATAGAGAAAAAACGTCTCTTAGCCTCTTAACCATTTCTAAAATTGAAAGGACGTAAAGGGCTGGTCGATTGTCCCATGTTTTTGTCTTTTTACGTCCCGAACTTCTCGTTTTCTTTTTACGCCCCCTGTTGGTGATGTTCCAAGCGTCGGCGCTTTTTTTTATTCCACGTCGTCTCTTCTGAGGCCCCTCCACCTCCAGCGTCTAATTGCTGTGGTTTTAATCTCCGTGTTGTTTACTTTTGTAATCAGTGACACGTAATTGTGCGTTTCGGCGTGAAATATGTTTACCGTTTTGTCATGTCTGTGTCTCCTCGGAATCAGTAGTTCCCTATCAGGTTAATCCGTCCAGAAAGGCGAGGGAAGGAGGTGTTTCTAGAAGGAGCCCGAGACCTATTTTAGTATATGTTCTGCCTTCATAAAAAGGGGATTGAAATTGGAAAAATTCCCCACGTAATTTTATTTCAGAATTGTATGGATGTTGGTGGACAAGACTTCATTTCTGTGTTTGTTCAGTTCTAGATTGGACGTAATCATCGAATTTTTATCAGCATATGCTCCCCCTCTGGTTTAGGAATCTTTCTTAGACTAAAATCTAAACTTGGTTTTATTAGCATAAATTTCTTGTTACCTTTATGAGTAAGTTTTTCCTGTAAGTATTAAATAGTAAATGCGCGTAATGCTATTTTTATATTAAAAATACCAAAAAATGTTACAATTCTTGATAGCTAGTAACCAATAGTTATTATTAATTTCTTACGTATTCTCACACATCGTTTTTTTGTGGTGGAAAACAAATTTCTGAGTAAAATGAATTGTATCAAGCGATACTTGTTGAAATTTCATGATCATTCAGTTTTTATGACTGGACTTGCACACATTCGGACAAGAATGTGTACAAGTTTTGTATTAAATATTGAAAAAATTGTTGAGTTGCTAGTAGTTGGAACCTTATTGGTCTCTTCTTTACGTATATACGTCTATTTAGGCTCTTAGCGCGTGGGGGAAAAAGTTTCAATGTCACTACTTGCCGAAGAATATTGAAAAAAATGACAAGGTAGGAATAGTGGCGATTTCATCCGAATTCGTTATTAAACAGTTTGTTGGTTTAACCCTCATAAGCATACAGTTTTCTTCATTTGTTAATACACAAAGTCCCATATTTATGGGATTAACGGCTGTGGAAAGTTTATCTCGACTTATTTTGACTTATGTCAATGTTTTTATTGCGCTACCTTTGCAACACGCGAAGCTACGGCGAGATGTTTCTTCCCTTGATGCCATAATTTAATTGGTACTACTACCTAGAGTGGAAAATAATGACGTAATTCTGGAGTTTTCATATCTCCTGCTATGATAGGGTCTTTGACACTTACATTGCTGCGCGGGTGTATTAGGTCACTTTGTGAAAATGATAAGAGTTCCTGTAACGTTAAATGTGTTAATGAAGTGCGGTGTTCCATGTTCCTATAGATTACATCGAGAGTTGATTACAGGCGGGTAGAAAACTGTTCTGCGGTACTTCAAAGGAAAATGATTGGCTTTTATTACTATATTCTATCTTCCGCTTATTAAGTTGAGATTATAAGCTGCCATAAACATGCACGTCAAAGCTACGAACGCTGTAGATTGGTACTCTCGGCATGGCTTTCCGGCCTTATTATTAAAACGATGATTTCTGTGCTATATTGTGTAAACTTTTGACATCGTATTCGTTCAATGAGGTTAGTTACTATGAAATCTTAATTTACGTTAACAAACATTAGCATCATCATTCGGTAATTCCTAGTTTTCTAATCGCGCGTTAAATTGCTTCTCTATGTTGTTAATTTTACTCAATACCGACCTTATCCGCGTTACTTTATTCAGAAAACGATGTTTTCATTGTATTTAGTTGGAAAATCTCTTTAGCAGTTCTTGGTGTTTTCTTTACAAAAATGTCGGTCTTATTTAACGAATATTAATTAAGCGATTAATAGCATTTAGATCTGTGTATGTAAAGTTAGGAATTAGGCTCGAGGTACTTGTTAACGCTATAGTTGTACAGTTTTCACGAAAAAGCTTCACAACAAGCCATTGTTTTCACGAATTTTCGATGATGGTGTGTCAGTGGAAGTGCACGTGATAATGGCATAATTTCTGCGAAACTGGTTGTGAAGTTGTGGTAAACTTTTATGTGACATATGAACAAATATTTTGTCGATGAATATGTTCGTTTGGGTATCCAAAGCTATGCTGTGGTTGCTGGAGAGTTAAAATTTAGTTACTGAGCTCGGAGAATTTTGGAGGTGAGGAGTAATGCCTGTCATAAACTACAGATGAGTTTTTGAAAACGCAATATTTTCCGTGAATGAAGTCCTCCCGTATTTATTTGTACTCCGTATCTCTAACTAATTAGTTCTGGCATTATCTGGTGGAAGTTGTTCATATTTGGTGCAATAAAAACGAAATTTGGCTTCGTCCACTTGAGGAGCCGGAAGATGAGGTAGGAGCCACGAAACCTGTTGTGTTTTTCAAGTATAATTTCTTTGGACGTAGTCAAATTTTGTTTTTATTGTACCATATCCTTTCATTTTTAATCTTGCCCTAAAATAATGTCATGATATCATTACCTAGATCTGTTTTTTAATCAATGCTCGTTGAATACGCAATTACTCCAAACTATGGGTGGCCAACCTAAGTTGATATTTACGTATTACATGATTATGAGAGGCGTATTGAGTCCACGTATATACTAAAAATAAATTACTCATTTACATATTTACTCACTCAACATGGCCCGCTGCTATTTTCTGCACATTGCATTTATTTTAGTTTATGATTTTAGTTAATTGAACATCATTATAGTTTTTTAGCGAATCTCAAACGAAAATTAAGTAATTGACGCAAGAGTTAAGAAAGGTTGGTCTCTCATTCTCCTTATGAACTCTGTAATAGTTGATCATCGTTGATATTTACGGACCGAATTCTGGGATAAGTGGAAGATTCCTCAGTAGTTCTACAATCTTCATTGTGAGCTTCCTTCCGGTGTTCGTGGAGATCCCTCGCACGTAAATTGATCTTATTTATCTCTGCTAATCCGAGCACATCTCCTTTCCGTTCACTTTTTCCTCCCGGCCATTTCCTACTGCCCTCGGCGTCCTTCCGGTGCGGCGACCGTGTGAGAGCGTCTTAAGGCCGTTGACCGTGACGTGTCTCCGAAGGGTCGCGAGTCGCCGGCGGAGGGGCATCGTTTCTCCGGGAATTTCAAATGGTTAACGGGCACAATAGGAGAGTCTCCGTATTCCCGCACGGCTCCGGACGTGAGCGGAATCTCGGAAGTGTGAAAGGAGTTGTTTTTTTTCGTCCTTTCATGCCCCGCTGACATTTTTCTCATTCCATTTTCTCAAAGCAGTTTTAAGAGTCGTTTCGATGCCGCGGTCGAGTGACTTCGAGTCGGTTTGTTTTACTTGCACCTGCTGCTGCATCTGTTGCATCCCGGTTCGTCGCTGTGTTTTTCTCGACGGGATGGTTGAATTTTGATGCCTATGCGTAGTCGTGGCGAATTTTCTGACGACTATTCCCGGTTAACGCTGGTTTTCTCTTTTCTTATTTACACTACTACTTAGCACTACTTTAACTACTTATCAGTGATTGCAACGAGTGGATGTTGACTTTGAAGGCCCCGTGGCACAAAGATCACATGAAGGACCTTGTCAGAAGATGTAATGGGTAAAATTTTAAATATCCACGTATGATAAGCGTAGAAATTAATACCGTACGAGATTTTATCCTTATTTTGTGGTCAGAGTAGCCAAACAATAATAATTACTATATTGGAAATAGGAACCAAACCCAACAAACCAAACATCCATTTCAATAAATATATTGACAATAACAAAGGAACACAATCGAACATTCCCTAACAGGAGAAATCCGACTAACTTGGATTCGAACACGGGATCTTGGGGTTGGAGCGCTGGATCCACAAGTTAGTGAAGAGATTATTCGCTAATTTTAGATGGTCTACGATCTCGTATACATTCTACGAAGTTTCTCACAATCAGTATTGAAGAAATCTCTCATGGGTTTCCATCGGAGTCAGGTTGTTGGTTGTCACAGAGGTTTCTGTTTCTCTCTCTGCAAAAGAAAACAGCTATTGGACCGAATAGTGAAAGAGGCAAATGAGGTTCTCCTAAACAAGAATATAATCAATCGGGACGAGGGACTTCAAATAGAAGACTAGAGCAGGACGACGACTCCGGCCAATGAGGAAGAGGCCAATTAGAAAAGTGAAAGGGACACCTAGCTGAGTATATTTAGCGAGACCCAGATCGTTATCATCACACCCTGAAGATGGCTGCAGAGAGAGTAGCCGAAACGTCAGTGACAACCAACCTGACCTGACACGGACGGAAACCCGAGAAACATTTTTTCAAACAGTTCTCTGGAAAAGCACGTGATCTTTCTTTTTCGGTAGTCTTCATTCAGCATCTCATTAATAGGACTTAAGCTTACGCCTTTATGATCGTATATCCACCCCTTCCTACGATATATCGTCCGTTGAGTATGGTTCAAATTAAGTTAGTCGGTTTGAGGGAACTCGTCTAATAATTTTCGGAAGACTGAATTGAAGAATAAAACGAGACTGCTTCAAAGCATGATCAATATTTTTCTTATTCAACTTAATTAATTTTCGTATGGCCATCCACTTAAATCTATGAATACATAGATAAGGGCGATTGTAATTATTCTATTATTGATCTATTATCAATAATCTTGCACGGGTGCATCCACAGTTTTCCCCTGGAGGGTGACCCAGTATAAGTATTGTAATCAATATTCTCCCACTTACGTTGTAATGCGAACTAATCGATTCTCTACATAAAAAAGAATTACTTATAACTAAAATATTCAAGTGAATATTTATTGATAAGACTCATGCGAAATTGGTTCGTAATAAAAAATTTGTAATAAATAATTTTGTGGGGAGGGTGGGGGGTGGAAACCCTTCAGCCACTTCTCTGAGTGCGCGCCTGACCTTGAATAGTTAAATTTCTCCTGATTTCACTAATTGCTTTCGTAGAAAATAAAGTGGTTGGTATCGTCCTAAAAATCTTTTATTGATATTAGCTATCGTATCAAAGAAATCGGTTCGTGACGGAATCGCAGCTATAATTCTCCCTTGTCTCAGCTACGTTTGATTTCATAGGTGTAAATTCTTCCAGCGTTGAGTGGAAAAAGTCCCTAAATAGTATATAGTAATAGTCCCTAAAATAGAGCCTCACCTACTAGTAGTAGAAAGGAAGCTTTGTTTACCATTTCTGTTAAAATTTTCTAAAATGAAATTTTTTCAGACATATATCTCGTAATGAACTGAAACGGATGCGGGTGAATGAGAAAGCCTCTACAAAATAAGTGATGGTATTGAATTCTGTGGCGGTGATAGGGGCTAAGCGTTATGGATTGGAAAGCCCGAAATTCTGAGGTTTTGGAAGTCATTGAAGCGGCAACCTTTTCTCTACCCCGACAATTTTCCCTCGTATTAAGCAGGATTACTAGTGATCGATATCTCTAAAGCTGAGATCGTTCATTTCGCATGTGTGATTATGTATTTAACGAATGACGGATGATGTGTACTGACAGGGAGGATACGTTAACGAAGCTTTCCTTCGCGTATTTTAGGTAAATTGTCGGTGATGTGCTTCAGGAATGAATTTTTCAATATTCCTATCCGACGCCGCCCTCCTCTGGGCTCGCATTTTTGACTTTGCTTACTTGTCTGCGTCTTAGAAATAATATAGCGGAAGATTACAGGAGAGGATGAAACTGGATTTTCTCACATTATATTGTCACCTAGACTGCATAACTGCAAGGTTTTGGTGGACATTTTTGCTGTAGTTATGCAGTCCTTCAGTTCAAAATAGTTTTGCGTTCCTTGTTGAAAAATTTCGTTTTTGACTGATGAAGAATGAGTTGGTACTATATAGGTCAAATGACAGGGTAAGATTGGATTTACCATTTTATCAACCTTTTAATGATTATTTTCTATTAGGGACCACTGTGAAATTAATAAGTTTTTATTTTTAATGGAGATGTATCACAATTTATTATGTTAAAATAACTGATGTGATCGTGCGTCACAAAATGGGATATTATGCTCCAGTTATAAAAGGATAGTCATTGATTACTACTGGTAAAATTTCAGTCAGTTGGTCGTATTTATCTGTTTAATCTTCGTTTAGTCATTTTAATCTTCATCGATTTTTTACTCTGACCTTACTGTAACCTTGAAAAGTGGACATTTTTCGGAGTGAGATTCCTTAGTAAGGCGTTTCCTAAAAAGTAGGAAAAATCGATAATATGTGTACTTTCAAATAAATTTCCCCTTTTCGCAGGTTGAATTAATATCGAATCCCTTGCACATTTGCAAAATCACAAGGAGAAATTCCGTGACGGAGATAGATTTATGTAAATGACTCGAATAAAAGGTTAAGAATCGCTCTTTCTTCAACGTCGGAGATACAGTTGTGTTTACATTATGAATATCGTTATACCCATTTCTATACCTCGTGTTCTTTTCACAAATAACTCAAGTCTATTGGTACCGCAGCAGAGGAACTTTTAACATAAATGAATTAATAACGTACGTATTTATTTTTAAGAACATACCCATGGAGTTTAAAAATATCCTCGGTAACGAAACCCATTATTTCCCCTACTTTCCCTTTCCGTTTCCCTCGCTTTTAGTCCTCTCCCCTTTCGTCTTTTCTACGGAAGCGTTATTGGCTGTCTCCACCCCTTTCCGCTCGAAATACACGAAAAGCTCGCTGAGTTGCAGTCGTCGTGCTCTTTTGAGTTGCAGGGGCGTCGCGCTGAGGGTGTATCAGGGGGAGGAAGCCTCGGTGGTTCCATTTTAATTTTTTTTTATTCAGCGGGAAGTTCGGGAAGCGTAGTTAACATCCGGGGGAAAGACGGCGGTGTCGGTTTTTGTATGTGTTTTGGGGGAGTGGCGTGGAGAGGTTCGCCGGGGAAGTGTCACGGTGTGGAGAGAAAGGGGTGAGGGGTGTCTAGGTGCTAAAACAAACTTTCCACTTCCCGTTTCGAGTGGGACCTGGAAATGAAGTATCGACCTCCAGTGTGCACTCCTCTGCCATACCCTCCCGCCAGTGCCGGCTTCAGTTGCGCGGCCCTGAGCGACGTTTTCTCGGTCATAATTGTAGATCACTTCAACGTATATTCATTTCAGTCATGTCTGCATCTAAGATTGTTGCGTACCACAAGTTCAGTGTCGTGTTTAAAATTGTTGTGGTTGTTACTTATTGACGAAGTTTTAGTTGTTATTTTTGCCATTATCAATTCTATGAATTGTATTAATATAATTTTTGATTTTTATTTATATTTTTACATTATTGCTCTTTGTTTTTGCTATTTTTTCACCCCCTGCTTTATGGGTGTTTTCGCGTATAGTTGTCTTCAACTTTCAGTTGAGATCTTCCCCACAAACAAATATTTTTTTTGTTGTTTTATACTATTCGAAACATTACATTTAACTTTATATGTTATTAACAATTGAGGTTAGACGAATGAGGCCAACTTGGCCCAACCTCGCCTTAATAAAAAATCCATAAATTCATTATTGTCCTTAATCAGTAATAACACATTTTGGCTACTTCTTACATTGTTTCTTAGGTGCAGCATTGTAGATGGGTACCTAAAATACTCCACTCATTCTAGAATTCCGCAGTTTTAATTTTTAACCGCAAATAATGACGATGACAGAACCGCTCGGAATAATTTTCATTGTTATCGTTTTTGCTGAGTGAACATTAGGAGAAAATTTGACATCTTAATAATGTTATTAAACGCTAAAAACACTTTACCAGTGTTAGTAAGCGGTGCAAATCAAATAAATCCAAAATTGGAGGAAGGAATAGCGGTCTTGTTCATGTTAGTGCCATGTTTTTATCGACTCACGTCCTAAAGTTTTTAAATTTTCACGACGACTTCATATGAAAGAGTAGTATATACCACTGATGGTCATAACAGTAAAAAGTAAAAAAACTCCAATAACTATCAAGGGAAACACTTGCGAATTCTGTATATTTCGCCCTCTACGATAGCATCTTCAGGGCTCTGTCAACCGAATGAAACTCATATTTTTCCCTTGATGGTTATAGGAGGTTTTCAAACATTTTGTTAATAACTTCATAGAAATTGATTGAGCAGGTTCATAGAAATATTCAATTTTTTAGTCAGAGGCATTGATACAGCTATGCAATGTTACTCTGTCGACGCCCGAGATGTTTTTTATAGGGAGCATACAAATTCTTCGAAAATCATTTCTTAGAACTATCATTTCTTCGATTGAAAATTTTTTCCAAAATATCACTGTCAATAAACTGAAACCATGCTAAATTTATATTACATATAAGATATTACGAATTGTTTAGAAATTTATATTTACTTCATAGAACTATGTTTAAATATAAAATTGATAATGCTTCCCATAAATTTAAGTCGGATGAGACATTTTTAAGGAATGAATAATTAAATTACATTGCTGAATATTTTAAATTGCGAAAATATTTATTTTAAAGAAAGAAATATCCTGCTTTCTTGCAAACAAAGTTATTCAAAAAAATGTTACGACGGCCTCGACAGTTCTGAGTCACTTTGATCTATCGCCTCTAAACATTACATCTTACTTGGATGAATTAACAATTTGTCAATTGAAGAATGCTCGTTTGAAAAATTGAAATTATCTTATTAGTGAGCGTGTTTACGTCGTTAGATTTAAACTATGAATTACATTTATAAATGTAAGTTTAGCATAGATTCAGATTATTTGCAGTGGTCTATCTTCGAAGACTTTTTCGTTCGAAGAATTGACTTTCGAAGATTTACATTACCTTACTAGCTTACTGTCTGACGCCGGCCCTGCATCTCCCACACCTATACTTTGCTTCCAGCAGCTTCCCGCAGTCTTCAGCATCCCTCCCATCCGCATCCTCTCTCTCCAACTTCCTCTTCTTTTAAGCCGGCTGTCATGTATGCTGTCGCATTTCCCTCTCCCTTTTCTTGTCAGATTTCCTCCGCCTTTTTGCGCCCACTACGTTGAGGCCGCGTCGGATTGCGTGTTAAATGAGAGCTGATAGGTTTAGGTTTCCATCGCCCCGCTGACTTGCGTGGGATTAATTTTCGTTCCCTAATTCTTCGACGCGTGGTTGGCGGGAGGTTTGGCACGGTTCCGATGTTGTTTTTTTCGGGGGATAAGGGGATTTTAAACGTATCCGGGTGAGATTTTACCCCTCTCGGGGTAGTTGTTGAGTACGTCAGGTGGGGTGTCGCTTCCGAGGTGATGTTTGTGAAAAGTTGTCATCGGTAATGGTGGGCCATTAATGAAGCTGTATCATGTGGCTGGATTTTAAAGAAATGTAAGCTATTATTTTGAAAAGAGAAGCATAAGAAATTAGAGGGTGGAGCATTTTTCTCAGTTCTTGTTCCGAAAGTTGTCCTCTTCCTGGTATAAACATGTTGAAAAAACTAATGAAGATTGTACATCCTTATTTTTTATTTGAAATGCTATCCAACGCAGCCTTATTTACTCTTTTAGACAGCAAGGAGTTATGAATTGTTTCTCCATGCCACATTTGATGTTAGGTTAATTTGATAAATACTCAAACGAACGGAAACAAAAACCGGGATTATGGAGTTAAACCCCTACGAGAAGAGAAGAATTCGACGTTACAAAGGAGAGTGTAGCCGCCTCCTGACGGAGGGTTACCTAAAATATATTGCTAATGATAATTAGAAAAATCAGAGACTACCATATCTACCGTAGGATCAATAAGATAAATTTGTCAGGCATTGGAATACTATTACCGTTACTTCCGGTAATAACCATGTTTTTTATAGTGCAACTGTTCATGTTTTTCCTTTTTTTTTAATAGTTAAATTTTGGATGCAATATTTCCCTTCTCCTGGATATTAGGCAAACTGCTATTCTGTGACTCCCCGTTAAAAGGGACGTAAAAAATGTAAGCCAGGCTGTAAAAAATGGTTGTACACTCTTTTAATTCCATAATACCAACTTAGTTAACTTGTGTAGTAGAGAGTTGTTATTATTGTTAGATTTTAGATTTAGATTTTACCCTGCAAGCAGCCAGTGGCATACGACAGGGGGTGTATTAACACCTTAATTAATCTACTATTAGATTATAGAAGATCATAGAAGATCGACCAGAAGTAACTATCCGTTTTAGCAATTATTTCCTTGTAACGCTTGGTGGTCGCCTCTCGAAGATCGCGCTCGCTGTTCACCGGAATGACGATATCCTTTACTTCAGCTAAACATTCTGGACCTTCGATTTTTTCGAAAGAAATTCATCTGTTAGTTACTTAAAAACTGCATTAAATTGCAGTTGATACCACTTACTCTATTACGCTAAATTTAAACCTCCCTAATATTTTGTCACTCCACTTCTCACAAGGATTAGTGTTAGTTTACTTAAGTGCACTGCTACAGATATTTCTACAAAATATTTCTTTGGCGCCGCCTAGTATGAGATATTTACCTCGCGATTTCAGATAAATATTCCATTTACTTTCGTATTTTTTTTGGTCCCAGTTTGGTTTGGTCCCAATTTTTGACGACGTGCCTGCACTCAAAATGTGAGCAATTTTATTGAAGTTTATTCGAAAGTGAAACGGGCCGCGCACACATTCCCGTATTAAAGCCATATTTTCCAAATGCTTTTCACGATAAGAGTGCGGGTCTTTCTTTTTCGCCGCGACACCGTGTTTATTTCGTGGTCGCCGTTCAATAGCGCCCTACTTGCTAACGCGATTCGCGAACATCCAAACATTTTAGGAACACGTGTTCTTTTTGAGGAGATTCCTTTTCGGAGCGCCTAGAATCATCAATTTCCCTTCCCACGTCCTTTTTACCGGAGGACTCGTAAGCTTTCGGCGTTGAATGGCTCTCTGAGGCGTCTCGCGAACTGGAACACTCGCACAAAGGCGAGAGATATTAATCTTCCATTCCGTTTTTTCTTCGCAATTCTCCTCAGTGGCTTGGCTATCCTCTTACCTCTCTCCTGCATTCCTTTCTCATCCCTTCTCCTTTGCCTTAGCGTGGATATGTAGCGGATCCGGGCTTATTTTTCTTGATTTCCTAATATTTACGTTATTTTAGTAAACTTTGCTTTCTTGCCGTGCATAGTCATAGTTAATTTTTCATTTTTAAGCTGAGGAAATGAGAATGGGCTCTTAGAAGAATTGTCGGAAGAAGTTTCAAGATGCAGTGATGTGATTTTTTTAATTGAAAAATATGGAAAACAATGGAATTTCCAAAGAATAACGAACGTTGAAAAGTCTGACAGGACCTGTCTTAGCGTGAGAATTAATCCATATTCCTTTCCTTAACTGGAATTCTATTGTAGAAGCACCTTCTTTAAACAAAATATATTTGTGCGGAAAAATCACGGAATGTTTCTTAATTAAAAAAATAATTATTCGAAATTCATTGCGCGATTCAAAATGATTCTTAGGAGGCAGCCCAAACTTAACGCTTAGAGGAAATCCTTTATGTAAGGATAAATAGATTTGAAAAATTGTGACTCGAACCCAGGTCTCCTGAAACCAGCGGCATGGTAGTTCAGTGGTAAGAATTTCTTCCCGGATAGTGGGAGTAGTAAGAGTAGTAGCAGTATTAGTATTGTTAAAAGTCCTTCGACAGAGCTTAGGTCATTTCGCATATAGGTCTCCACCGGGAATCGAACCCGGGATCGCTTTCGCCGAAGTCAAACGTTGCCCACCTGGCTGTCCGGGAGCCTCCCTAGATTCGAGTAACAGTCTTGTCGATATATTTCACGTCTGTTTATCCGTGGGTTTTAAGGCGCACAGATTAGCCTGCAAAGTAAATATCGCATGTGCCCTTTCCCTTCACGTTACTTAGTGGAAATGCAGCGTTTTAAGTGAAGTACTCCGAGGGATACAAAATGAGCAATAACGCTTGAAGATTTAAAACGTAAATGAAACAATAAAGGAATAATTTTTCATAGCATATTTATAGATAAGGAGCCTGAACATATCTCTGCCCGGGGTGCCAGTATACTTCGACCGCCCCTGGTCCCTCGTGTTTCAAAACAAATGGCCTAATGAATACAAACAAACATTCATTCCTTGAATCTGAATATTTAACGCATGAGCAGAATGATGAATTCTTGGCTCTAACGAGCCTCTAAGCAGCTCCAGAACGCGTTCCAAACTCGCATTGACCTTGATCCCCCATTCATTCATTCCCCCACACAATGCGGAACGTGTTTATCTTTCTCATTTTCTTCCAAATTTTACTCTTTCCATCAAGAAGTTTTTCTCCTTTTGTCCATTCTCCCGTCGCGTTTCATATCGCCTGGTTTACTCCATTTTTTCCCAAGAATCTCTACTTTTGGTTTCTGCATCCCTTTGTTTAGATTTTAAAAACGAACCCGTCCTGGTGTCGTAATATTTCACCCTCCTCCCCGATTCCATTCTTTCTGCGGTCCGATTTCTTTGTTCCTTTCGCCGCCCATTCGCTCATGCCTTCTGCGCCGATGGATTCTTACCGCTGTTTTCTCAGGAGAAATCTTCCTCAGGATTTTCTTCTTTCCGCACCATGTATTTCCATCGTAGACGTGCGTTTCCTTCTGCTCCTCGTCTTCGGGACTTCCCCCGCTCGCCTTTTGGGATCGCTCTCGTTGTTCTCGCGGTGAATTGTGGGAAGGGACTGGGTTTGGCCTCACTCGTGTTACTGACCGTGGGAAGTCTTTCATGTAGGCGTGTGATGGAGGGCGTAGCTGCCGCTACCATGAATGAAGCCGAAAAATAGCCGTTAATCGAATGATTTTTTTCATCCAAAGGCGAATTGACTCCTCCTGTTGGCGTTGGTGGTGATTTATTTACGTTCTTCGTCGATTTTTTTGCTTCCGCGAATTTGCTCCCGGCGCAGTTTCATATGAATTATCGCTTGGTTCGCGCTATGCGTTTGTTTGTCTCGAAGACTTCCGTTTCGAGAATCGTGGAGGTAAGGTCCCTGGGCTTCGTTATCGTAGGTTGTTGATTTTTTATTGTATATTACTTTTCGTTGTCGAAGTTCGTTGACTTCGAAGTATCATTTCATTCCTTGTGGGTCATTTCAGGTATAGCTCGAGTCGCCTTAAACGCTTTCTTGTTGTTACAATCGTTATTTACATCAGTATCCCGCAAGCCGCCGTATGGCAGGGGAAACAGGGTTATCCTTATTGAGGTGCGATTGCTTACCTTTTTGCTGCATTATTGCGGACTTTTCGCGTTATTCTGCCTTTCATGTCCAGGAGGAGCTTGAGCTCTGAGTTATTCATCGTCATTGAATGCGGTAGCGTATTCTGAAACCTTCTTGAGTGGAGGGATGGGTACTTCGTTTATGAGGATACATATGCCCAAAGAATTCTGAAGAAGAACTATAAAAACATAAAATTTTTGATTGATTTTTCTGCGTTCGTAGTTCTCAATGTTATTCGAGGAAGAACTATAAGGTGTTTATCAGAATAGAACTACGTTACTATAGACAATTATATTGTTCTTATAACTAAGATAATTAATCACGTAGAACAATAAGCCGCTGCTGTGACGTTTCGAGGGTTGCGTCCTATGCTTTTTGTCCTCCCCACAGATAAGCTATTAGTTCAGTGGAAAACTATACATTTTCCCTGGAATGTCTTAGACATTAGATATGGAGGTCTATCCCTTCTGTAAGTTCATTTCGTATTCTTTGAATATCATGCGTAGGATGTTAATGGGCATAATCTTTATTTAGGTATGGCAGGAGTTACAGAATGTTGGTTTAAATGTGAAGAATATTATTTCCAAATGCGCGCGGCTGGCCTCGGAGAGGCATTGATAGCGGCGTGGGTGTAAATGCGATGGCCATGTGTCACTCATTACGGATGTCGCTCGGCTCGGCAAGGCTCGGCTCTTGCGCCCAAGATATTTTATTTATTCCTACACGCTGGAAACAATTTTTTATTGACTCGTAGTTGTCGGCGACCGATTTTTCGTAATTCGTCCAAAAAATTGAACGGTGAATATAGTTTACGAACTGAATTCTCATTCAGGAAGAAAATTCTCGTGTTCAGAATTGAAGAAGCAATAATTAAAGGAAAAGCGGAATTTCTTTCGGAATTTCCTTCAAAATAGTTCTCTCCGTAGTTGCACAGAAATCCCTTCCCTCCTAATAAGAATTAGCGGCTTTAAAGACACCATATGATTGCAATCAGGGACGGTGATTATTACGTAATTTTCGCTTGGTGGGGGGTTGAACTTCAGTAATGTAGCCAATGATATCCCATTAACGTTGTAATGCGAACGAATTGATTGTCATGATGAAAAAGTATATCCCGCAAAGAAATGTTCTAAGCGTCCAATCATTTATTGATAAGGTACTTGAGAATTTGGTTCTGGATAATTACTTGTAGATACTTCGGGTACCCGAAAACTTTTCGGAATGATTTACATTCGGGGCATTTTCTTAATCTTGGCAGTGTCATCGCGAAGGGTAATTCGTGATTTTCCGTTCCCCGTAATCAGCGGGTAAAAACTAGTTTGATTCGGTCGTTCTAGTCGGGAAATAGGGGTCTCGTCGCAGGGAAATAATTCTGCAGTTTGTCGGACTGCTTGCCTGCGAACAATGGACGAGTGTTCGCGGCGACGGCGTTGGAGTGGGCAGGAAATGAGTGTAGGCATGAGCGACATCTAGGGCGACTTCCTTTTCCCCTCACCCCACTTTCCACTCATTTATTTCCTTTTCTCGCGTTTTGGCAGCCGCCGTTCTTTTTTATTCGCTCGGACTATCCGGTAGGAGCAATTTCGGCGTAAGCGTGTCGCAAGCCCGTACATCGTCGGAGCTATCCCGGTTATATGATTGATTGGAGATCGATGACGGGTCAGGGAATTGGACACGTATATATTCTCTAGTTTGCCGAGTCTTTTTTTTATAAGTTTTCCCGTCCATTTATCTCTCGGTTCACTTTCGTTCACTTCGACGGCCTTCCCGCTCAAGGGGTGTGGAGTCATTTCTCTTCTGCTTGTCATTTGTTTCTTTTCCGTCGTTCTCGATTCCCTTTTCATCGTCTTTTTCGCTGAAAGAAATTTTGTTCTTCGGTTCGAATTTGGGGTGCACGAGTTAAATATTTTAATGGTTCGATCTTGATGGACGTCGGTGAAACGCTAATGGAAAATTTGTTTTGTGATGAAGAGGCTACTGGATGATTGAACTTTGCATTTTCGCTGAATATTTCTATTGACGATGAGAATAATGAGACACAGCTTTAACCCGTACTACGTAGTTTATTCTCCGACCATGGTTTCGGCGCTTCGCGTCATCCTACCGCGAAGTCAAGCCGGAAGGAATTGATATTTCTGTTGACGTTTAACTACAGCGTATCAGTGCTCCAATGAGTTAGTCGTTAGGCTCATTGAAAAAGTCAGTGAAGGGTATTACTATACGCTAGTTATATCCAATCTATAGTATACGTGGTCCTGCAGAGTAGCCCTGCATTATTGTTATTATTATTTCTTTAATGGAAACAGAATAATCCCAAGTACATCCATTGTTATACTTATTACAAACAACCGTTCCCATAACCGGAAAGATAATTCGCGAATTAAGAAGGTCCAAGCGCGAATCCGAGAGTTTAGTGAAGATTTTCTACTACTAATAGATAAGAATCATCAATATGCTTCCTTTCGTAGAATGAGAATCATTAGAGGAATGATCATTTTTTTTCGATTTACTTCGTTAATTAACTTTTTTGCAACCATTTTTGTTTATGAGTTAACGTCATATAGTGAAAAAGGACCGAACAAACAAATGGGTACTTTCTTATTTAATCGTTTATTAAGGCTGTGCAAGATTTTTTGACTGAGCGTATGAACTACATATTTTACTGTAAATAGTTATAATTAGATTGATATGGATTGCCTCGCCTTTGTTATTTCGATATTATAAAGTTTTCATGTTTTAAATCTCCTTATTACCATTACCGTAAGTTTTAATATATTACTTGGTTCATCATTTATTCAAGGGCATTTATTTCTTCCATGCCAGGGTGTTTTCTGTATTTCGCCGATCAACCGGTTAATCTCTCTGTCCCTCTTTCCGCTTAAATTAGAGTTTGCCCCGAGATCACATATTACGCGGTAATCCCACGCGTCAGCCTCATTTTACGTTGAGATCGAGACTTGTATCTTCGATAATTTGACGTCGGACTTTCTCGTTAGTGAATGGACATTTTAAGAATCTAATCCGGGACGATTTGGCTCACCTTTTCGTGTCTCCCGAGTTAATTTTACGGCCGTTGCTTTATGATCGTAACGCCGAGATCGCGTCTGATCCTATCTCATTCGGTAATTGTTTCCGGTTAATACCGCCTCGTGTATTTTCCCAAGGAGCGTCCGTGAAGGATTCTCCTGGGAAATATAATGGAACTCTTCCTTTGTTTCCAATTCTCCACTTCCGCTCATCCGCCTTCCAACCGACAGCAATCAACATTTTTATCTTCTCATTATTTTCCCTCGTATCACTTCATCCGGAATCAGAAAAGAAATTATTACCGCGAGTTTCCCCGTCGCAGATCATAATTCCAGATAGGATTTTTTCTGTAAAGCTGTGCCCGGGCCCAGTGCCAGTCGAATCTCAAAGGGTGCCTTCTTGCATGCATGTATGTATTTATAGTTTGGAGTCGTTCCATATCTCAATTCTCTCTCGACGCCGCAGCAGTCCCATTTCATTCTTTTCTCGCCACCCGCGGTCCCCGCCCACCTGCTCCGCAAGGACGGTTGACCGAATTTCGGCCTTGGTGAAGCGCGGGCCCACCCTCTCTCTTTCAATCGAAAGAATCCGCTCTCATTTTCGTCGCCGGGGAAGGGAAAAGGCGTTTGGAATGGGTGGCGGAGAGTTCATGGCCATACGGAGATAATTGTAGCTCTTATGGGAAGTTTCTGTGTGCTGAATGGCTACGGTTTAAGTAAGCGTTGATACAGAAACTACAGCACAGTTCTAAGAAAAAGTTATAAGAATACTTATTACCACAACACTGTTAATACCACAATACTGTTAGTTCTAAAGAAAAGTTGTGGATTTATATGTATTTCCGCATTATGATTGGGTTTCAGATAAATAACTCATTCTTTGAACTGTATTGTAGTTTAAAATGCACCGTTTCTGTAAAGTTAACTTTAACTAATTTCTTTGTCATCATTCGCAGTGAAGGGATCGCGATAGTTTTTTGCTTATTCAATTCTAGATAAAGGATATATTCGTTAGAGGTTATTCTTTTAGCTGAAATCCTTAATTATACATTTCATTCTCTAAATTCACCCAACCGCAAAGTTCTTTCCTAGTCTTTCAAACGTTGAGTTTGGTTGAATCGGTGCTTTATATTGAAAAAATCTGATTCTTAATAGGAGGCCGTAGTTGGTTTTACCGAACCCTTTTCCCGCATTGCTATTTAAAGCTGAATTTACTCGTGGTTATCGAGTGGCGTTTTACCAAATTATCCCATGTCAGGCAACAGTACACGCCTTTTCATGAACCGTGCCCTCCCCTTAAATGGCGGCTCTTGGTACAGCTGCCCTATCCCGCCCCACCCTGCCGAATCGCTCGGCGATTACTGTCTTGCGTCTGAAGGACATTGCCTTCGCAGTCGGCCTTTTCGAACGTCCCCTCCGCTTCCTGGATTGGTTCTGGTGCCCTTGAAAACCGTCACCGGTCTGGAGTACCCAAGTTTAATCATTGGAAAGTTCTGCAGGGTTATAGCGCTTTCGAAGAAGTAGATTTATTTGGTATGATGAAATGGAAGGAGTTGAATAATTTACTTATTTAATGATAACAATAATCATGTCTTTATTTAGGCGAATTTTAGTCTAATGAGACCACCAAAGTGTCTTACAATTAACGTAGTAAAGCAATCAATTATTGGCAGTTACAAGCAAATTCTTATCAATTACAAGCAGTCTTACAATTAAAGTAGTAAAGACGAACACAAAAGACCATGTCTTGACCAGGATTCGAACTCGTGACGTCGGCGTAGCAAGGCTAGCACAGGAACCACTACGCCGCCCAGGCCGGCATTTAAAGGAATCCCTATGCAGCCCTGGGATTAGTAATGATCGATGTGCAACAATACCATAATCATTTCAGGTAGTACGTATGAGCCTACGAGAAACTTCTAAACGCTCTCTTTGGGTGGTTAAAGTCAATATGCAGATGTAATGTGGATGCTTCATAGAATCATTAACTTTTATACTTATTTAGAAAGATTGTTCATTATGCTCCTCGATCTTTTATGCTTCTTGATCACTGTCGTAATTCAAGTTACTAGGAATATGTTGAGGGACAGTTTTGTAATCGGTCGACTTTATTAAAGAATATGATACTCTTTTTAGGGACCCATGTTTAATGTGCCCAATCATAGACATAATTGAAAGTGGAACCAGTCAGTTAATTTTAGAACAATGGAATGTCTCATATCAAGTGTTGAAATTTGTCGGAGGGGTTTTTTTTATTAAAAAGTCATATCGCATTATCTTGTAGCGTAATCTTTTATATTCGTTATCAAACTTGCGAGACTGTAAACCCTTATTTCTGATTGTTTTTTTCAGCCTGAAAATGTCAGCGATTCAAAGCCAAATTACAGATTTAAAACTTAATGGGATCATTACTGTAGCGTAGGTGAAATATGGGACTCCCCGCAAAACATGATCATTGGACCCTCAAGCGGGCATTTTTAGACCCTATTAAGTCCCTGGGACGCCTTTGAGGTGGGTTCACTTTGACCGTGGGGCTTAGTATCAGATTTTAGTCGCTAATAGAATTCATATGCTTTTAATTTTCTTTGGCTTGCTCTAAGCTGAACAGCCTTAAATATTGTCATATCTGAAATGACAAATCAAAGCCGTATGACGCTTTTACTGCTTAATTAATATCCTTAATTTCTTGGAGTCGCCTTATAGTAGGTACCGTAGATATCATGGCGATGAAAAGGTAGTTAAAAGCAATTACTGGTTATATTGCGGCGGAATCAATCAGTGTTTTACCTCCTTTCGTTTCACGTGGTCACGTACGCCTCTCCCCGCGTTAATTATTCGTTGACGGTTCAATCTGTTCTAGTTTCAGATAAACGTTTCAGGGAATCGGATCCTCGTAAGGCAAAGCACCTCCTGGAAGTTGCAAACGGTAGTTGGTTCCACCGTCGTTAGCAGAGAACTTAGCCTCGTTTTCCGCTGCGTTCATCTTTTATCAGATCTAATTCAGAAGGGTGGCGGGGGCGGCGGAGGATGTGGCTTTTATTCTCTCCAAGGTCGCAGTTGGTTGATCGGATTAAAAGCTCTCGATGGAGGAACTTGAGTTGCCTTACAATTAGTTCCCGAAGAAGCCCCCCATTACCAGGTGGTCTCGTATGGAATTTCGCGTGATTGGCCGTCGACGTTGTTGTGCGAGGTCATCTCTGCATTTGGGGAAGTGAGCTGTCACGTTCGGGGCCCATCTCGCTACGTCAAATTCGACACGAGTCATTTGCTGAGAAAATTCGAGTGGATGGGAATGTTGGGGTCATTCGGGTGGATTAAATGGGACGTTTAAGCAGTAACGTCGGTGTAATATCTTAACTGTTTTCAACCTGGTGCTAATGTGCGTTCATCATGCGTTGAGACGTGGTTGCATCGGAGAATTTGCTGTTTCTCATTGGGATGATTTCTTTACCGTTTTCTTCCGCGCGGTAGTTATTTGCGGGTTCAATATCGTTGTTGCTATATCAATGCTCGTCGACCGATGGCATTAGCGGTGGTTTATTGTCTTATTAACTTCTCTAGCTCCAGGAAGACAGCTTTTTTCGTTAATCGTAGATGATATGGTATAGTAGGCCGCCAAAGTAAGATCGAAAGATAATTAAGAGCTTTAAAATCAGAAGATGTTCCAGCACCCTTATTAAGCTTAAAAGCTGTAAGTCTAATTTTAATTAAAATCTAAGTCATAGTTAATTTTCATGATTTGCTGCTCATTTGGAGGAAATTATTTCGTGCTGTTGTTCAAGATTGTTGGTTCCATTCTGGTATCAAATGACCGCATTACGGAGCTCTTGGGATGTTTAACGATCTGCTAAGCTTCACTGACTACTTCCAAGTATAAATTGATGAGTGTCCTTCAAGGATACGCGCTATAACGGAAGCAATAAATCTTGTAGGATTGGGACCTCTGAATATTGAGGATCTAAAATCACGATTTCATTGCGTAGAGTTGGTAATTGGAATGTGTCGTAAGACACTTGATCGCTCTGTAAATGGACTGCGAGAGAAATTGATTTCGTTATATCTTTCCTCTCAATTGCTAGTTAGTTATCGTGGTCTTCCTATAATGGTTTACGGTCGCCACGGGATAAGCTGTTGGAAAAATCGTTGTGTATATCCCGCTAGTTTCATCGCCTCTTTAATTTATCTGAGGGCAGCTTCATTATACCATTGTGTTTTTACCGCCTCTTTGTTGACTATTTCAGTTTCCTTTCTGAAGTCTTCTCCGCGTTCAAATATGATGTTTTTCCTTTTATTGGCTTCTATGTTGGTGTAGGAAGGTGTGTAGCAGTATTGCAACGGTGCATCTTTGGCTTCCTCCCAACTTTCCTACTGCAACCTTCGCTTCATCAACGGGTGCTCTTTGGAGATGCGTGGGGGTGACTTCATTCATTCGGTACTGAAATCTTCCCTATCTTTTAACCTTTTCCTTCCAAGTTTTGTGTCAGCTTGCAGGTACGTGATTGACGCCCGATTGCTGAGTTCTAATTCATCTCTATAATTTTAAAAGCATTCCGAAAGGTTTTGGCTAATGGGTACGAAGATGGAAGATTGCTTTTTTCGATTCAAAGCATATTTTTCTTTATTTTTGATGTTCTCTTTCTCAGTCGGCGGTTTTTAATGGTTCCGTCCTTGGATACAAATAGGAATAGGTTGAAAAATATCCGTGGCCGTAAAGGAAGTGGGTTTTCTGGCGTTCTTCCTGGCTAGGTTCGCCGTTTTGTTTTTAAAGTCCTCTTGGGCGTTTCTCTCTTATTATGATTGCGTATGTAGGCCTGTTTTATCTCCTTGTCGTTGATTGTCATTCATTAGTGTTTTTTTAACGTTTTAAATTAAGCCCCTGCGGTGGAAAGTAGTTTCAATTTCAGACGGCTTGTTTTTCCGAATTTCACGGGTTTGGTCAGTCAACACGTGAGGGATTCATTTATCCTCGACGTCGAGGTTACATGCGAATCTTAGCCTTGTCAAGCATAGGTTAACGCTAGTAAACCGTATTTTGTTTCGTGTTTATTAGATTTAATCTCGGAATGCTATTTACCGCCTCCTATTTTTTTACTCTACGGTGATTTAAGACACCGTAAGAAATATCCTTTCTGTAACAAGTCAATTATCGCGGTTTCCTACGATAGCGGTAAAAAAGTCAGTTGGTAAAAGTATCCGATACCCGATTCCGAGAAATCCTATTTGTACAACTGCTGTAAATTACGGGAGCGAGAGAAACAGGGTAATGGTTTTCAAATGGGATTAGTCTCCAAGGAGAATGCAAGGTGGGTGAGGATCTAAAGTGATCTGGGAAGTAGAGACAGAGTTGTTTTTCCCATCACAGAAGTTTTTCTCTTTCAATTATTTTACCTTTACAGATAATGGTATCCTTCCGTGTATTTATATTTCTAAAAAATCCTCGAAATCGAGCACGTTATTTCCATTACAATAAACTTGGAGGTGAAATACTTTGTTACTGCGTCCATTTTTTCAGTGATAATTGGCGTTCAATTTTGCTGTTTTCTGCAGATTCTCATTGCATTTATAAGTACCAATACCCTTTCAGTAATTTGGATTTTCTATTTCTAAAGGAATAAAGTTAATAATTCACGATTTTTAGTAAATTAAATGCAACTTTGTTACGAAGAATTTTCATAGCAATTACTGCAGCGTGGAAATCACGCCAAGAAAAGTTAACCTTTAATTTTTTAGTTTTTCGAAGATTAATGGAATAAAGAAAGTCGTTCGATTTCGATTTCGATGGATTTCGAAATTACGGTTGCGCTGCGGATTTACAGATTCCATCCCGAATTATCATTTAGAAGCATCTTTTCCTTTCAGTGTATTATAATATCATATTTCCTTTTGTCGTTCGTACTTGAAGTGAGAGTATTGTATATTATTGTCGATGAAATTATCTGTGACGAATATTTTATATTTTTTTTAACGTTTCTCCCTTATTTCCCCAGTGCCATTCCACCCGAATTTCTTATTTTCCCTTCGGCGTCTTATTTTCACTCTCGGACTTGTGGAAGTGCGGCGAAATTGAATTTAAAAGTGCATGACATCTGTGTACCAGTATTATAGTAAACTGGTTCTCGTCTCCACTTGAGAGTTTTCCGTTCCGCTTGTTGGCTTAGAGAAGTTATTAATTTCACTAGTCTTGACACGTTCATTGCTTTCAGTGCACGGTTTTTGGCACTCATCCCGACTTTAAGGGTACCGGGTTGTCACCTCGGTGTAGCCAATTCACCTAGCGCCCGGGTTCTTTTAATTTGCGTTCTCGTCAGTCGCCTCCTGACCGCGTCTCGATAATTGGTGGCCACCGTGCTTTCTTCCCATTCATCCACACCCCCTCAGACTGCTGTCAGCATCTTTCCGTCGACGCCACGAATCCTTCGTCGAAGAATAAAGGTTGCTCTGGTGGGGATTGGGTCTGGGGTGAGGCGAGAGGATTGCTCATTAGGATGGAAACCTCTTGCTCCGACTGCATTCCCTTGTTTTTGGCGCTAATGATGCCTACTCCGAAGGTCTTAAAACAGGGAACTTAGTACTTGTCACGGAGTAGTGTGTTGGATCAAGGAAGGACTCATCGTCCACTTCTTTTGGTTATTTATTTCCATGGCGTTGTCTCTAAATTTCATTGGTTATATTTTATTACCCTTTCACAATCTCGGTGACTTATTATAACAGGCTTTTCTCCCTGAGTAGCGTAAAAGACAGGAAAATATTGCCAACTCAAGTTGTCAAGCTTATCTAGGGATTTTTCACTCGCTGTTTGTCACATGAAAACGTTATTGCTAATGGAGTACGTGCTAAAACTTTTTTTAGGGTTTTCCAAGTGGTTTGCACGTCCGTTTCAGTGTGAGATTGAGTGAATATTGTAAATGCAGCGTAATATGCTTAATATATATCTATTGATTTTGATTATCGTCAGTAAAAAAATTATATTTTATCTTGTCGTTGCTTATTTCCTTTCTTGGTTTATTTCCTGGACGATTGAAATAAAAAAGCTTTCAATCTATGTTATTGACTCGAAAGCAGCGATTATTTTTAGAATTTGCTAGTATATTTCGTTAAAATTTCTATTGTGAGTGTAGTAGGTGTTTGGTATGATTTTGCAATTTTTGACGAATGGAAACTGAGAAGATTTTTAATGGAGGCTGATATTCAGGCTGATATAATGTCTGACAGTGACAGCGGAACAGGTTTGAATGACTTGTTCCGATGAAAAGGAATTCGCATTTTTATTAGAACGTAAAAATTTGTGAATTATTTCTTCCCTAAAATCTGTATTTCTCATAAATTGACATTCCTCCTGGATTCTGAGTTAAGATTATTTTGGCTACTGGCATTAATACGATTTTTTGTTTTGGAAACTCTTATTGTTTGAAACTGATATTGTATTTAAGGGAAGTTGCTTAGAATGCCTGAAAGGTATAAGGGCGATACCACAGTTAGCTGTTTCTTTTTCACCGAAGTATAAACCAAGCCGGAAAGTGAAAAAATAGGAATTTTTTCATGATCCGTACTCTCTCTTTTCATGATCACCTTGAGCATTTCTCTCACCGCTGTACTATTTTGTAGATGCCACTTGTAGAATTCGACCAGTTGACCGCGTTAACCACTGACTCGGTTTTTTACGTCATCGCCCTGAGATTTATGTCATCGCCCTTGGTATTTACCAGGTATTCAGAAGTATGAACAAGTACCCGATGTAGGTTCATGCTCGATTGTTAATTCGATCGTTTCCGTAGAAATTCATCCTAAGATTTCACTTTATATTACCATTCATAAGATGCAGTCTTTATTCATTATTTCAGATTCAGTGATTTACAGCTATCTTTTTCACACCTATGCGTGAATTACCTTTTGTCTGATTTGCGATGTCTTTGCGTTATTTTCACACCCTCATCGCGTTTTTCGAGAATTTCTTCCGCTCATTCTTTCCCGTCGGATGTCTATTTTTTTTCCTGCCACGGAACCGCTCCATCATTCTCTTTTTCTCCGCTTCTCATCGCGGCAGTTTTGGCGCCGTTGAGAATGGCTACTTAGAGGGAGTGAGAAAGTGTTCACGTTCTCTTTCTCTCGAAATGCCCCTTATCCTTCCCATCCCGAATCGGACGATGGTTTTTCAGATGGATAGAGTGTTAGAACATTTGTGGAAGTTCCCACCCGAAGGGCATCGATTCACGCTCTGCCCGTGGCTGGTTTAGCCATCTTGCCCACGTGGCTTCGAGAAGGCGTCCAACGCAATTGGTTCGCTCAAGGATTAAATTATCATTACCCATGGAACCATGCTCCGGAGAATGTTGATTGGGAAAGGTTTACGCAATTTCCTCCGGAATTGGAGTTGCTTCGCGTATTAGTGTTTGATGTGGGGTCTGTAAACAGAGGCGCATTTTGGTTTGTGGTTGAAAATTCAGGGTCATTAGTTTGATTACCTGGTGCGTTGCACCTCGGGACTGGGAATAGGGGAAAGGACCAAGCTTATGGTCGCTTTAGTTTTCATGATCTTAACCCGACCCTTAATGTATCGGTGAATTGGTTTCATTATGCAGTTGTGATAGATTTGATTCACCTAAAAAGGTGTCGCAGCTAAGAAACAATGATAACTATGCCTTTGTAATGCCCATTTGCTATAGGTTGTCAGATGTTTTTTCTTTATGGTGGTTACATCTGAGAATTAATCGAAATGGGTTGCTGGGTCTTCTAAATAAATTAATGGGGGAGGCTAGAGCAAAGGTGGACATTCATGAGCACGCGTGGCGAACCCTGCACGCCAACGACTTTTCAGGCACGCAAACCCACTACTATTCTCATAATTGAATTGATAAATGTCCTTTAATCCTACATAGTTTCTTTTATGATACATTCCACACCTTTACCCCCGAGACGTTTTTGCCCTAAGGTGTTATTTGTGCACGTGAAAGGTTTTTATCGTAATTTAATCGAGGAATAAAACGTGCCTCTACTTCAATGTTAAGTGGAAAATATTCTTTTATAAATTTTTTGAAAATTTTGATCCAGTTTATGAGGTTCATCATCTAGGATTTATAATACGCTCATCGCTGTAGCTCTGTATTTCTTGTTTTTAAGGTTCAGATTTCATTTTAAGGCTGGAATGTGGTTTACGTGATGGTATGATATGTCAGTGTAATAGCTATTATCGTCATGAAACTTAGCGCTTGAGGAATTTGCTTGTATTATGCGTCTCTACCACTGTACTTCCGAGTTAATAGGCCGGGAAGCTAAGTTCGGAATATTATCAACCCCACGGGCTTATGTCTCTTGTATTAATATATTTTTTTCGCACTTTTTAGATCTAAATTTTTAGCACCAATAAGGATGTATACTAATATCTACGTGCATCGTAAAGGATATTCCTATTAACAGATCAACAAGCTGGAATTATGTTAGGAAATGAATCGATTTAGGGGTAAAATTCCACCTTATCCCGTGTGTATCGATCTCTTTCTCCTATGTCTATTCACCCTTTTCCCCTTGGAGCGTGTCGTTGGGACCACCGATTGATTCACCTGTTGTGTCCACTTCTTTCGCCGGATATCTGACTGTACGGGGCGACTGCAGGGCGCCCTACTTGATAACTCACCCGAGCGTGTGCGTTATATTCAGAGTTTATCTACTTTCAGAAGGTTGACGGCCCTGTTTTTATTTTTGATATTTTGTACTCGGTTCAGCAATGTCGACTTAATGGTTGTTGCGTAATTGCGTGGTATGTCGCAACAATTGGTTCCTCATTTCTCTTATGTAGTAAAATCATGGTCATTACATATCATAGTCATAGAGCAGACCAGCACAAATAATCAAGAGATTATGCTCATTAAATAAATAGATTTTAAAAGTTGAGGAGGAAGATACCGAGGCATTGAGAGACAATCGAAAATATTTTAACTGTATTGGCCTCTCATTTCATTCACAGTGTGGAAAAGGTTGTATCTGAAAAATCCTATGTATAAGATTACTTATTCATTGATTTTATCTTATGTATGTAAGTATGTTTTCTTCGTAAATTATGAATTACTTACTGCTTCCCGAAATTCTTTTTCTGCGGTTCGCTATCACGTTATTTCACATCCATGCTGCCCTTGTATTCATGAAACTTGTGCAGGCCTATTCTAGATGTAATTAGTATAGTTTAGTAATGTTGCTATCCGCCTAATATTTCGGGGATATTATTTGTAGTCTATAAGGATTACTTACGTAACTAAAGGTTATTGAAGGCGACTCGGAATGTTTTCGTTGCATTAGTTATAGTATGGGCAATTAGTAATTCTAAGAAATATTTAATCCATCTACACTATCGGAGTGGGGTGTTTTTAATGGAACCGCCACAAATTTAAGATAAACCGAAATTTTGTTTGTGTATGAACGTATTTCGCACAGTTTGACATTTTTACGCCCAATCGTTATCGTTTAATGCGTTCCAGAAATTTAGTATGTTGCTGGGATCTCTAAATAAACCATCGGAAACGCAGAAATTGACGTTGAATATTAAACATGGTCGCTTTACGCTCGAGCGTTATCGCCGCGGGGTGAATTATTACCAGAATTAAAATTTCCGTCGTCGTAAGTAATGGCCTATTTTATTTTCGTAATAAAACTGTAATTTTTGGGAACTTGCTAAAGCTTAGTTCGGAGTATATGAGGGAATTTGCGGAGAGGTTTTGCGTGGGTGAGCCCGGCATATCCCGTACACAGTCTTTGCGTCTGTTTACCGAAAAGGATTCTAATTTTAAGTCCACGAGAGAGCATCTTTGCGGAGGACGATCACTAACGCAAGAAGGATAAGCGAAGCTTTCTCTCGGAGAAAGACCTCAAATCTAGGAGGGAAACGCCTTATTACATCTTGGAATTCCGCGTGCCTCCATACTTCTGTGCAAGTCATAGCCTCGACGTAAAATATATTGCATTTCTGAACGAGAAGATGGGTTCTTTTGCGTAGTTTCTTCTCGGTTGATTACAAATTTACTGGAGAATGGAGGATTGATATGTTTACCCAGCATTTTCTCCTATTTACTTTCCAAATACACCGCTAGTCTCGTCCTTTTTTTTATTTCCCGACATTCGGGGGCTTTATTTAAAGTTCATCTTCTGAGATTGGATTGTGTCCTGCGAAAACTGGCCACTCTCGCAGTGTATTTTTAAAGGTATTAAATAAGGTGCTCTGCCAAAAATTGCCGAAATTCTCGGAAAAGATGGAAAATAAATCGTTTCGCTCGTAAAATTGCGATTGACTCCAATTCTCGTCCTCGCGCAATTGAAAATAAATGTTTCAAGTATTACCATACCCTAGAAATCTGGTATTTACATCCCAAGGAAGAATGGACTTGAAAAAAGTCTGACGGGACCGGGAATCGAACCCGTCAGACTTTTTTCAAGTCCATTCTTCCTTGGGATTTTTCCTGGGTGCGCACCATCTTGCACAAAGTCACCCTTACCCATTTTCGTCTGGTATTTACAGATTAAATTCACGAATGTTTGGAACTGCACCACTTGAGTTCGTTTCTGTGGTTCGAAGGGAGATAGGATAGAAGACTAACATGTTTATCTTAAAACAAATTACATTTACAATTACAAGCAATTACATAATTCATTAAAGATGAGGCGTAATAACTAATTAGTTCTAGCGATATCTGGTGTAACATGTTCATATTTGGTACAATTAATATAATATATGGAATATATATGGAATAATGGAATATAATTTCTGTGGACATAGTCAAATATTGTTTGTGTTGTATCAAGGGCTGCAATATTTTGGTTTATGCAAAGGAAAAGGAAAGGTTCGTTCTAACTGTTTCGTATTTCGTTGGTGTTCCAATTCAAGTTTCTAAATTTCTGTATATATCTCACTATTAAGATTTTTTGAACAAAAATCTAAACCAAGATTAGACGAAATCTGTATATAAATCTCTTAATACGGTTTTAAGTGTACACCGCTCGTTTTAGCATTTTACATTTTATTCCACAATTTTGTTCGAATTTCCTATCTTTTTTATAAATAATTGATCTTTAGTTGTATTTATTTTTCTATTTTTTGGGAAAGATGGACAGTTGGATGTGGCAATTTCCTCCATGCAATAGACGAAGAGTTTATTACAAACCTAACTTACTAGTTCTTGTTTTATGTTTAGATATATATTTTGGCTAAGTATAAGTAAATTGTATCCTATTGCAGTTTTTCTCAATTAAATACTACCATGGAATGATTGAAAAGTTTGAGGATAAGAGAGATTTATAATCTCGGTGAAAGGAGTGATGAAGACAGAAAACCAAAACATATAATATCCAACATTCTTACGGAGTTCTCTGCGGCAATCAATATTTTGATTAATGGAGTTACTGGCATTGGGGAAGGTCGTGGAAAGTCTGGAAAAATGTGGATCCACATTTTTCCAGACTTCTTCAGAAGTTTTCAGACGGATCCACAGGTTATTCTGAATACGCCGTTTTTCGCCTTGGACGCTTTCCATTGCCAGTCCAAATGGAAACCTCCGTTCTCGGTTCGCGCTTTGTGCCGGAAAAAATATGGGCCCCGGGGTCTTTTTCTTCGTTTAGCCTCTTCTCAACGAAGATTTTCCTTTCTTCTCATCCTCACCGTCACTTGAAGATGGTTCTCTTTTGTCTCCCGGGAAGCTTTCCTTTACTTCGCTGCCCACGTATCGGGCACCGTTCTCAAACGTGGTCGCGCCTCGCTAATAGCTGCCGCGTCTTAGGGAATGTCTCCTTCTCATCTTCTCCATCCACACCTCTTCTTCACCTCATCACTCATCTACTCTTGCGTGGCGTACGGTTGGTGTCGCCGACCGATCCGTTGGCACCGTGCGTTATCTACGGGCGGGGGTATGGGGACACGCACTTTCGTGACACGCAGCAGATCTCCTAATTCTGTTTTTCTCTCTTTGCAGGTGAGTCCACTTGACGCAATACCCACCCTCTCTGGGTTAGCGATTGCTGTATTTCTGCAAGCGCCACGGTACGTAGCAATTCCTGTGTTTGTGTTAAGAAACATTTTTCAGGATCAGAGTTGACTAGGCCGCAATTCTGAAAGATGATCATTATACAATCTCCATAGTATTGCCCTTTTATAAAATAATCGGGTTTGCTTAAAAATATTTAAATGGATTAACGTTTCCACACGATGGTAACATATCGCAATTTATTTGTAAATACTTATCATATTTTATTTAATTTTAAGTAGCGCGATCCTTTAGCACTATATAATTTATCAGGCACAAGTGTAACTATACAGATTATGACGTTATTATATTGCCTCTCATACTCAAATGTCTGTAAAGTATTCAGCCCGAAGGCCGGTTGGGACCTCATCCCTCTACCATCGGCCACGAAGAGGTAGGAGAAGAAAATGAGGCTTAGATGAGGAGTTAGGTAGTTTGCTCTTGCTTTCCTCACTTAGCCAGAATGCTATAAGCAGAAAAAGCCAACGTTAGTGAAGTAGTTCTCTGTGAGCAACACTTTTCGTAAAATTACATAGGGAGAGTCCTTGATTAATAATATTACTCGGCATAACTCATACCTCAGTAGCTTTCTTATCATCACAGCCATGAAAAAGACAGAAAAAAGTAAATAAAAGATAGATTTTTCTCTAATCCGCATCAAAAGTCAAATGATATATATTTCATTCGTCAAGATATGGTAGCAGGACCCTGATACTCATCAGAAAGGTGTAATTTGTAACAAGAGAATTGTCCAAAATGACCTCAGAGGCCAACGTACCATATTTTTCATATTGATGTCGGTAATAGAGACTTAAAATTCCACCGCCCTGCCTTCCCACCTGCCATTTGGCAGGTGCACGAGAGTTAAGCCGGGTCTCTGTAGGGAACCAAGCAAGTACTGCAGGAAACCTGCGTTCTTAGGAGAACCCGTTACGTATTTCAGTGGCTGAGCTTTTATCTTCACGTGGTAGAGTAATATTAAGAACATTTTCGTGGCAGTAATGGCAGTATCATTTTCTCTTTCTATATATCCGTCGCGGTTTAACCCCGCCATTGTCTGCGCGTCGCGAAAAGAGAAAAAATATCGTATCTCCTTTTCGCCGTTTATCGTCGATATTTGCAACTCGCACCATCGGACTCGTAGTTTCTTCCCCGATATTTTTATCCTCGTTCTCATTTTTTCCTTCTCGCGACCGCGTATTGTTCCAGCTCTCCACCGATGTCTATCCGCGAAGCGTTTTTTCTCCGTTTTTGTTCCTTTTCGAACGGCTGGCTCTCAGGGCGGCGTAATGTGTGTCTTGTTTTTTAAATGTGTGTTATGAGGGGAGTAATAGCGTTCGGTTGTTCGGGGAACTCTCTTCGCTGGAGAAAAATACGGCGTTGGCGTCACGCGATTCGTGGCCGCCCAGTCTTCCCCACTTTCGTTTGCCTCTTCTCTTTTTTCCTACATTTCTTTCTCTCCCCCGCTCTATATTCCTTCTTTACGCCCCCCCCCCTCTCTCTCTCTCTCGATAGGATTAACGATTTTTGGTTTCTTTACGGCTTCCACTGACGTAACGTTTGCCATTCGTCGCACGCCGTATGTCTTACGTAAGTCGGTGCGGGTTTTTTCGAGGGAAAATGGAATTTGTATGCTACAATTGGGGGTCGTTTTTCTCACGATAGGTATTTAGTTGCCGTTACCAGTCGACGATTCTCGCGGGTAAGATTCTCTTGATTGTGTCTGCCTATTAAAATAAGTAAAATATTGCATCTGTAACGGGAAAAAATTGGAAGAAAAGCTTCCATTCATAGACCTCATTAATTCATTATTCTTCCTATAATTATCCCTGGAAGACTACTTACTGTTAAGGTCCTGATCGTTTATTTGTTTTCTATTCAAGCCGATATTTGTAGTTTCATTTTTCTCGATAGTGGTTTGGAGTAAAGCGTCATATACCTACTAACCTGTCTTATCTGTTCTCCGCTTCTCTTCCGATATCTGAATACGGTTACTTGTTAGTGGAAGAGGCGTTACGCCAAAGGTAATATCTTGCGCTAACTTTGTTTTTTTATATTGTTAGATTAAAAGAGAATTACTTTTATTATATGTATTTATATATTATAAATAAATTTGCGTAAGACTTGACCCATTCCAGGTTAATTGGGATTGCAACGACTTCAATCGTATTGGTAGGGGCTTATTCCTATTGTTGCGTTAGGTATTGCGACAGGAAGGTTATGGCCGTAAAAATATTGTCAATACTGGAACCACGGAGCGATATGGACCAATAATACTCGTCATACTTGTTAGTAATGCGTTGTTTTTAGTTCGGTGTTGAAGCGAAATTTATTTTATTAGCGTCCTAAGAATGTAAATGCGAAAGATTAAGTTCAACGTTACGCATTCTCAACGTTAACATCAGTTTATAACGAAGGGTTCCCATAGCAGTATTATTGTTGGGGGTCAGAACTGAATATCGTGCCGTAATGTTTATGCAGAAGGTTGAACTTCATGGAATGATTTTCGATGTATTTCACTGCACAAAGTTAATGATCTCGCACGATATGGAGAAAAGGTGGTAGATGTATTAACACTGTTGTGCACGAATTAAAAACCCAAAGAGGAAAAAGTCCTGCGTTACCGGGACCCGAACACGGATATTCCTCTAAAAAACCGATGCGTTTTGCTGTGTGAGCTCTCCTGTTACGCCTAATCTCACAGCACACCGCAAGTACTTGTCTGCAACCTTGAACCGGGGATATTCGTTTAACTGTTCCACTTATTAGGAGTATGTTTGCCTTGCAACAGGCAACTGATTTTTTTGTTTCAATCTTCATACGTTTTGTATTAACTCCTTTAGATTTTAATGCGCTGGAGGAATTTCGCTAACGGTTTCGGGAATGCATAGAATTTCGGTGAACGTTTCTCCTTTTCATCGCCGCCGTTACTGGTGCGAACTCCTCCGGAGTGTCCCGCTAGCAAGAATTTTCGGGTCGCGGTCCCCTGAAAAAAAATAAATAAGATTCAAATTCGCGACAGACTCGCCAATTACCGGATTCCGGAGTGAAGCATCATTCATAGCCGTTTAATTAATTGCCACGGTTACAGAGAAAATCTCCGACGCGACTCCCATGCAGCTCTTCTTTTTCTTCTCGAGGTAACGCTCGCCTCGTTTGTTTTTACTTGTCACCATTAATACAGCGCAGACGCACTACCCTTCGCCTCTCCATAGGTAAACGCTTTGATCTCCAAGGGAGCCTGTTTGTCGTCTATCGGTCTCTCTACCCATCCCAACTTTCTCCCTCCTTTTCGTCGGCCATTCTCTCGCTTTCTTTCCACGGCCTCTACTTCCCTCAACTGGAACGTAGCCACCCTTGATTCGCATCCAATTAAACACCGGGGGTCGAGTCACGCAACGAGAGAACTTGTTTCCATACTTTTATTTCGTAAGCTTTCGCATTAGCGGTAATCCTTATCCCCGGCAAAAGTCGTGTGTGATCCGCGGGAACGCCCAGCTCTCCACCTCAATAAACTCCCTCGCGTGCTGTGCGTAATTCCTATTCGTCAACTTTCTACGTGGGATGACTTTTTTCATACGTCTCTTTCACTTATTCCAGCGCATCCCTTTCACTTTTCCTCCGCGTCCCTTTCACTTTATCTCCCTCTTTTTTCTGCAGCCGTACGCGGTACGCGGCGTATTTCGGATGTTATCCGTCTTTTTTCTCCGCCACACCTACTTCGAATGGTTTAACGCTGCCCTCGGAGTCGAATGGGTTGACGATCCGCTTCTTCGAAAAAGTTTTACGCCGAGTGCGTGACGAGAAAGAGTTGTGAATTCGCTCCTCTCTCTTTATCCTCGTGCGGCTTTGATCCACTTTTTCCTCTCCCATCGACGCTTTCCGTTCGTTTATAGTTTTTTTTACTGGTTTTGGCTCAGAGGGGGCGCGGCCGCTCGTGTCTTGTTCTGGTGTGGAAACGTTAGGCCGTTGCGTTCGGATTATTTTGGCCAGTAGAAGTCGATTACGTACTTTCTTGAGTTTGATTGCAGGTTGTGTTTATTGACATTTTATGCGGCTTTTAAGTTATTTTTCTGAGTGTGGGGAAGCGATTATTAATGTTTTTCTCACTGTCAAAGACTATTATATGGATATTTGAATTTGTTATTGTTATTGATTTTATTTTCGTTAATTTTTTCCTCTATTAATGGCAGTTTTTTAGAGTTTCATACTCAATTACCTTGCGAATCAGGGTACGATTTAGTTTGTTCTGTAGAAAATCATTACGTATCTATGTTAGTCTAGTCAATGTTTACACTTATAGGGCTCGACCTTTCAAAAGGTCATGCAGTTCAAATTTTCGATATGTTACTAGGACCAATGTCGATATTGAGGAACTAATTTTTGCAGCTTGGAAAGACCGTGCTAGCGGTGCGGATTCTAAGAAAACGCCGATTTTTTTCGGCAATTGCTCTGTCTCCTTAAGTATATTTCCTCAGGGAAAGATAATCAGTTCTACTTAAAAGTACGTGAATTTCCTCGATTTAAAACCATAAACTGTCTCTATATGTTCAGAACTTACCGAAAAAGGGCTCTTCAAAAACATATTTTTTTTTTTCGTTTCAATCGTGTATCTTGCAAAATATCATGAAAAGTTCTCATCATCTTATAATAAATAAATGTGTAGTAAATTGGAATTCAAAAGGATACTCATAGGCCCAAGAGTTCATTCGAAAATTACATAAAACAGTACATTCTCAAAATTTCATTTTGAATCGAATTTGACTTAGCTGCTTGTTTCAATTGCGCCGTTCGCACAGGTCTTTAAAAGCTGCAAAATCAGTTTCTTACTATCGATATAGGTCCTAACATCATATTAAAAATTAGAACTAAATGGCCTTTTGCAAGGCCGGATTTATAGACTGTGTGAATTGACTGTGCTATGTTGCGATTCACATTAAATTGTCTATGCGAAGGCGTACCAGATTAGATTCTGCCATCGTTAAATTGAAGTTAATTTTGTAAGTCCTGTAATTGCCTATGTCTACGAATTCCAATTTCAAAATCGAACCTATTATAAAAGGTCCTCGGATTAGATGTAGGTTTTCAGTAGTAGGATTGTAAGAATTTAGTCACTCCGTTGATGATAGAAGTTAAAGATGTCAAATTACATGTGAGTGGCGCAATGTTTGGTATCACTAATTATTGCTCCTAATCTTTGTTTAGTAAACACTGTTAGGGTAACGCCCAATGGATAATAGTTCGCTAGGAGGTTGCAGCCCTTTATGTGCTGCATTATAATTCTCTTCTCTCATTTTGTTACATCGTTTTTTTATCTCCGTGGTATCTCAGCATTTACTTTCCCTACAGCAGCTTCCCTTGCCATTTTAATCACCTTCATGCAATAGTTAAAAGCTTTCCCTCGTTTGGTTTGAATTAAAAAAGGCTTACACGAATTCCTTGTACTTTGCCGGATAGACTATTAGATGCCGTAAAACGATTTAAATTCATATACAGCGTAATGCGACGCTGGCTCGCTATCTAACTAAGTCTGAGGAATGAAATTTCCTTATTTATTAAGCTTGCGCTTTCAGTTCCTCATCTAATATATCTTTTCATCTGTTCCTTTTCGGCTTATATTTACGAATTTTCAGTCACACCCCCAAGAAGGATGAAATAGTTGGGAAAGAGGGCTATGCTTCTCTTTTATCTGTTTCTCCGAAAAATATATTCGTCTGCTCCAGTTTTATCCAAGCTGGATGCGATTTTCGCTCGAACGTGCTCAGATAATAAGCAGATCTGTGCTTTCTGGAATCCCTGAGATGGTGAGAGGCGAGATTCCTTTAAAAAGGTTGTGGGAAAGCCTTAATTTACTCGTTCGCGTAAATATATTTATATATGCTTTCATTAATTTCAGTGAGTTAAGCACTGAACTTTGTTTGCCTCTAAAAGGTTTACTTTTCGCTTAGATTATAACGTAGTTTATAAGGGTGAATAGATTCGCGGATTAAAATTAGTACTGGTAACTACGGAAATTGTAGTATTTTTGCGTTATTTGGTTGTACAATTCGTCTACTCTTAGTGCTGCGTCCATCACGACTATTAACTTATACTTCACATTTAAATACTTGCCTTTACGTTCCGAACGAGTCATCTTTACTATGATTTTTCATGGCCATAGATACTCGTTTTAAGTTTCCGGGATAAATTGAAATGCATCTATCTCACCATTGTTTAAAATAATAACATTTTTCGTGATATGAAAGTTACTAACACTAGTTAAAGTTTAAAGCATGTACTCTAAATTCTGGCTGTTATAAGTTCGGACATTTTTAAAAATATTTCTTAAAAATTATCAGCTGTTGTACAGAATTATTCGCTAATTAGATCAGTAAGACTTTTTAATTTGGGAGACTAGGACCAAGTGTACCTCGCTTCATCTATTCTCTCGTGTGGCTTTCATGAAAGAAAACAATGAGACGATGTAAACAAAGAAATTTGGAAAAAAAATCTTCGCGCATTATCAATGGCGGAGGAAAAACTGTAAAGACTCTCTCAATAGGGGGCGAAATTATCACGAACACTCTGGTAAAATATTAACCATAGTAAATAATGAGAAATTACAGCAAAGAAATGTATCAAAAGGTGAAAAGCAATTTAAATGGAAGAGGAAAAATCAAAACCTTTGTGGGACATAATACCAAATGACGTTTAAATTAGACTGAAATGTAAAATAGATATTGCGATAACATTTAAAGTGGGAGAAAGCAAATGCTTAAGGATATAAATACAAAAGTTTAATTAATTCCCTAAGTGCAGCCACAGTTCCGTCTTCATTACTCCTCATCCCAAATATTCGCCACCCATGCTACCGCCTATATAGTGCCCTCCAAAGCACGTTAGGCCACATGTGCACCGTTCCAACGACCGCTGCGAAAAGCGCGAAACAAAATTGGGACGATGCGTTATTTTAGTAATTATATGGTGGTGCTATTGGAAAGACTTCAGATTTCTGGTCAGAGAAGGTTTCGATCCTGAGTTATGCTTACTCTGTGATCTAAGAACAACTGCACTCATAGCTTGTAAATTTTCAACGAATCGATTCTAGCATCACCCTGAACTGATGAATCATCTACAGAGCTTTGTTTACAAACAATGAATCTCGTGTACTCTGCAGCCGACGTTATCATTCATAAATCATCGACCAATATTTGAATACCTCGCTATTATATGGCATTCTGTTTGCTGAACCGGACGAATTTAGGCCTGCCTTTGCTTTATTCTGTAAAGTATACCTGTTATAAGTTAGTGGCTCTCCGGGGAGAATACATTTTACGTAAGTTGTTTGCAGAGCACGATTTGTGTTCGTGTTGGAGTTCGAATTCGGTGGGGAAATAAATTATTGCGATGGTTCGATAGTGTTTTAAATTATTGACAATTAATCATGCCGTCTTTGTTGTGATAACACGCAAACTAAAGTTGCGTATTCTGCGTCGACCCGTATTTAATTAATTGAATTAATTTATGAATGTTCTACAAGGTATAGCTGGAAATTTTGTTAGAAAAATTTCTGGAATTATTTCCCAATCTACTTCCTCCAGTATTACTCTCTTTCTTACAAAAAGTTGAAATTACAACAATTTCTCTTTGCAATTACATGAGTGGGTCTGCTGTATAAAATGTTCAGGTCTCTTACTGCCCCGGAAGTTATTATTCCTAAGGAAATGAATGTGAGGCACAAGTATGGAACTGGAAACCTCTACTCTAAACCACCCGTTTGGACTTGAATTGTTTGCTGGAAGAAAGAACCTCTTTGTACGTAATCGATGTATAAAAAAGAAAAACTTTTCAGTTTAATTACGAATTCTTGTAATTCTTACAAAATATGGATTATTGAAGCGCAAATACAATGCGGGATGAGAAGTTTGTGGTTTCCTAGAATTTAAATTATGTATTGCTCCAATATTTTGCTTATTGCACCGCAAACTGCTTCGACTTTTCGGTTAGGAGGTCGCGCATGAACGACCGCTTCATTGGATGTCTTTGAAAATGACAATTTATTACGAAAAGTCGGTTCCATCTGGTTAGACTAAGAGACAAATTTTGGTGCATTCTGAATACACGATAACGTCGTAGTCCATATGGTGTCGCATCTCTTTTCATCCCAGGACTGAGGTCAGTCAGTCAAAATATTCTGGTCTTCCTGAACCTCTGATTCCGATCCTCGTCTTGCTCCATCCCTTGACCTTATCTTCTTTTCCATTTGACCCTCACAGTACTCAGTAGGTTGTCCTGAATGTCGACTTTCCTTATGACATACAGTCGGATACTTCTTCGAAGCGTTTCATTCTGTCTCTAGTTAATCCTCTTACTATTTTATAAATAGTAGTTATTTCATATGTTAGGACCAAAGGCACATTTGAAGTTTTTATGTAAAGTCGGAACTTAAGCGTGTGAAGATATGTGTGTAATGCATAAAAATTTGAATTAGTGGTCATGGTTTGTAGATAATGTGATTCTGAAGGTTCGTTCCTGCGGTGTTGATTGCCTTTTATGATTGCCTTTTAAAGCATCGTTTCTACAATGAAATCTATTTGCGTGTTTTTAAGGATATCAGCATGTACATTTCATTAAAGTTTTACTTCAGTTGCAATTGACACCGTGGAAAACAATCGTTACGAATGTATGTAAATTCGAAAAATATCGCCGTCGAATATCTTCTACATCCTACAACCTTGAGATAAATGTCTTAAATTTTAGGTTTTTAACTTTCTAACACCCTATAGTATATTATTTGAAGGTTATTAATTTCATGGATCAAATAATTTTGTGGATTTTGTTCCTTTAAAAGAGTGGTTTCCTTGGAGGGAAAGAAGTCAGATCCTTTATGAGTAGTTAGAAATAGGTGCTTCTTATAAATTCCATTAAGTTATTTTTGATGTTTTTAACTCTAAACAATTAGTTTTCTGTTCGCTGCCCTCATGCTGCTTTTATAATCGGCATTCCGGAAGATTCGACTAAATTGATTTATTTTACCGTTGCATTCTGCCTGTCATAGCTATTGAGTGTTTTATGATTCACGTGCAACTTTAATTCCCTTCCGTAACAAATCATCAGTGAGAGGTTCGTTAAAAATCAGTCTCGTATGCAGTGCGGCGGCGTGCCTTTTATTCTTTGAGTGACACAACCGATATTGTGCTCGCCCGTTGTATAGAGTAGGTCTTTCGTTTGCCTGCTTCCGCGGGAGATCGAACGGGCGATTCTTGATTAGGTGGATTAGCGTCGTAGTCTGCCTTTAGCGGCGATTAATACGGAGTTCCAGACAGTCGTCGACTGTAGATTCGATAACAAAAGAACTGCTTAATTTAAACGTCTCCAACAGTGGCGCGGTAATTAGAAATGCACGTTATCGGGAGCCAGACAAAGGACAGTTTAAGTTTAGCGCATGCGATTGAGGCTTAGAGAATATACCGTGTCATCGTTATAAAACTCCATAACTGCATTAAGAAGGACAATGCGGCCACGGGGTATAATGATGACGGATAGAAGCGGGATTATTTCAGAGTGCAGATGTCAGATTTAATTAAGAGGCATATCGGTGCGCGGATAGGCGGTTGTTCAGGAAGAAATAAAATTAACAGTGGCAGTTGCGATGATCGGTCACTTTACCTGGAAAGCGACACGTGCGCTATGGAATGGCTCCGGGCTTAGGGCTGGCGTCCTGGCCTCTGGCGTCAATATTTGGGAAGTGGTGCTCATTTGGTTTGCAAATCAACCTCCCTTCCGTTTGCATTTTTGGTGTTTTTCGATAAGAGCGGATGATTGGATAAAAGGCGATTAGGAGAGGACCAGTGTAGCACGTTTGTTATGAAAGCGTCATTGTTTTCTGTAGGGTGATCGCCCCGAGATGAATAATATTGAATTACTCCCTCTGCTTTATCCGTTGCAAAAGTTAGTCATTTACGAAAGACAGCCTTGTTTTTTCGAATGTATTCGGTGAGCCTTTTCGTTTTCGGAGATAGGCGCGTTTCCCCGACGGTGTTTGTTTGTCGTAGTCAACGGTGGCAATGTGACTTGACAAGGTATCAGGGCCCGGACAAGTATTAATGGTGATGAGTTGTTTAAGAATGTGGCCTTTCATTATGCTCCTAAAAAACAATTCTGTAACCGATGATCCCGACGTCTGCTCTATACAGTCGACAGAAACTCCATTAATTGCAGTGTGTAACAGTTCTCTAATTGTTAGAAAATAGTTGCCCCAGTTAGAAAATTCTAACCTCGGACGCTATTCGTTGTTAGTTTACTTCTTGCCGTTTTTGGACTTCACGCGTCCTAGGTATCCATCCCTTTCACCTGATGCACTGACGTGCCTGAGAGCTGTACTCATTTAGTTTTCTTTATCTCCCTTAGGGTTTACTGTTGATTTTTCTCACATTCCATGGATCAGCTTGTCAGCATTTACTATGGTTTCTTTTTCTCTCTGTTACGTGTTCGCGGAAACATCCCTGACATTCTTCGGTAAGGGCACGTTCGTCGTTCTTAATAGCTCGCTTTCTCCCTTCCCTGACAGAGATCGGCACGTATGCGACACGTGTAGGTAGTTAAAAGCATTAATCATTTAAACTCGTTGTTTGAGAATGGGGCACAGTGTAGGTAACTTGCGTAGTAAGGCATGTCCTTGCGCAATTTGGTAGTAACTTTTAATATTACTTCTGAACCTTGATTTCTCCGCTGCACACCGTATTACCTTTTCATTGCGATATATTTTTAGAAGGTGAAAATAAGAAAAGGAAAATGTGAATTATATTTTTCCGGATTCTCCCTAAACAAACAACAGGGCTTTATCTCGACGTACGCCGTAGACAACTCATCGGTGACGTGAAAACACCAAGAATATACGTGCATGCAAGTTAGACTAGTACACCGTTATGTTTGCGTCAAATATTGACGCGCATGTGCATTGAGGTTTTCGAAATATTTCTGTCAATCGCTAAGCGTCTTATAAAACTATATATTTAAACGTAAGCGCAAGGCTTGCGCAACCGCAAACCAAGTTGCGGTTCAAGATGTCCAGCATTATCTTGCACTCTTCCTTATTTCACTCTCTCCTTCCGTTTTCCCGCGAAATACAGAACGTCCCGTATTTAAGTAAGGACAGCCGTTACACTTAAAATCAGGTCATCAATACGAGTCATCCTTTCTTCGGCAGCCTAAGAATTCGCTACTATAATGTGTACTATTATACTACAGCGTGTAGTAAGCACGTCAGTTTGCCCTTTATTTCCTGAGCAGACTTTGACAACGGTAGTTTGCTAGACACAAGTATACTTTATCTCATAAATTCTCATAAACAACTCTTTGGTGGAATGACATTTGTTGATATAGAATAACGATGTGAAACTTTTGCGCGTTGGTTTGTACATACGTGGTGGTTATGAATATCGAATGTTGACTTTTTTCGCGTATTTTTCGTTTAATTTTGTCGTATTAAATGGAAGAAATTGTAGAAAGAGATGAATTAAATTGAAATCTGCTACCCTCGATAAGTTGATGTATTATCAGATGCATTTTCTTGTGTGTATTACCAGTTTCTTAGTCATTCTAAATTATATTTGATTTCTGTCAGAAATCTCGCGAAGCTCTTATGTGATAATCTTGCTTTATGGCACTCCGTTAAAGAATTTGTCTTTCTGGTATAATTTGGTGTTGATACAGCATTCTTCATCCTGCCTGTATTTTAGTTGATCAGTAGTTTAAAACACTTTATCTAGTATCTTTTTCAGAATAGCGTACCAGAGATCAGATTGCGTTTACGTGGCTAATCCATTGTCTTGCATCGCTGTAATGGCCAACGTTGTTCATTTACCTATATCTTTTCGCATCTTTCCGGCTGTTTGTAAACTGCGTCACTCGTAAATCCGCGTCCAACCACCTCTTAATTTACCCAGCGGCGTCGCGGAGGGAGAAAGTGTCGAAAGAGTTGCTAACAGAGAAGTGTCGGGTTCTTATCTGTGGAAAGGTTTGATAAAAAAGTGCGGTGTCCCTTGGCGAGGCACAGCATCGCTCCGTTGTCTTCCACTTGGCACAGAGTCAGTGGAACCAGTTACTTCATCAGCACTTCGCTCGGGGTCACTTTTAAAACGGTTATAACGAGCGGTGATTTAATGGTCGGCGCAAAAAAAGGCGAGCCATCCGCGGACATCTGCACGATTACTCTCGCTGAAAAACCAGCCTCCCGTTCTCTGCTCCTTTCGCAGACAAGATCGCCCGAAGTTCCAGCCTCGCTTCTTGGGAACGGCGTTTCTTAGGAGGAAAGTGAGGGGTTTAACCTGTTCGTATCAGATCGAGGAAGGAAGTCCTCTTTCCTCATCCTCTCTCGCGGAGGGGGAACTGAGGACGCTGTTAGTCACTGGAAAAGATGGCACGCGATACTTCGGCTCTTTTCATTTTGTAGTCATTCGAAGTTGGTCCAAAGTTTTCGTCTCTTGTTCAATGCGAAGTACCGGGGTGGGATGTTTTGGCATCGGAAGGCCGGATGTGAAAGTCAGGCTGCGCGTTGCTTATAGTCTGCCATCGTTGTGAAAGAAAACATATTTAATCGCCTGATTAATATGTTATTTTTTCTATTTTAACTTCACGTGCTCACAGTCGCGGCAAATTTGAATGAACCCGAGTGAGGTAAAATTAGGGCTAATCTACAAATTTACCGAGGAGAGTATTATTATAGGATTGATTTATATTCTGAAGCCATGTAAATTACTATGACAATTGCTGTTTTTGTTGTGTAGTAGGTTATTTGTTTATGGACAATTTTTGCTGTTTTACGTACGGGGATAGCAGGACCACCACTTCTTGCTCAATCGCTTCACTCTCTCTCTCTCTCCATAGCTTTTGGTAGCGGAGTGTTGTTGTTGAGGATACGAGAGAAATCCATTCCTCCACAAAAGGGAAATAATGTTTCAACTCTCGAATATTAATTTAAAATTCTATAGTCCTAATTTCTCCTATAGGTAGATGTCGAGGATATACTTCTCTATCAGCCCATTATTCGGAGTCATCGTTGTGTGATAAGTAAATCCATACCTAAAAGGCCCACCCAAAGTAGTTATCTGTGCGTTTTATAGATCCGATTTTGAGCATCGTAAATGTATTACTGTTCCATAGTTGGTAGAATACGGCTTTATCAAGAAATACAACACTCAACGAACATTTTTATAGCCGGTTTGGTTGAGGATTGCGAAGGACGCTTTAAAAGGCTGAAAGGTCACATTCCAAATCTTTTGCAGCCCATCCGCCGTCGGGGGAATATTTGGGCGCATCGTCAAAAAAAGATTCGTCAAAATATGCGATGAAGAATCTTTGATGATGAGAACGGCGTTGGCTGTAAAATCTGCCTCACAATCGGTCCACGAATCACGATTTGTTTAATTGATTCCGGTTGACTCATAAAATTTCCTGGATTTGGTTTCGTCACGACTTTTTTGCGTGTATTATATGAACTTGTGGAAAGGCTGTAATTATAGGTTTCTCACGGGGAAATCGTCTTTGTGTTGAAGCTCAGCGGAAAGCAATTTGCGGGGTGGTTCCAAGGCATTTCTCCTTTATTATGGTTCTATTATTCTTATTTAATAGCTCATCTCGTGTTTCTAGTGCATGCGCGAAGTAGAGTGTGATGCAATGGCTGATTGCCTCGTCATTTTCATCCAATTCTCAGCAAATTACTGCATTTCCCGTAACTATTCTTAAAAGCGCAACTTATTGTTCCCGTGATTAGTTTTTCATTCAAGGTGTCGTACTGTGATAAGTCAGCGGAGACATTAAAGTTCTATCCTCACGTTAATTAGAGAGTGTGGAAAAAGTCGAGTAAATAATGTTGGAATACTGGAACCCAGCTGGAAGTATTCTTTCTTTATGTAGATGTACGTATTTTTAGTCTTGCTAATATATATTACTTTTCATAAAGATTGATCTGCATATGTCATTTAATGTAGAACGCGTTGTGCTCGATTCGTTCAACATATGAAAGCATTTCCCATATGAAATTTTTGTTATGAAACATATTTCACCTAATTGATGTTGATATCCTTGAATTCGGGAAAATACTATTTTTATGAACAAGTATAGGGAAGAAGGCTATTATGATTTAGTGTCTTCTTTTACAGTATACTTGAATATATATTATATAAAAACTTGTGAATTTAATTAACAGTATTTACATTAACAGTTTTAAATCGACAGTAATATGCTTGATCTTGAGTTTTTGGAAAGAAAAAAGGCAATTTAAGTTGGTGCTACCTATCGTAAAGAAAAAGTTATCGGACTCTTTGCGGAGAATTGGAGACATCACGTATTGCTGAGTGAAACAGCATCGGATCAGTAGTTATCGGAGGAATAACAATATAAAATACTTAACTCGTGTATTAAGTGAATAATTAATCAGCACCATTCATGCTTCGTTAGCTTGAATAATATCTCTATCATAAGCAAGATAGAGACGTAAGTATATGAAAGATTTCTGTAATTTTCTCTGCCTTGCGCCAAATGGCAAAATTTGTTTCATGTATTTAGGTAACGTTAAGGAAACAATATTAATTTGAGGACTAATAATTTGTATCTTATTTTCCATCGCTACAGCTTTACTCGTATCGAATTGAGATATTTATGTCCTTCATAACTCACCAAGACGGGAAAGTGCTGCAACTCTCCGCGCCGTCATAAACAGCATTATGTTTTCGCCGTTGTGAAGCTCCCTTTTATAGCGCAGTTTATAGTTCTTAATACATCTCCAGCTGGAGGCTCGCCCCTCTCAGACTACGGTTCATCCGTCGTCGATCTGTACGTCACACCCGTTGGCGAACACATACGTTGGCAAATCTGTATTTGGCGGGGAAAATAACATTGATTCCGGCCTGTTTGACGAGCGTTTGCGTTAGAAGTGATTTTTTTTACTAGCGTCGGCGGAGGATGGCAGGCATTCGTGCGCTAGCCACTGAGGGACGCCAAGTGGGAGCAGGCTTGCCTCTGCCGGACACGTTTACGTGCCCCCAGAGAACGCCACGTTGACCCCACACGCTTCCATCTTCCGTGTCCTCTTTGTCCGTCACCAGCGTACGGCCAGTGGGCGTCGCGTGCAAGTTTGTCGTATCATTGTTTGTCTCATCTATTCTTTCCGGAAGCGTCCCACGTTCTTGGATATTGCCGTAAATCCTTCCTCGTCAGTTTGCAACAGTGTCTGTCGGAATTGGACGGTTCCTGGTTGATGAAGACTCGACCGTGCCTTCGTTATTATTCTTGTTAGCATCCGGTTCTGCGGTTACGTAATCGCTTAGATTACTCGCGGTTTTTTTATAAGGAGAGTGTGATTTTCGAATCGGAAATGAAAGGTTGTTTGCTTGGTGAGGAAGGGGTTTGGTTCAGGATGTTTGAAAGGATGGTATCGTAAATACCACTTAAATGCTGCTTATGTAGAGAACGGTCGTTAATNTACTTCATCAGCACTTCGCTCGGGGTCACTTTTAAAACGGTTATAACGAGCGGTGATTTAATGGTCGGCGCAAAAAAAGGCGAGCCATCCGCGGACATCTGCACGATTACTCTCGCTGAAAAACCAGCCTCCCGTTCTCTGCTCCTTTCGCAGACAAGATCGCCCGAAGTTCCAGCCTCGCTTCTTGGGAACGGCGTTTCTTAGGAGGAAAGTGAGGGGTTTAACCTGTTCGTATCAGATCGAGGAAGGAAGTCCTCTTTCCTCATCCTCTCTCGCGGAGGGGGAACTGAGGACGCTGTTAGTCACTGGAAAAGATGGCACGCGATACTTCGGCTCTTTTCATTTTGTAGTCATTCGAAGTTGGTCCAAAGTTTTCGTCTCTTGTTCAATGCGAAGTACCGGGGTGGGATGTTTTGGCATCGGAAGGCCGGATGTGAAAGTCAGGCTGCGCGTTGCTTATAGTCTGCCATCGTTGTGAAAGAAAACATATTTAATCGCCTGATTAATATGTTATTTTTTCTATTTTAACTTCACGTGCTCACAGTCGCGGCAAATTTGAATGAACCCGAGTGAGGTAAAATTAGGGCTAATCTACAAATTTACCGAGGAGAGTATTATTATAGGATTGATTTATATTCTGAAGCCATGTAAATTACTATGACAATTGCTGTTTTTGTTGTGTAGTAGGTTATTTGTTTATGGACAATTTTTGCTGTTTTACGTATGGGGATAGCAGGACCACCGCTTCTTGCTCAATCGCTTCACTCTCTCTCTCTCCATAGCTTTTAGTAGCGGAGTGTTGTTGTTGAGGATACGAGAGAAATCCATTCCTCCACAAAAGGGAAATAATGTTTCAACTCTCGAATATTAATTTAAAATTCTATAGTCCTAATTTCTCCTATAGATAGATGTCGAGGATATACTTCTCTATCAGCCCATTATTCGGAGTCATCGTTGTGTGATAAGTAAATCCATACCTAAAAGGCCCACCCAAAGTAGTTATCTGTGCGTTTTATAGATCCGATTTTGAGCATCGTAAATGTATTACTGTTCCATAGTTGGTAGAATACGGCTTTATCAAGAAATACAACACTCAACGAACATTTTTATAGCCGGTTTGGTTGAGGATTGCGAAGGACGCTTTAAAAGGCTGAAAGGTCACATTCCAAATCTTTTGCAGCCCATCCGCCGTCGGGGGAATATTTGGGCGCATCGTCAAAAAAAGATTCGTCAAAATATGCGATGAAGAATCTTTGATGATGAGAACGGCGTTGGCTGTAAAATCTGCCCCACAATCGGTCCACGAATCACGATTTGTTTAATTGATTCCGGTTGACTCATAAAATTTCCTGGATTTGGTTTCGTCACGACTTTTTTGCGTGTATTATATGAACTTGTGGAAAGGCTGTAATTATAGGTTTCTCACGGGGAAATCGTCTTTGTGTTGAAGCTCAGCGGAAAGCAATTTGCGGGGTGATTCCAAGGCATTTCTCCTTTATTATGGTTCTATTATTCTTATTTAATAGCTCATCTCGTGTTTCTAGTGCATGCGCGAAGTAGAGTGTGATGCAATGGCTGATTGCCTCGTCATTTTCATCCAATTCTCAGCAAATTACTGCATTTCCCGTAACTATTCTTAAAAGCGCAACTTATTGTTCCCGTGATTAGTTTTTCATTCAAGGTGTCGTACTGTGATAAGTCAGCGGAGACATTAAAGTTCTATCCTCACGTTAATTAGAGAGTGTGGAAAAAGTCGAGTAAATAATGTTGGAATACTGGAACCCAGCTGGAAGTATTCTCTCTTTATGTAGATGTACGTATTTTTAGTCTTGCTAATATATATTACTTTTCATAAAGATTGATCTGCATATGTCATTTAATGTAGAACGCGTTGTGCTCGATTCGTTCAACATATGAAAGCATTTCCCATATGAAATTTTTGTTATGAAACATATTTCACCTAATTGATGTTGATATCCTTGAATTCGGGAAAATACTATTTTTATGAACAAGTATAGGGAAGAAGGCTATTATGATTTAGTGTCTTCTTTTACAGTATACTTGAATATATATTATATAAAAACTTGTGAATTTAATTAACAGTATTTACATTAACAGTTTTAAATCGACAGTAATATGCTTGATCTTGAGTTTTTGGAAAGAAAAAAGGCAATTTAAGTTGGTGCTACCTATCGTAAAGAAAAAGTTATCGGACTCTTTGCGGAGAATTGGAGACATCACGTATTGCTGAGTGAAACAGCATCGGATCAGTAGTTATCGGAGGAATAACAATATAAAATACTTAACTCGTGTATTAAGTGAATAATTAATCAGCACCATTCATGCTTCGTTAGCTTGAATAATATCTCTATCATAAGCAAGATAGAGACGTAAGTATATGAAAGATTTCTGTAATTTTCTCTGCCTTGCGCCAAATGGCAAAATTTGTTTCATGTATTTAGGTAACGTTAAGGAAACAATATTAATTTGAGGACTAATAATTTGTATCTTATTTTCCATCGCTACAGCTTTACTCGTATCGAATTGAGATATTTATGTCCTTCATAACTCACCAAGACGGGAAAGTGCTGCAACTCTCCGCGCCGTCATAAACAGCATTATGTTTTCGCCGTTGTGAAGCTCCCTTTTATAGCGCAGTTTATAGTTCTTAATACATCTCCAGCTGGAGGCTCGCCCCTCTCAGACTACGGTTCATCCGTCGTCGATCTGTACGTCACACCCGTTGGCGAACACATACGTTGGCAAATCTGTATTTGGCGGGGAAAATAACATTGATTCCGGCCTGTTTGACGAGCGTTTGCGTTAGAAGTGATTTTTTTTACTAGCGTCGGCGGAGGATGCCAGGCATTCGTGCGCTAGCCACTGAGGGACGCCAAGTGGGAGCAGGCTTGCCTCTGCCGGACACGTTTACGTGCCCCCAGAGAACGCCACGTTGACCCCACACGCTTCCATCTTCCGTGTCCTCTTTGTCCGTCACCAGCGTACGACCAGTGGGCGTCGCGTGCAAGTTTGTCGTATCATTGTTTGTCTCATCTATTCTTTCCGGAAGCGTCCCACGTTCTTGGATATTGCCGTAAATCCTTCCTCGTCAGTTTGCAACAGTGTCTGTCGGAATTGGACGGTTCCTGGTTGATGAAGACTCGACCGTGCCTTCGTTATTATTCTTGTTAGCATCCGGTTCTGCGGTTACGTAATCGCTTAGATTACTCGCGGTTTTTTTATAAGGAGAGTGTGATTTTCGAATCGGAAATGAAAGGTTGTTTGCTTGGTGAGGAAGGGGTTTGGTTCAGGATGTTTGAAAGGATGGTATCGTAAATACCATTTAAATGCTGCTTATGTAGAGAACGGTCGTTAATACATTGTATCTTTTTAGCGGGTTTACTTGTATTTGAAGTGCTTTTCAATTAGGAGAACTAAGTACTAATTGTTTCTCGTTCTGGTGATGTGGACAAGAAATGGGATGGTGATTTAATTAACATTCTGGTTTTATAGCCGTAGCTTGTGTGAGCTATACGCTAGACAAATCAACTGTCGTTGACTGTGTTTATCGGGGGTTGATTATAAAATCGAAATATAAATCTTATGTAATTTGTTCATGACGAAAGGAATATAGAAAAATCATTAATAAAGTGAGAGTGAGAGAATGGTGAATAATCTTTAGTTTAATAAAACAAAGAGCCGAGTTTATGATTATTCCTAACCCGGTTGGATTTCTTCTCCATAAAGTAGTTTTAACTCCCAGTATTGATAAATAAGACTAAAGTTATCTCTTTTGCTCTAGTTTCGTATTTGTCGCTTTCAGGATAATACTGTCAAAAATAAAACATTATCACACTCAAAATGTTGCTCCCATCAAACATCTAAATAGGAATTCATTACTGTGATATCTGTTAGTCGTATCATAGTCAGGCACTTTTAACTCGTGTTCCCTAGTATACCTGCGTTTTCGAGATTTTTGCCCAAAAAGTCCTTGATGGCCTCATTATATGCCTATCATGGCCCAGATTAACCCTGTAGCGAAATGGGTCCTTGAGAGCAGATAGAATTTTTTTACTCTTTGGGACCACGTAATAATGTGCTTGAGGATACCGCTTTTTCTCATCCTAAATCGTTATGGAATTTTCCGCAGCTCTCTGCTCTTTCACGGCACCGGACGACGGAATGAAGTTCAAGAGTGGATTAAATAAGAAGTACATTTCTTAGTGGGTCATTACCGGAGTGTTTCTCGGAATGGTCAATTCCGGGCAGTTACTTAAAACGCCGTAATTTATCTCCTAGTATATTTCTATTTCGTGCTGTACCTCCTTGTCCTTCGTTCTAATACTTCCTCCCCCCTCCTCCGCCACTCCCCTCATACAGCGTAATCTCCTCACTTGACGTATGACGTCATCTCCCTCATTCCACTCGCATTCTCCTCCTCCTCTCTCTCTCCCATTTCCCACGGCACGCAATCTGCCCCTTCTCCTTTTTTCTTCCCTTTTCCATCCCGTTTCTTCTCCCCCTTCCTTACATTTATCATTCCTGTTCCACTCTCTTATCGTCGTTCACGTTTTCATGCGCTTCGCCACCTCTAAATCTCTTTGCCTGGAGGGTTTTGAATCGCATCTCTCGATTTTTCTCTCTAAAGAATGTGTTCTTCTCGAATCTGCTTGGCGTATCATTTCACGTTCCTTATTCTATCGTCTCGGGACGAGTTTTTGATTTTTTCTGCTGTTTTAGCTTTTAAAATGAAAAAGGTAATCGGGTTTATCGTACTTTTGTTTGGAATTGATGAAAATGTTTCATTTTTGTTAATCTTGTTCAAGGGAGTGATTATGTGAAAGTTACCGAGGTAGGAATGGTAAAGTGATGGTATTAATGTCTTTCCTTATAGAATGATTTGACTCATTGGTATAATTTGTGTTTGATATTCATGAGGTCATCGGACTTCCTTAGTTGAACCTTTTTCTCTTAAAGTACTGTGCGTTATATGAAATAATTGAACCATTTTAGCCAGAAGCTCAGCGAGGAAAGCAGAGGTAGGTGAATACTTCACTTCTTCATTCTCTCATCAAGTCGAAGAGGTTAATTTTTACTCTTAGATTTCGCAGTAATATAAATTATTTACCTCAGCTGCTTTCCTACCTATGTACAATTTAGATAGATTTATGATAATGTAGCATTTATAACGAAGGTAGAATGAATTGAAGAATAGAGTAGCTTAATTAGGATTCACCAGAATTGAAGTCAAAACTGCTACCAGTTCCAACGCTTAATCATCTTGATGTTGTCATCTGTTGTTTAAAGAAAGGGTTTACGTAAGATTTACAAAGTGAAAAATTAAATCTAATGAATTCCATGTAATAGCATCGTCATCAGACCAGCTGACGAATAGGAGTTGAGCAACAGTTCTCAGGGAACTGGACAGTTTTTTTTATTTACTTCATTACTAATACTAAAGATAGGTTTAAACTTCATTACGAATCTTTAAGATACGTTCCATTTCCGGCGGCTTAGACAGCTGATTATAAATTGTAGTTCTAATGTCCCGTGACTAATGCAAAATGCCTCTTATCATGCGTGGAATTAATTCCCCATCCTCAAGTAAAGGTGAAAAATACGCGCGTTACCTTTCTGTCCTTTTAGAAGCTATTAACCGTGCACCCCAAGTTCTTCGTAATCGAGTACATCTCCGTGATTCAGCCGCTCCAAAGGGAGTCAGTCACTGCGTGCCCGTGACTTCTCGGGGAATTTTTTATTGCTGCTCCGGTGCATGAATCACTCCGTACGCGACTGCTTTTCGTTACTAGTTTCGTGGATGAACGTTCGACTCGTCACCGCGTAGGAATTGGACGCGTTAATTTTTATTCCACCTTTAAGGCACGCGAAAGGAGCACGCAGAGGGAGCGAACACGGTCTTAGACGTGCTGGGAGAAATGGAATGGCGGTTGCGTGCCGTCCACAGTTTAGCAAAGCGCGGTTTTCGTGGAACTCCCGTGGTTGCGCAGTTTTCCCAGAAGGTGGCGAATTTCGAGACCTGTAAACAGCGGGATTAGCAGGGTAATGTTGAAAAGGATTAAGACGAGGTCGCAAGATTATGTGTAAGCGGGGTCTTTTTCTCACTCCGCCGTGCTAATCGGAAGGCATGATGAACATTATATGCGATGCGCTTTGGGTTTGTTGAGGTAACCTCTCTTTTAGCGGTCATTTACCTCCGGCGCGTCTCGCGGGAATAAGCCAACGGTTCAACAGCGCCGGAGGTCGCCGTGAGAAGGTGCGTCGCTGTCCAAACAATTTCCGAGTAATTAGTGAAAATCATCAATCGAGATTAGTTTGTCAGTGAACCGTGTGATCATCCTGTTAAATGAGATATACAGCTGAATGATTCGTGGAGAATTAAACAAGTCGAGGGAAGTGCTGAAAATGAAAATTTGAAAAGGTTTGGATATGTGGGACCTAAATGGGGTTATTGGGCGTGTGAGTGTTTGAATTTCTAATCCTCTCTAACGTATTTCGATAAAAATGCAAGATATATTATTTATGATACCAGAGTCTAGGAATTTGAAAGGCATTTTTTTCCATTCTTTTTCGGCATCAGAAGTGAACTTAGATGAAAAAGGAAAAAGAGAAAGTCAGCCGTGACCGGGACTCGAACCCGGGTCTGGGTGTGGGCGGTTCTGTCGTGGTATCTTAGGTCAGAGCAACCGCTCGGAAAGTGGGAAACTCGGGTTCGAGTCCCGGCTACGGTAGACCTATTATTTTTTTCATTTCTTCTTCTAAAACAAGGACGTGAATCGTGCGTTTTTCATCGCATTTCGGAATTGAAGTTCCTATATAGTATTGTTTAAATTGCTTCGCCACCTGAGGTTATTTCTCTTATTTGGACCCTTACAGGGAATCGAAGCCGATACAGCTCTTGCCAAAGACGAACGCGCTGCCCGCTTCGCTAACGAGATATGTGTTAAATATATGTATGATAGTAAATGGGTGGATTAGTGGTGTTATTTGGAACAAAACCGTCAGGATTATCTAAATATAAAACCTTTTCGATAGGTTTAGTAGAGAAAATGAATATATCATCAGAGAAAAGTTTCACCAGTCATGGTCAAACAGTATATTCTCAGGAATTTTATTTTCTTAAGAAAGGACTACAAATTCGATTACTGTAGCATGTTTCTACACTTACAAATCATATTCGTTACATACACCTTAATCCAGTGGAGGTACTTGTTTTGGGTGTTTTTATATTACGTAAGAATATCAAGAACGTCTATTACAGTATCCGCGTTTTCAGTACTACCTATGATGAATTTGTTGCAAAGCATCTCGTGAAATCAATCGAGCCCCGATAGCGACGATGAGGAGAATTTGTAATTAAAGTAGTAATGAACAGGTAAATAGAAATTATTCCAATTTTTTACGCTTTTTTCAAGTCGAGTTTTAACAAAATTTGTAGAAGTTGCCAAACGTGTTTGCAAATGTTTACTTAGGCATGCGAGTCATTCCGGAAGCAAAGGTTAATGGCATCGGGGTCAGCGAGTACACAGAAGCTCTGGTCAAGCGAGAGGTCGTTTTTAAAGTTTCTGCGAGAATGTATTTACGCTTTAGTTTGAAAGGAAGTAGATCGAATGACATCGCCATAATTAGTGTAGAGGTTTCCAAGAAAATGGAACCGCAATGGTATTGTTTAGCGAAGGTTGTTTCGCCGAATAAAATAAAGTGTCCCTTGAAAATATTTCCTTTTGAAAGTGGGGTTGGTAAAGTAAAAAAGGAGTAATGCAAATTTTATATTATGAGAGCTTAGTGGTTTTGAAATGTAGACTCAACCTCTGTGGCTCCTCTTTACGGAAATTTCAAGTATTATTTTACTCGGAATATTTTAACTTTTCCTTCTTTATTTATTACTTTAACAACTATTAAATAATTATTTTTTGTCGATGGCTTAATTATTATAGGGATTATATTACAGCGATAACTTAATAGTTGTACAGAATTTATATTATGCAGAATATATAATTCAGTTACCATAGGTTTTTAATTCTAATTAGCAAACTAATAATTACAGCTCAATTGTGTTAATTTAACATTGTTTATGATTTAATGATAATAATAATGAATGTAAAATAATACTGCCGTAAAAGAGATGTGTCAAACGTTTTGAGTCTTCTAGTCTATCGATGTGAGTATGGGATCCTTCAAATCGACGCAAGGAGTATTCATTCGTGCCCTTCACATTTTCGACTTCGACCGGTGCCAAGAATAGTCATAAGCTCTGGGCATAAATCCATAGGACATTTCCCAAAAGATAAAACCATGAGGGAACAATCCGTAGAGGAGGAGTTGTAAGGGTGATCTGAAAAAGTAGACCGTATACATAGACGCTCCTGGGACTTCTGAACGCGACCTGCGCCATTCAAGCCCCAAGGGAAACTGTATCTGTTGGTGTGGGTTCTTTATCTTGAGAAGCAGTACTAGTACCCAAAGTGATGCATTTAGAACCTAATCTGAGCCGCCAACTGTCCCGTACAATTTCCAGTGTATTAGAACGCTGTTTTCGTGAGTCCTAAATCTGTAGTAATACCAGGAGTACCCAACCTTTTAGTTCTTCGGAGTTACTTTATTTTACACGAGCGAACTCGCGACCTACCCAAAAATGGAGAAATTAAAAGTGAGACTGATTTAACCTTTACTAAAAGTATCCAGAGAAGCGCAATTGTTAATATATCTACTAGAAAATTACTCTCGATGAGGCAGCTTTCCAAATTACTAATATATGAGTTATATAGTAGATCCTTATAATGCAAACTACCATAATTTGGAACTAATTTTGTGAAATCAAGATAAATACGGTCTTCTAAATGGCAAAATTTGATGCATGTATATGACCTTAGTAACTTAAATTACAACTGATGCAAGTTTGCAGGTTGTCTAAGGAAGAAATAAGATTCTAAGCTTTTTATAATTGAACATCCAGAAAAATCAATAAGGAATATTTTGTTAGATCTCAAGAAATGTCTACCATATTATTACGAAAAATTCCATGCGGTTGACAAGTTGGGGGAACCCTTTTTAATTTACGTATGTCCATTATGGCTGTCCATTAGTAGCGCCTATATTTTTATTTCTTATTTGGAGTCGTATAGAACCTATATTCGATTACATTCAGAGATAAATTTATAATTGTATTTTCAGAAAGGAAAGTTTATATGTTTAGCGCTATTTCTAATAATATTTCTAATTTCTTATATTTTGATTCTACGACGGGAGATCAGCGGAATTGCCCTCCTTAATTGTAAATAAATCATGGATAAATTCTATGAAAGTTTATATTTTAACTTTCATAGAACTCGTCTATAATTTAATTATTAAAGAATATTTTTTTCTCAGTTCATTCCACGGTTTCATCGATTTTTGAATTCGAGCATTATCTACGATGAATAATTCGGTGGCCCTTTTTCAGAAACTCAGGAAATTACGGTATATTTTTCAAGAATCACTTTCCGCTACTTGAGAGCGTATACATTTTATGAATTGAAAGATTTGCCTGTTAGTCTAAAGTTATTACTGTTTAAACTTTCTCTTTTTAGAATTTACCCTGAAATGTTCTTGCGAAGTAGAGGCAACGGAAATTTATTTACCGAATTAGTATATGAGCCGTTTTTCTGGAATAGTAATCGTATCTCTTTCACGAATGTTTTATTTTTTTTTCGTCTCTTACGTAGGCCAAAAAAGGATTGTATTCCTCGAAAGTTATTTTCATGATAGTTTATCTTCCATTTGCTGGGATCTCTTTATTATCCGAATCATTAATATCCTCTTTGTTTTTAGGATTACATTTTCTTCGTTTAATCTTCTTTATTCGATCGCTCCTGTAACTTCCAGTGGCCTTTCGTTCGCTCTTCCAACCGTGCCTCCGTTCAATACACGGCCGAGTCCTCCATGGCAGTAATCCGCCAATCCAAGAGGCGGAGGAAATCTTTTTTGCCCTTCATCTAGAAAACCTCTTCGATTATGGAACCGACAGTATCGTCCGTTAAGTACGTCCCAACTCTCTCATCCCTAAAACCCTCACAGCGGCTCCGCTTCAGATATGGAGAATCCTGCAGATATTCTCCCATCCCTCTCCGATACTTTCATCATTCTTTTTTCCTTTATCTTTCCCTCATAACCATCGCGTTTCCATTTTCATTCTCCCGCCTTTCCTTTACATTATCATTTTCCTTTCCCCCGTCCCCTATTCCCGCATCCACTTTTGTCTCCCCACCCTTTTGTTTATAGAGCTTCGCTTCTGCTTCATTTCCGTTCAGTACGATGTTCGATTTATCTTTGGAATCTCGGGATTCAGTCGGTGAATGTGTCGCATTGTGCCCGTCTTTTGTTTCTTTTCTTAACCTCCGGCGTACAGGACGTTTACGTTCTCTTCATCTCTCACTGCGATCGGCTCTCAGATTATCGCTCGTCGCTGATTGAATTTTCAACTACCGTTTTCTTCTCTATGATCGTTTGTAAATTTTGTCGAATTGTCTGAAGGCTGTATGGTCGATTAAGAAGTATTTAAAAACTTATTTTCGGCGGTATTTTATCCCCGCTTCGATCATTGCAGTTACTCGAAAGCTTTTAAGGTTTGGGTGACCTTCTCAGACACCCTCTTAGGTTTGCATAGACTGCGTCTGTCCTTAAAGTGTTCCAGTAAAGGGTTGATTTGAACCTTAAATTCTCCATCAGCCACCGAAAGTCCCGTAGTCTTTCTAGGCAAGAGATGGATGGCGCCAATGGATAATTTCTTTCAAATAGAAAATAATTTTCTTTTGAATATTGAATTCGGTTGTATTTTAAGGAATATATCGTCGTTCTGATGTTGGGCAGATTAATTCAGCTTTTTATATCAAGTTAATGATTTTTATTAGTTGATGGATTTGGAGAAAACTAGGTCTGAAGATCTTTTTAGTCATCCACGGAACAGTTACATATTCCATCAAAATTTCGAAGGTTGGCTTAGAGAAGCGCACATAGAAAAATCCCAAGGAAAATTGGACAGAAAGACCTTGGCTACAGTCTTCTAAAACTGCTTGAGAATATGTTCAGGCTCGATAGCTTAATTGTTTAAAGCATCTGCCCGGAAAGCGGAAGATTCCAGGTTTGAGTGCTGGTCCTGTCAGACTTTGATCATGTCCGTTTTTCCTTGGGATTTTTGCTAGGTGCGCGCAACCTTATGTGCAAAGTTGCCTCTACCCTTTTCCTTGTCTGCTATCCTTAAGGGTGTTGTTCTCCTTAACTTAGTACGGCCGGTTTTCAACGAAGACGTTAGTCGTGAGAAATGTCGCACAGTCGGACGAAACTAATTTGCGCTTGCCTACAAAGTGTCCCAAAACGGCTTCAGAATATATTCTGGCTCGATAGCTTAATTGGTTAAAGCATCTGCCCGAAAAGCGGAAGGTTATTGTGGTCGGTGCGAAAAACACCGGTTCGATGTTGGGAAAAGGAGCGAAACTGGAATTGACCCGAAACTTATTTATTTTGTCGAACCGAAGCAAAAGCCAAAACGAAGGGTATTCGAACGGTCCGACGTCCTGGCTTCGAGAAGACCGATAGTTCCACCTGTAGCCTAACCCGTTAATGTTTGGCGTCTTATGATCTTGCCGATTTCATCCGATGTTTCAACGTTAAAATTATTTTATTTCAGTTCTTCGTTTACTTAAGCTACCGATATTTCATACGTATTCTTACACGAGAGCATTTAATTTTATTGTTTAAATCCACTATAGTTGACCAGTAATTGATGTTTGTTGGGGCATTAGGAAATAATTAGAAAAACAGCGAAAATTCTCATTCGCTACTTCGAAAGGCCTCAGTGTACATATTAGTTCACTTTTATTTTGAGTCACAAAGGAAAAATTCTAGCGTTAATGGGTTAAGTTTTGGAGGTGCGCATCTTGTACTAATGCGTTGGTACTGGAAAGTCCAGCTTGTGCTCAAAGATAGGGAAAGCTGATGGACTAAATAAGGTCCGATCCTCTCCGAGGGGCCACTTTTTACGTTCTGTGGTCTCCTGCTAAGAGCTTTCTGTTGTAGAAGCCAGAAGCGCCGTCGTTGTTGATTCTGCAAGGATTGGACTGCAGGTGCAGCGCGAAAACGAGCGTTCATCCGCTCGTTCCATCTTCGGAGCGATATGGCCGTGGATTTCTTGGGAAAGTCTCCTTTCTTCGAACGAGCAGGGCATCGCGGGTGTTGCCGAAATGAAAATGCCGAAGCGTTTTTTCTCGGAGCAATGAATTTTAAAAGCCTTGCCTCTTGAAGAGTTCCAAGGATCGTTTGTGTTGTAGTCGAGAACTTAGTTTGCGCCTTTGCGTCATTTTCTCGCATCATTTGCACGTAATAGTGTTTCTTACGTCAGTTGTTTGGATGATGTAATGGAGCGGTGCTCTATGGAGTTTGAATGGGCATCATTGAATAAAAGGATGCGATTGCCGTATGCGCTAACCATCGTTACTGTTATCCGCCGATCTCTCCTAAGAGGGTAAATAAGTCGAGAGCTAGAGGGTAAACGTGAAGTAGATAATTTGTTTTAATCGAAGGAGCAAATAAACACTCGTACAATTCAAATATAAAATGTTGTGTTTTATATAAGAAGAAACGCTGGTGTGGGGGTTTTTGTGCTAGCTTATGAAGCGTATGATCTTGCGTTCGAACCTCGATAGGGACTGGAATGTCCGTCAAAAATTCCTTAAGCGGGGCTCCAAAATATTTTTAACTGAAAATTGCTTACTCTTGTCGGTCGCAATTTTCTCCCCACACATTCGTTGTTTTACTCGAAGTAGGACCTAAGTGGGGGTCCGGACTCATTTGTAGTAATTGCCCTTGGGGTCCATTCTCTTCGTAGTAGGCAAATGTATTGGTGTATAAATAAACGAAAATAGAATGTCCAGAGACTGATGATGGGGAACCGGGAAATTGAAAACATCTGTGGTTGTAAGGGGAAATAAATGCATTTTCCAGCTGTTCTAGGTTGACATGTATTTTTACTCTGTTGGCTACCCTTACGGTACCGCCTGATGATATGGTAATATTTATACAAAAACATTCGTGCGTAGAATTTTGAGAAATTATATTCTATTATAGTACATATGCTAAAATTCCTCGAGAAATTATTTTTGATAACAATTCTATTAGTAATTCTGCTAAAATATACCTTTCCCATCTTTGATGAAGTTATTCAAGAAAAACGACCCATTCGAAAGTCACGTAAATCGAGAGAGATTCTTAATACCCAATAGCGCAATTTTCTCATTAGCCTTGGTATGTTGCGGTGTCCATGCCGTGTTAGGCATCCTTTCAAGTTACTTGGTTAAAGAGTCCAGAAGATAGGCGGGTGGCTTTTCTGTGGTTTTGTTTTGTTACCGGATACTACCGCGAACGTGCCAGACTGGGGACCTGACTCTCAGGTCCATGCTCATCATTCTCATTGCGCGATCACTAACGACGGCGTGTAACGTATTTAGCGCGCATATCACATGATCGATAGTCGTTTTCTTGTTTTCTTCCCACGCCATCTTTATCGCGATTCTGCTAGCATCATTGGTCTCCATTCGTTAATTGTCCTGGGATTCTCAGTTCTTATCCTCAACGATCACAGCCGGCTTCATTGAGAAGTGAGACAACCGCCGCAGGGCGCAGACATCAAAGAGGCGACGAAGATGAAATATCGACGTGGATGTCTCTTACTAGAATAATCAAAAATGTTTTGTGTAGCGTAATGTTTGTATTAATGGCGCTTAGATAAATCAAGCTTTTATTGGTTAAGTACTGTATCTACAAAAAATGCTCTCTCTGATCAATTAAGTAAGTAATAGGGTATTTTTTCTGGTATTACAACCAGTCACCATCGCGAGAATTATAACTATTTATTTATTGGACGATTTCGTCGATGCAGACCTCTCGTGCAATAAGTTTAATATCGAACACAGCTGTTCTAGAACCGGAATTCGAACGTGGGACAGTGTTGAACGCTAACCACTACGCCACAGAATCCGCCGACAATCGTTACTATAATAGACTTTAGTAAGCAATAACTATGAGTAAAGACACTATAATAATGACAGTAATGTAGTGCTATATTGCAACGTAGATTCTTATATTGTTGTCGTATATACTGAAAAAGTGGATGGGGTTAGATGGAATAGTAATGCCTTGTTTAATGGAAATAGGAAGACCCAAATTACATCCATTTTAATAATTATTATAATTGAAGAACACAAACAGCCATTCTATAACAGGAAAAATTTTAGTAGCCGAGACTGGAACCCGGGACCCTGGGTTGCTAACCACTCTGACACCGCAGCCGGTAGATAGGAGATATTTTAGCCGTAATCGTGCCGGAATAAAAACGATTTATTATTATTACTATCGTAACTTTCCTACTGTTGAGGCTTTAAACAAAGTAACAGTGTTTAGGCACATTGTCCTCTGTTATTTTATGGTAATTCTTTCGATTGAGGTAGTTTTCTCGTTTCTTTTTATACTATTTTAGGTTTAATCTGTACAGATAGTAACAGGAACTAATATTAACTCTTGGGTTCATAATCCCTTTAATTATTTAGCTTATTGTGTACATTTTGATAATATCATGGCCCATAGCTATAATCTACGCCGATAGTGTTGGATTATTATCCTAAGAAGAGGAACGGGTCGATGGAAGTGGGTTTTTTCCTTCAATTTCGCCTGAATAAAGATAGTTTATTATTACTGAATGTCGAAAAATGTAGACGGGCTGTAAATATTACCGCTGGGGGGTTAGCAACTGAAGCCAGCAATGCAAATGCGAACATTCCGCCCCTTACAGCGCGAATGGCGTCCGAGCTGCGTCAACGGACATCTAATGGCAGAAGAACCGGATAAATGGTCATAAGAAAATCGAACACCTGCGGTTCGAATCGAATCTATGTGTCCGAGAATGCAAACGTTTGCCGGAACGAGATCGCGTTCGATCGCTTTGCATTATTCTATTTCTTCGGGAGAGGAGCGGGTTCGTCGAGTTATAGGTTGGCGTTCTCGTTTTCCTCTCGCCGGGAGCTTTAACAGGCTGCAAAAAAGCCCCGTGGAGTGGCACGCAGCTCTCAGTCGCGAATGTTCGCAAACAGCTGTGTCGCAATACGGATGAGATGTATTCCGCTGCGTCACGAAACGGAGCCGCTCGCGCATTCTCATGCAAACTTGTCGTCTTCTCTAATCTATCTTCGTCGTTCTTCAGACTTTTACTCAGTTTTCCTCTTCGCATCTTTTTCGATCCTCTCACTTGCGTAGCCCAAAATCGCCTCTATGTAGTATGTCAGGTTTTTTCTCCTTGCTTTTTGAAAATTTTTGTGACTATAATTCCTTCTTATATAATGTAATCCTCTTCTCTCTCTCTCTCTCTCCTTTCATGTAGTTTTGTGAGTGGTTACTTACTAAATTTTTAATCAGAACGCCTTTTTGCTACATGGAGACGTTGGATAAAGTACATTACCTTTGGGATTACTAATAAATTAACTATAAATTATGTCCTAGAGGAGGAGTTTAATGGCTCGTTAAATTAGGACCCCATTTCCCTCCGGCATTTTTTAATGAGGAAGAATTTAAGGGTTGAGTTAGTATGGACTAGGGCGCCTTGAGCGTTGATTGTGGAAGGTCGTATGCCACCGTGAGAGCTCAAGTTTCTCGTGTGTGGTCCAGGGCAGGATGTCGAACCAATGCTAGGGGTCCAGAAAGGGACACGCTAGAGTGATTGGCACGCGAAACAATGACGGCGCGATTCTTTTTTATTTTTTCACTAAAACATATAAGCCGCAAGCCAAATAACTGTGAATTCCGTTAATTAGTAAACCTGCACTTTCTTACTCAATTTAAAAAACCTTAATCTTATCATTACCTTGATATCGTAAATATTTTAGCATCTCTCATTGTGGTTTGGTACCACATTAAAGGCTACTTCCGACAGAAAGATCTCCATTACTTATCTAGGGATATTTCAATGGCACATTCCCCCTTCATGTAGTTATTTTCGTCCCTTTATGTTTAACTTTCATACTTTTATGACAGCTCATACTTTATTCGTTGAATATTTTTAATTTTATTCTGTCACTCAGCCTAACTAACTGTCTTCAGGTGTTGATCTGATCCGCTGGCAGCAAGTTAGGGGCCCCTTGTTTTAAGCGATAAATATCTCCGTCTTGGGTCTGTAGTCATAAACTTTTTATAATTCTCCTTTGGACAAATTTCTGAGTATTGTATGGAGAAAATCAATCAAACATTTTTATGTCTTCCTTTGAGTAAATCTATAGTATATATCCTCAAAAACGAAGTCGGTTTAACAAAGTTTGACGATCTTTCAGTTTTATTCCTCTTGTCTTGAGTCTTTGTCTTGAACCAGCGGCTATGGAAGTTTGCTTCGCAGAGTAGGATCATTTTTTCGTCTAGTTTCTGTGTTCCCAGGCCTTGCCCTTCCCTCATCAGCATTATCTAAATCTCTGTTAGGGCTCTTCGCCCGCGCTCGAGATAATAGGTGCTGTGTTATCGCTTCTTTTTGCCGCCCTTGTTTTATTCTCATCTCAGCCGAGTTTATATCCTCCAACACGGATTTCCGCTTTGTCGATCCCATCACGTTTTTAATCGTTCATTTTGTTTCTGCGAAGTTTATGAAAAGGAGAAATTTGTACATTTACGAGCAACACACAAGGAGAGGGTCCTGTTGCTTGGGCCGTGCGATTCCGTTTTTAACTCACCCTCTATGAAGGGTTTAGAATTTTAAAGGTCGGCTTTACGTTCGTACAGCTCAAATTTTACAATTGAACCATTATTGTTCGCATTACGGCCCAATTAATTCGAATAAGTGGCTGCGAAGGGCTTTCATTCGAAAGAGCCGCGTTGCGTTATTGGAGCCATTTCGGGGGGCTTAGAATTGATAATTGGCTCTCCTATTCGCGCTTTCCTCGTTTGTTTAGGTGGATTAGTTTAGCACTCGCCAAAAGCATGTGATCTCACTTTTTTGCGTTCGTAACTTTAGCTTCGTAGGAGTAGCAGCCAGCAGTGCAATGGGCTGTATTTTCATGGAGAGGCGTAGTTTTTTTCGTTTAAATTCCCTGAAATTTGCGGGTGATATAAGCTGATTCCGTTCCACAACTTGCTCTGCAATACCCTATTTTTTGCATGTTACTGTTAAAAAAAGGAGAATACCTGGAAAGAGTTTTTCATGTTTTCCAGTTATACTTATCAAAGAGTGTATTCTTCTCGCTTATTAGCGTTGGGGTTCGCGTGCTAATCCAAAAATACAACTTCCTGCGGCTGTATACTGTTTAAGGGCTTGTTTGTTTGTGTTCATAACTCCACGATTCATTGTAAAAATGGTCCTTTAAGACCAGATTCACCTATTAAGTCCACCTATATCTACCTCCTCAAAAAAAAGTAGTTCCATCTTGCGGTCATATAAGATTATCAAGTAATTAGCAGTTGGTTTTGACAAAAACTGACGCCTTATGACGTAGATGTCCATTTCTATTTTAATGTCTTCCCATATGAGTTCTTAAATTGCATTTGTATTTGTACTCCGTAATCCTCGGTCTTCTGCAATATGTGGAGGAAGAGAGTGGCTAGCCTCTAATTCTCTCTATAAAAACTTAAACTCAATCTTATATCCCAAATATTAGTTTCTGTACCGGTTTTAATTTTTCGTCCCTGTGTATTCTAACTCGTTTCTCATAGTCGTTTTTTATCTTTTGCGGTATTACTGTGTTTTACGGCTCTAGCATGTTTCAGTGTCTATGAAGCTACTAATCCGCTTGAATTCTTTGTCATTTTTACTCATCACGTAATAGTTACTCATGTCACATAAGCGTTTGACATTCCAGAATTTCATCACGGTTTATTTTTCGAATGGAACATCCGCATGCGCCATTCCCCAGTAGGAATTTACTATCGTTTTTTCCCCCTCTCAGACCCAACATTAGCAAGTTTTCTTGCCTCCGCTAATTATAACACCGCTAAGTAATTCGCTCGTAACCCCGCTTATCCTCCTTTCCTCCATTTCTTCCAATCTTCTGCAGATTCTTAATCTCTAATCCTTTCCCCGCCTTATTTACTTTCCCCCCGTTCTGAATTTCCATTACCCCTCTCGTGCCATCCGCTCCTCTCTCTCCGAGTGCAGCGTGGCATATGAAAATTTTAGCGCTGCTAATGGAAGGTAGGCGACCTGGATGGCAGATTGAGGCTCTGGAGGGGTGGTGAGGAGGAACTACTATCCTCTTCCCCTTCTCTAGACCTACTCCTCCGGATCTCTCTCCTGCCTCCTTCCCCGAATTCTTACCTGTTTTACATCTTCGCAGTCTCATAGTAACGCGAGATTATGATCGATATTGTACTGAAACGGAGGGTAAACTTGAGACGGATTAACTGTAGTCAAATTAGCTGGTTTTTTTGGATAATTTTACCACTATTTTTTTACCACTTTACCAATTTTTAATTATCGCGATTTAGAAAAAGTACAGCGAAAGGCGATACATTTTGTAAAGAATTGTTACGAAAAGTCAGTGAGTAAATGCTAAAGGACGCGGGATGGGAATCTTTAGAAGAAAGGAGGTTTAAAGTAAGGATAAATCTGCTTAATAAATTTATAGAATGCACGTTCACAGATGATGTAGCTAACATAATGCATCTCCCATGTTATATAGGCCGCTCTGATACTGCGAGTAAAATCAGAGAAATAGATGTTAGAACAAGTCGTTTCAAATTCATTAGTGAAGTAGAGTCATTGTGCTTACACCCCCTGCCACACGCCGAAAGGCGGCTTGCAGGGTACTTGCGTAGATGTAGATGTACCACTTAATTTGTTCTCAGCCTTTTTAGGGCCATTTCTCTACCCTTCAGAATATTACTCCTCGGTACCCAAGATTAACTACCAGTTTCATGTGAGATTTTGCAGATCCAAGTCTAGAGAGGTCTTACTTTCCATGTCTTCTGCGGTTGTGAAAACGGTGGTCTAACGAGTGTGTGGTAGTTATATTATTATATATAATGTATAGTATTGATGTTCGTAGCAGTGAAATTAGCCCTTTTCATCGTGTATTTATTAAACTTCTAAATAACCTTATAGAAGAAATCAGTGTGGGAACCAAGAATTTTCTCGAATACATAAAGGTTCATATTGTTAAATTACTGTAATCTAAATTAATTATTTGCGAATATTTTTGGGGCTGATGACACAACACCTGATATCACTCTCGCAAGAAGCATGACAATCTTTGCCAGTAATGTAGGGCCTTAATATTTTCTTTTCGTCTTTGAAGGAATTTTCCCTCTTTTTCCGGAGATCCATATACCGTAAAGGTTTACTGTGTATCTCTTTTATGACTGACTTACCTGTGTTTCTTTTTCATACATGTATTCTTTATGACACTATCCTGACATCTAACGCTGTTCATTATTGATGTCTGCTCGTTCCCCTGATCTTTATTATTTATTTATTTATCCGCTGATCGTAGGATTTTCTGATACGTCTCTGAAATTTTAATTTTGAGTCCTGGTTTATCTCGTTCTTCTTTCTATAATTCTTTATGATATCGGTTCTGCTATGTATATTCGTTTTTTGTTAAACTCTTGGCTCGAAGCTGTGTGTCTATATAAGTCTAATTATTTATTGTATCATATGTCTGTACGTAGGTACTTGCCGTATGTACCGAAGTTCGATTCATCTGACAATGAGATCAAGTATTCAATTTCACTTAAAAGTCGACCCCCATATCTGTGGCCAGAAAATCCACAATTTTCACATACTTCCAATAAAAGTTGATCCATTATTTTTATGTATGCCTTAATATACGTGCGGCCTGGTATAGCATGTAATTATGTGTACATTAGCCTATACTTTCTGACAGCATAGTGTATACAAATTTCTATAAGAAAATCCTGGAACAGCAGGAAAAACTAAAGAAAAAAATAGTAGACCAGGAACGTATCGCCGCACATTAATGTGTTTATCAGAGGTTTTACCTTCGGAACAGCACGCCTTCTTGTTTTAATTGACACATTTACTCTCGCCTGACTTTCTTTTCTCTCATCCTGCGTATTGTTTATGCTAATAATAATTTGGACCCAAGTAAGACATGAATTTCGTCCCTGAAAAAGTAGTATTAAAATCGAACTCTTAAATTCAGCCTTTGAAAATAGACTAAAAGCCCGACTATTATTTGGCTGTATGCGGTATTTCTCCTTAGTATTTGATGGTGGTATGAATCAAGGAAAACCCTTGTCTCCCTTAGCCCCTTTTCCATGGCGACCTCTCGGTATAACTGGCGGACTACTATAGTGTAAGGGTCCGATCCCTTGAAATCTGGTCATTCAGTCCTATGAATCTGCCTCTTGCCATTTCCTCACCCTTTTATGTGGCCCTTTACCCGCGTACCCCTTTTACCTCTCCTGCACCTTGTGATGCTGAAAGACGGGCACTTTGGAAGGGAATCTTCGGAACCGCGCCCAGGTGCTCATATTCTCTCGCGAGTGCTAAGCCATTTGCCGTCTTTCACCCTCTCCGCTCTCACATCCTATGCTCGTCGAGAATGGAGTGGACCGACTAAAAACTGCGCCTACTCTTTGCCTTTGACCTGTCAGACACTCTCCATTCACTCCACGCTAACTTTCTATCGCAGCCTCAAGTACTCATATGTCACTTTCACTGCCGACTTTCTGTTTTTACTATTCCACTGAAGGACTTCTTGCGCATTTTTATATTATTTGTGCCTTTCCAAGAAATTGACGCTCTTACTCATCTACTTCATCTATTTAAAGTTTATCCCACGGAAAATTTCGTGCAATATTCCGAAACATGATGCTACAAGATTCCTTCACGATGATTAACTTTTTCAGTAGTCGATTCCAGCTACTATACTTCAGCAATACTATAAAATTACATTGCAATGTGTGCTCATTAGAGGATTACGCTTCACGTTACAATTCCTTACGCCCTTTACGATAATTTTCTAATGCTATTTTCCTTTGCGATGGGCAAATACTTCGACGAAGTCTCGGCCCTGATAAATTACTAGCTTTATTATATATTATTCAATTAAAGTGCGTCCAAATGTGTTGAAAACCTATCGCAACCATTTAAAATAAACTACGTATGACCGGAACGAATTTCCGGCAAACAGTGTGTTATGGCTGATTATGCGAGGAAGTCTGTGGAACGAATTAAAATGGTAAAGGGTCTACTTTACCTTGGCTTGTATTTTAAGATCGATCTGTATTTTCGACTTCGTAGGAGCTTCTGGCGCTAAAATCCAATTTCTTGCTCGACTAATATTCGAATTCGTAGTGCCTCTTAAGGTCCAAAATTTCGGTCACGAGTTGTGCAATGTTAGTTGATTGGCTTATGCCTAATATACCTAATTGCAATTAATGGGAATGAAATACTTTATTCCCCAGGAAATTTTAATGGCCACAACGTTCATAGAAAGGAACTTCCGTGAATTTGAGATATACGGTGATATAAGAATAAGATGGGCGAGGAGAATCGAATGTATGGGAGGCGTCATAGTAAGTTGGCAAGCTACGTGAGTAGCTGAAAGGATGGAGAAATTAAAAGAGAAAAAGTCTGCCGCAGCCGGGAATCGGAGACTTTTTCTCTTTTAATTTCTCCATCTAAATTCAAAGCATGTGAACCATGCGTTTCTCGTCGCTTTATTAGCTGAAAGGAGTCAAATGTCAGTATTTAGGAGTGAGGAAAGGTGTATTTACTTTGCACGGTAAAACCGTGTGGTTGAATCCCAAGGAATAAAAAGTATTTTTCTCTTGTTATTCCTTGTCAGTATTTAATAATGCACGAACTTATCCGGAACGTTTAGTTGGAGAATACACATTTGTAAGATATGATTGCCTAGTTTATGTCCTTGGGTGTCCGAGTTTCAACAGGGAAGGTAGGGAATCCAGAAGTGTACCCTGTACGTGGTCGAAGTTACTCTTGTAAACCATTATGAACATTAAACTGTTGAAATATCTAAGTAGTATTTTATCGATTATCTGTCTGAAGGTTCATTTTGGAGTTATAATGTAAACATTTTTCATCCCCTCTCCCCTTCATCATCCTCCGTCGATAATTTTTAGCAGCGGACCGGTTTGTCCGGAAATCGGTTCTGACGTGTCCTGGCATCGACTCAAAAGATGATGGTAACACTTGTGTGAGAACATATTAACGCCCAATTGCTTAGTGGAAAGAAATTTGACACCAAGCAAATGTATAAATGAAGGTCTTTAATTATTGCGCACCCTTTTATGGGATGTGGATGGTTACCCTGCAAGTTATTGTTATAAGGATGGAAACCTGAGTTGGAATCGAAGGCCACCAAAGGCTGTTTGCATTACATCGCACTCTTTCCCAATCGAGAAAAAAATCGGCGCTTTAATGGGGCGATCGGTGGAGGTTTCAGTCTCTTTGTAAACACCACGCACGGTTTCTCCTCGTCCACTTCATCCCCTCCGTTACCCTCAATTAAGGTTCTTTTGCCTGCGAGTCACTTTCACCACTGCATTTTTCCTTTGGTGCACGTGTTTCCTCTCCGATTCCCTCTTTGTATTCTTCCACGGCGTCTTCCCTCTCCAATGCGCTTCTTTTGCCTTCGAGGCACAACCCAGTCTGTTCGTTACTTACATTTCAGAGCTCCCATCTCTTCTGAATATGATCCCCTCTCCTCTTTGCTTTCCACCTATGTCTTTGTCGCAATCACAGTCCTCCAGATGGAGACGACGTCGCCTTGCCCTATTCTCCTTCCTGAAGAGACTCCAGTTCTGAGACTGCCTCATTTCAGTTAAGACTCCGTCGGATCCTTCAGAACCTCCTTTCCACGCGTCATTGTGGGGTTTTCGCGAACGTGTAACTTTTTCTTGTCATTAGCCTCGGGCGCAGAAGATGGGCCTTCATTTTTTCGTGTTTTGGTTTCGCTTTGATCCGTCGCTTGTTTGTTATACGTTTCCGCGTGATTTCGACAGGATTTTTTTTCCAGTCCTCTTAGTTCCATTTGCAGCGCTGCCTGATCTCGACTCGGTGATTCGCTATAAGCAGTCAAAAAATCAAGAATCCGCGATAATTGTCACAAATTACGCTGAAGAAACCGATGGAAAAGTTGGTTTTAAACATAAAAGAAAGTTTTTTGCCTTGCTTCTCTTTTTTAAATGTCAAAATAATGTGCAAGAAATGGCAGAACTCGGGTACCATTGAAGAAACGTTAATAATGAATTTTTTTGTGGTAAGAATCATGCGACTTGTATGATGCGAATGGTTTTGAAGATTCATTAGTTTAGAGAACATTAATTAAAAATAAACCAGTTAATTAATTACCAAGCAAGAAGTTAATGCAATTCATGCCGACTATTGGCTTTGACAGGGAGTGAAAACGTGCAGCAATCGATCTATTTCTTCTATTAAAGTCAAGGATCGTTAGCGGTAAGAATTAATTTTCATTTTTTTGTGAATGAATGACATTTTTTCACGTCAGTCTCTTTTCTCACGCTCATTGTCGGGTCGAAACTAAAGAGCTTGCCTGCTAGATTATAATTATTATACTTCGTCAGATCTAATGGAGAAATAGATGGGTTGGCTTGTTCCGATACGGTTTTCCCTTCCACGGTGGTGTATTCCGCGGGACGTGGTCGTATCGCTATCGTTCTTCAACCTCGGCATCTTGTTCGTTTTTCGCTGCTGCATTTTCCTCAGTCTCCGTCTCACGTACCCAAGGGTGCTCTTATCTCGCCATCTCAGCAGCGAACTATTTTTTTATCTGTCAAAGGTGAGAGTGGGTGGACTGGTGCAGAAATCTCTTAAACATCCAGTGCGTGGGAGAAAAATAGGACGGTCTCCATTGCGATGCTCTCTCCGTCTGGTGGCATTACGATCAGCTCTTATGCATGTTCATACATTAATGGTGTTTGGCGTAGGAGGGTTTGATACAAGTTCTCAGATGCCGACACTCGTGCATGGATGCATTCCATCGCGTTTCTTTTTCTCCGTCGTCTATTGTTCCTTTTTAATGTGGAAAGTGTTCTGATCTTCGCTAAGTAAGCGGCTGGTTTTTTACTTCCAGTGGCGCAGTGATGGGGGTTTTTCGGGGTTAATACCACCCTCGAAGGCAGCTGAAGTTGCAAGAGGCAGCTGTTGAAAGTTGCAGCGCAAGCAAGAAAAGCTGCGGAGCAATTTTATTTAATTTTCGTGATAAAATATAGAGGGTGGTGGGAAATCCTTCTGAAGCTGGTTAGAAATACTTGGAAGAAGGGGTGAAAGAAGCTTGGTAGCTGTTGATAAATTCAGAGAAAGTACGTGTCCAAGAGAAGTGTAGTAATTATGCGACCTCTGCTATTTCGGGAAATTCTTCAGTGAATACAAAATAAAAGAAATAGACTTGAAGGCGAATCGCTTTACAACAAATCCTATACACCTACCATTAAGAAAAGAATTAGCACATCGTGTTTACACCACCATGGCATACGCCATGAGAGGAGGCTTATAGGGTATCAATGAAGATGTAGCTTTAGTTATCCTAATTCATATTCAAAAATCTCTCAAACATGAGTGTTAGGAGCATGGTTGGATTAGTATTTCGCTATCTATGACGTGAAATCCCTATTTGAATCAAGCTATAGTTGAAAACATTCTCTGAATATAATGTTCTTAACGTTTGGAAGTATGAAATCCCATCGGTTGTCGTCGTAAAAGATTTACATTTATCGAAGGATTTATTTGCCATGTATAGCCTGTGAGTTAAATCAAGCGTGTCATTAGCGACTTAGTACTTTACTAACTTTAGCGACAGGTAGCAGCCACATTTTGAGGAGGTGACCCTATATATTTACCCACATTTATTTTGCTGAATGCTGATTAGACATTAAAAGTCTATGGAGAGAGTTGGATATTTAATAATTAATTATTCGTTTCTGAATTGATAATGTAAATAAATCAACAATTTCTCGAGCGTAAGTTGAACTCGCCAACTCAGCGGTTCAACATGCACGTATCGACATATCCGCAAGACCCAACAGGGTTATTTACTCCTTCCTCGCCACCTTTAGCATACATACAACCAGACGTTCGTTCTTTCACTTCTTACGTTAATTAGTTCCTTTGTCTAATAGTTCAGTAAAGATGTTAGTAAATACGTTGCTGCTGTTTATCCAAAGCTCTCTGTTAAGTGTGGTGTTATTCTAATCCTTTTACTCGACGTGGGAAATTTAATTTGGCTCGTAGTTAGCTCGCAGTGTTTGTAAGCGGGTATTTTCCTGCGGTAGGAATGCAGCCGTAAGCCGATACTACGTGGGAGCGGGGTGGTTGATGAGCTAGAACAGGTCTAGAAAAGCAGCCTTTCCTGCAGCCAAGGGGTTAAGGACGCCACCCAAGTGCAGAGGGGCTCAAAGCATGAAGCGCGCGTAACATTCAGAGGCCTTCCAGAGAAACCTGCGCTAGAGTTCGACGGCGGGTGATTCCGACGAATTGCTTTCGATTGTTCTCGTGCGATGAGCTTGCACGTTTTTTCGAGTTGTTTGTTTTGTATTTCGAAACGACGCTGATTTCCATTAATGAGCACATTTTATGCGGTTCCTCGAAGGCTTGGAAATGAGGACGGCTTTCTAATGAAAAGGTTTCCATCCGTGGAAATATCGGACCGCTCGTTTCCTCGGAAGAAAAACGGAGCGGAGCTACCGCTCCGTCGCGAATAATTTCTCCGTTATTTTTTGCGTGGATATCTCGGCGGGATTTACGTGTTTGTTGAACCTTGAGATCGCCGTAAGCAACCGTATGTAACCTTATTATACTCTGTGCTTTCGACAAACTGCGTTACTTGCGTCCCGACGCGGATCTTCTATCATAAAAGCGTGCCCACAGGTGTTTGCATCTGTTGTTCGGTCGTAAAGTGCGACTTGGTAGACGTAACTTTTTGGCATTTAGCTATTACTCCTTTTGGAATTGTGTATTACCTTTCGCTTCTCACTCGCGTACTAGTTGCCTAATCCCCGATCCGACGGGAATATCTTCCCGCCCGTCCTCGAGTGGTCCCTCATTCTCTTGAACAGTAAGCACATTCCGCTGCCTTGGGTTTTTGAGTCATTTTTATCATTATCATGTTTGTAGCATTTATGCAGGGGCGTATTTACGCTATCAGAGATCCTAGGCACAAAGAGCAGATTGACCCCACCCCCCTAGAAATTATTAAAAGTTTGATTTCTTTCATAAAATACTCAAATATACATGAAAAATAAAATTAGTCGCTACTGTAGGGCAAGAATAACAAGAACAAATTTTGAATTGTTATGCATGGTGTTCCTATAAATTACAATAAATGACACTTTTTTCATTGTACGTTATAGTGACCTAAGTAATGTAATACATTCTATAAACGTATCAGTTAGACTTAACTAGTATACAATTATTTTTTGAAGCGAAATGCCATATTAATTTTTATTGAGAATTTATTAGTACAGTCTTTTAGAGTTCTCCATGTACTTGAGGCCCTCAGCTAGCCCCTATTGCAGATAATTATATATCCGTCTCTGCATTTAAGTATTTCGTTGAACTTAAAGTTATTGCGAATTTCATTTGGTATTAGTTTGTCAGTCTCTCCATTCAAATAGTTTCACATTCCTTGTAAGAAAATGGTGCCAAATAACTTCAGATTGAAGACGAATTACAGTATATAAATATTGTATATCTATTGTTGAATTATTATAATGCCTGTTATATTTTAATCTTTATATTATTTACAACTATTATTATGGAAACTCATATCTCATAACGTTTGTTCCCTTAAAATATTTCTTAATTCACCCAATTGATATTATATCATTGCAGTTTTCCATTCCATATATTATGCAAATTTACTTTTAGTTTATTCATTAATTATAAACTTACCGTTTTTTATATTCTCTTAATTCAGCAGTTTTTCAATTATAACTGTCAGAGCAAGGCTCGCTAAATCATTGGTACCGAAAATGGAAGCTTACTTAATTTACAGGTATTAAATGTTAAAGATTTTCAGTTTTCCTTGCTGCACCAAGCAGTCAAAAACAAAAATTTACTTGCCAAGTATGAAATAAAAAGAAAAGTCCCAAAGGATACGTATTGAAATAATTCCTTCAATTCAAATCTATCTTGCAAATAAAAGAAAAAAAATAATCGATTTTCTTAGGTGATGTGAGGTGAAATCCCTTTTGTGGCGATAAAAGGAGCACGAAAGTTTTGATAGTTATTTTCTTCATTCGATTTTACAATTCCTTGTTATTTTTTCATTTACACTGTGCATGCAGGTTGCAACCATGGCTTCGAATAAGAACGCCAGGACATCGTGACATTCATATTTTTAGCATTTATATTCCGGTGCATTAAAAATATGATAAAGTGGACCCAGCTTTTGAAGGTCGCGTAAATTCATCTCTGAATTGAATGTGATAAAGATCCTCAATACGAAGGTTTGTCTAGAGAATGCGTTTAATAAGTGTTAAGAGTAAAGAAACAGGCGTTGAATCGCATTTCAAGTAGGCGGCGTTCTGCCAAGTAAAACGTATCTAACGCCAGATATTTCCCGACGTAGGAACGGGGTATTGCTCTCAGGCTGCGGCAAAAAGTGTGCGTTTGTCTTCAGAATTTATTGAGAACGTTGGATGTGCTAGTTGCTCCCGGGCACCCGAAAATTTTCAAGATATTTTTGGAGGATTTTAAGTAGGTGATAGAGTACCTTGCCATCTTATTTTTGTTGTTTCAAAGAAGTGAACTTTATGTAGGCCCATTACATAACGCTTACATTAGGTTATACGGTTACATCCGCAATGTTCCATGATTCTTGGGTAGTTACGGGCAATTATAGGAGGTGTTTATACAGTTGAAATTCCGTTAAATCTTTCCAGTAAATTCTTGCTATCTCTCGTTAGGAAAGAATTTAGAACACGTGACTTTTAATACGGTCTAGAAGTGTAAAATTGAGATTTTACGCTTCCGAGATACGCATCCTAAATATAAACCAGTAGGAGTTTCCTGGTAATAATTAAATCAACGTTATGCGCGGGGTGAATCGATTCAGAAAGAGAGTTGAGTTTTACGGACCATATTTTCTGAGTTTTAATATATTTAAGCCTACTGTACTCGGAATGAATTTCCGGGAAATTGCGGGAATTAGTATTTGTAATTGTTTGTACGTAAGAATAAAATAAGGACGCCAACAATGAGAAGCTTGCATGAGTGCATGGGCGTCGCATTTTTTTTTACTGATCGATTGTGCAATTCTAAATGGAAAGGATTAACTTTATGGTCGAGGAAGATAATAACTCCTAGATAATTGAACTTGTGAATGACATTATTTTACCAAATTACTCTAATACATCCTTCGATATTAAAGTAATGCAATCATACTGAGGGTAATGGAAATTCAACCGCTTTATATAGGTGTATAATAACGGTGAAAAGGTTGTATGAAAATTTCGGAAAATTCACAATGTGAACTTTCTTTTGTACGAGCTCCTCATATACAAGTGTGAACTACACGTATTTGAGTCAATAGAATAACAACGGGAACTTATTATGCACTGTTGTATGTTCCATGTAGCAGTATCAAAACTTTAGATGATATGTTTCCGCGAGTCTTAAACAAACTGGGAATTCGGGCAAAAGAATTGTTATAAATAATAACTGTTAAATAACTCCTTAAACCTCTAACTATTAAACATGTTAGTCTTTTTTCCTGCATAGATAAAATTTAGAGATAAATCAACTTGGATATCCTGCAACAGTGATATTTTTCATTTTGTTGTTTTTATTGAAACAAATTTTGATTGAGTCGAGAAAGCTCTATATATGCAATATTTGGTTATGAATTACTAATATCTTGACCCTAGAAACTTAAGAACTTTTCATTTTCTTTTTAGTAAAATAGATAGGTAAAAATTTGGTTTTAATTATATAAAAAGGTACTCAATCACAAACACGATTTTTGTGGTTATACTAATTTTATCAAATGTAACTTTTTACTACGAACATGTTGCTTGTCGGAGTAACTATACAGATACGTGTCTGGGGCTTAGTAGGACGAACTTAAAACATTCGAAATCGGATTTAATCTCAAAAATTTCCTAGTCCAAATGAACGAATATATCACGACCTAAAAATGAACTTTAGTACGTGACTTATCGCGTTTGTTCTATTAGTCATGGCATTTTGGAATTTCCGAGTAAAAACAGCATGGTCTATGAATAAGTAGTGCAACGTTAGCGGTTTCTTTGTGATGTCCGGCTAAAAAAATCCTCTCTTGGCCGTTGCATCCTTTCCGTGGCATAAGCGGAGGAGGAAGACGTTAAAGCGGAGAATGTGACGATCCATGGGCGTTGCCAAATGAGTCGGAAAGGGGAAAAATGACCGCTTGCATCGCGTCTTTTCCGAGAATAGTTCAGCTCGCGTCCGTAGCGGCTCTCAGGGATAGAGCAGATGGAATGGCGTCGTGGCTCGGGTAAAAGCAGCCATCCGGCCAATGCTCTTTAGTATTTTTCAGCGGCTCCTCGGTTTCGCAGCTTATTGCACTAGCTTTTGAGGTTAAGTGTTTCGTTGAGAGGGGGCGCTACGTGCCACGCGCTATTTCGGGGACTCAGTGGGTTTCATTGTTTACTTCTATGAGCGCTGCCGGATGAAGAGATGGAAAAGGCGCGAGTGGGAGGATGTGGAGGAAATAGGAGATGAATCGCTTGGGGTGGTTATGGACCACCTCTTCGCGGAAGCTGCGCCGACGTCGAGTTTCTTGGTAGCGAGCGCAGTCGGATTTTGAACGAGAGATGATGATTTTACTTTCGTGGTGTTTGAGAAATTGAAATACTGGACGTTGTAGGCGAACATATATGTTTTATGGATTGGAGCGGGTACACAGATGTATTATGTATTGTCGTAGCATTCGGATTTTTTTAGTCCAAGTTATCGAGGTTTCAGTAGGCTCGGTTTGTGCTTTAAACATGGTTTAACTATCTGTGGAGCAAATTACTTTAGAAGATGAAAATTAACGATCTTGCATTTTAAATGTGAAAACGATTTTGTGGTTTATTTCGTATATAAGGAATTATTTCCTTGTGGCAGAATCGAATTCGAGACCTTGACCTTGAATTGTGGGTTTACCACCCCAACCATAGAAAGATAGGAAATAAAAAAGTAAAAATAATTATTTAGTGTGCTGTAGGAATGCTATGTTATCATTGAAGGAACGAATGGGAAACAGCAAATGATCTTGAGGCAAACCTCCCAGATGAAAGGGTTGTCGAAGAAAATGGTCTTGGAATGATTATGAAAAAGGAGTGAGAAGAAAGCGAATGTAAGCTCAGGGAAATCTCGTGCATGTAAGCAGGGTTTCGAACCGTAATTATTTTCGTTTTAGTTTTCGCTCCGGTTCAATGAAACAGCAAATTTTCGAATTGGTTCCATTTTCACTCTGGCAGCAACCGTCGAACCGGTTGGAACAGTTCTTTTTCTATAGAATAATTCCTGAGCAAAGTTTACACTGTGCGTAACCCTTAAATAGGATTCCTTTTAGATAAGTTATGGAATAGAAATCTAGACGTAGTAGAAATAATCATAAAATAATTTCATTTATTAAAATTAAATGTTGATTGGTGAGTTGTAAGTAACCGTTGCATATTATTATTGAGACGTAAGTAGATATATTTTATTAGAGCAAACGGTATTGAAAACTGCTCTTTTACCATTAAACTTAATATCCCAGTTTACTTATAAATCGCGGTGTAATGTTATCAAAATCGAAAGGTTAATTAAGACTGAGCGGTCACATTTTTATTTGTTTAAATCATTTTGTTATCGATAGAAATTCTCGAAGATTGTGTTGGCCAGAGTAAGAGTAAATGGATTCACGTAATGATGTTTAAATGGCGTTATGAAATCTCGATGGAAACCTCAAATATTCCTTAGCCGGTTTCGGAAGAAACCAATTCAGTTAAAATCCTAGATTAGCGTTACTCGATAATGAAATCTGTTTTTGAAACGTCGCCCAAGCTCGCCTTATATCTTTCCCTCCTGAAAGTCCGTTTCTCCGTTGTTATTCGGATAATTTATTTTTCATCACGTCAATGTCCTGTAGTTCATTCTCTGTGTGTGCTTCGATTCCTTTTCTGTTGAGAGATTTTTTATTTTTCCTTCTGAAATTTTTATCGCTAATATGGTTCCGCTTGTTTCGTCGCTCTCGTCGATGAAAAATGTATCGCACTGATGCGCTCCGAGAGGGTTTTCTCTTCGAGCGCTAGTTTCACATTTGCTGAACTCTGAACCTGCGTTCCTCTTGAGTTATCATTAATTTCTGGTACGATTCATTATTTACGAAGAATGATCTTTCGATTCCTGGTGGAGTTCGGCCGAAGAATCACTTTACTTGAAACTAACAATTGTGAGGTTTCATTCCTTTCTATTACTCTGTGAGTTGGACAGCAACCCTCTTTACCTCCTGTATTTTATTTCTTTTTTAGCAATTGAGCTTTCATTTTATTGCCTTAGTGTCTCTAGCCGGTTGGTACCCTCCATAAAGTTGTTTTCATGAAATCCTATGATTGACCGGAATCAAATAAATTGGTTTACTATCATTATATTGTGATATTTCTTTTAAACATTCATTTAGCTTCTCTAATTCTTACAACGTTATGTCAATAGGGTTATATGTAAGAAGAGGCTTACCAGTCTCAATCTTGCCCTGAAATAAATTCGTTTGGTTATTATTATTCTTGGAATTGCTTACGACGCCTATAGTGTGTTTTGTTTTCTGATATTTTTCCTCGAGTTTTGCTTTAGATCAACGAGGGCTCCAATCATTATTTGCGTGGGTTTAAACATTGCTAATGCGTCTGTAGTTAGTCCTTATAGCTAAGTCGAAGATGCTTCTGATCCATTTGTTTACTTCAGTGGGTCCTCTTTTTTTCTCTCAGGACCCTTTCATACTCTCAAAAGAGTCCAGGACCCCGAAGTTATTTCTTTCAATTAAATACTGGTTTCTTCTTTCATTTGACTGGCGTAACTGCTCATTGGAACCCGGTTTGAAAATAACACGGAACTCTACGGGTTAGAATCTTACAGGTTGCTGGAATTTTGAAAACGATTATTATAAGATAACGTGAGTTAAGTAAATTCTATCAGCCACAAAAAATGTAGCTGCATAATATTCTGGGAAAGAAGTGTAAATAGAAGAATCTCCGAAAACGATCATGCTTAATAGCATTTAATTATACATATATATAATTTAATAACACTAGGTTTATTTCATATAATTTAATACTAGGTTAATTGTAAGAGTGGTCTCAATAGACCAAAATTCGCCCAAATAAAGACATTATTATTATTATGCTTCTAAAAATAAATGCGATCTTACTGAATGCACGACGATGTAAGCTATGGTGATTATTGATGTGAATGATCAACCCCTGGAAAAGACCACCGTAAAAACCTCTTTGGTGAAAATTGAATTTTAAATATTTACTTACTCACAAAATTGCAAAACAATAAATCAACGATATGTATCCCCATGACAAATTGTTTTTTACGAAGTGTATTATCCGTGAAAATTTAAGTGATTTCAGGTATTAATTGATCACGAGCATGTTAATGAATTATTAGCGAATATAACTAATGACTAGTAATGATGATGGATTGCTAACGAAACTTGTGAACAAAAAAAAATCTCGGCGAAAATTAGAAAGCCGGCTAATGCATTTAGTTAATCCACGAAGTTATGCCGACTCACGTTGAGATACGCAAATGAAATATTTTAGCAGGCGATATCAAGTCTGTAAATTGTCGTAATCGATGTGATAATATACCTATAATTCTTGTTTTGTTCCTAAGCCTAATGCATCTGTGTTCTGTTTTATTGTTCTGTGGTAGTGTTTCGAATTTAAACTTCGTACACAACCTGGAGGCCATCAGTATTTTTGTTTTTATTTATCTAGTGTTCTTTGTTATAATTTTTTTGTGTTATTTCTCGTCAGGTTGTATCAATATCTAATCCATTTTGTTCCCCTCTCGACAGGTAAGGCCTTCCGCGGTGGTGTTGGGTCCGTCCGTCTTTTCTTTGTATCTCCTCAAATCTCTCTTCTTTTTGCCATCGGCTCGAGAGATATCTCTCTCTCTACGAAGCACCCACTTAAAGCCCTTCATCCCATTTTCTTGTCTCAGGCCGAAAACTTAGATTCTCTTTATCCAATCGCTCACCTCCCTAACGCCTTCCTTTTCGATCTGTATCGCTCTTTCACTTAACCAAAATTTTCGCGCGGACTATGAAGAGACCAGCGGGGGACGTCTTTCTCTGCGAGAACATGCTGCAGGACGATGGTCCGTCCGCTAACGAGGTAAGGCACGGCAGCGACAGATGACACTATAAAAAATCTACTGTTGTTTGTTTTACTTCTTCCTTCAATATCTCTTTTTACATCTTCTCTTCTTCATCTTTGTGTGAACTGTCATCTTCAGTCTATCATTCACCTATCACTTGGGTAGTAGATAGCGTGTTTACTCTGCAACAGTATTGTTTTGTGTTATCCTTACTTATTCTTATTTAGGACGTAACGCATTTTAGATTTAATGTTTTATTTGTCTTAGTCTGAATGCTGTCACCGAGGCTTGTTATTTTCCCGTTTTACTGCGGAACAAAAACGTTTGATGCATCGCTCCGTTGCACCAGAGTACGTAGTTGTTTGAAAAATAATGTTTGATTTGCTTGCTGTGTAAATTATTTGTTTTCCTAGTAAGTATAGTTTTACATTCGATCGCTTTGGTGTTTATTTATCTTTCTTTTTCGTAGTTATAGCTCTTTCACATTTGTTGATGCAAAGCAGAAGTAGAAATTTTTAGTAGTCTTAGGTTCGGTATGTTAATGTACACTCATAATGGACTTTAACTAATGTTCATTTAAATGCCCTGTAATATAATGGTTTCTTTGAGTTAGAGCCAAGAAAATTTAACATCCAAGGTAATCTGTGATGTGTGTATGTATATATATGTATATATATCTCAACTGTAACCTTTATATATAATATAATGGTTTCTTTGAGTTAGAGCCAAGAAAATTTAACATCCAAGGTAATCTGTGATGTGTGTATGTATATATATGTATATATATATCTCAACTGTAACCTTTACTTAAATCTAACAAACAGTTATAATATCGGGCCCCAAAGTGAACATAAGTGGTCGAAAGTATACATAGTAATACCAGCCCTTACAATTTTAGTCGTTTGTTGCTTTCTATAAGTATGGATTCTATTTTGTGAAATTTTGCTTGCTTTAGTTATTAGTGTATTTTTAAGAATGTGTTTGCATCTGTCTTTCGTAGCATTACCTCTTTTGCAGGGAGAGATTTATACGCGAGTTTTTCACGTATTTTTGTCGATGTTACTAATTCCGCGCTTCGTAGAATAGGCTTGTTTACCCGAAGTCGTTTTTTGTGCCCTCCGGAGATATGTCCCTTCCTGTAGCAGGCGGAGTAATGTAAGGTTTGTCCGATGCCTTTTTCCCTCTAACTCTCCTCATGTCGTTGACAATGGTTATAAATTAGGGTTCGAATCGGTAGCATCCCTCGCCGGGTCCCTCCTTTCTCAATTTCGTCACCTTTCTTTCCTTTCCCGTCTTCCTTCTCCCTTCTTCCCTCTTCTTCCTTCTTTCTATCATCCCCTCCTGTCAGAATTTTTTACCTTTTCCTTCTCCTTTCCATCGATATCTTACGTCTTTTATAGGCCCCGCCGTCCCCAATTCGCTCTTTTCGGAGTCTTCCTTTCACTTTCCTTTGTTCGTTGCTAGGTGACCCATTCATGGCTCCAACCTGTAGGACTCCAAGGGCGATTCCTCGCCAAATCTGTTTACATGTAGTTTTTTTTTGCTTTGCCATCCCCAGAACTTATTTATTATCTCGCGGGAGTAGCCTCCCTAGTAGAATTTTTAGCGCAATTGCTTAGCTTGTTGCTTTGTTTTTCGTGGTAATATGAGAAATGATGGATTCTGTTGCATCATTTCATCGAAATGTCGGGAGCATTGCGTAGATAAGTCTTTGGAGTTTTTTTTCTTTTGAGTATGATTTTTTTTCCTTTATCGTTCGGCGGTCTCTGTGAAGGAAAATCGACCCATGACATTCACGCTGGTCATATTCATGGGGAAAGTGGGAATACTCAACCATGAAATTTCTTCTCATTCGTTTGTCCACCAGAGGTTGAATGTTTGAAGTATGTTGTGTAATATCACTGTATTTTTCACTTTTTGATTTGAGAAAACGTTTTTATTTTATTATGTTCTTCCTGTTATCGAAGTTCTTGCGTTGGCTTTCTATTATATTAGCACGCATGTCTATTCTTTAATTAAGTTTCTGAAGGGAGAAGATTATGTAATTCTTATGTAAGGGTTAAAAGTTTGAAAAACATTTTAAAACCGTTTGCCGGCCGCGGTGACGGTATTATTAACATTCTAGCTCTCTTGTCATTCTCAAAGGTCTCGGATAATTGGATATTTCTTGTTGTGGAATGGTTGTGTAGTTTCGCATATTGTTACTGTTCGCGCATATCCTGTAATTACCCAATAAATGGGTTTTTGGGAGGCCACCAGGAAAATAAATAAATTTATAAGTTATGCTTGTAAATTTAAGACTAAGTGAAAGATAGAGAGGAACAGATCAACTATAATCATTCATAATGATCAGATATAAAATTTTTGTGGAACAAATTTTATGGTCAAAGTTATTGGTGAAGTTAGAACAATAGAATTTCTACGCAAGATATGAGAAAAACGTGGAAAGGGAACAAGACTATTAACGCCAATATTCCCGGTTCGAGTCCCGGTAATGTGGATTTTCCTAGTTAGGGGATGTCTTTAGTTTTTCGTGTATTGTTTCTGTGTACGTCCCTCTTGTAATTGTACAATATACGTATTCATACGCATAATTGTGGTGCTTTATTAGTGCAATATTAGTTAAAAAAAGCATTTTACCAAAACGTGCAGGGAAATGCTGATTATTGTCCGTGCGGTCAAAGCTCTAACCGAAACATTTACCACCTTATTTCGAGCAGTCACTTCACTGTTCGAAACCTTGAGGAATTACCCGTATAAACCTAAAATTCACCAAATTTTCATGCGATTACAGCGGGAAGCATATATTTTTCTTCGCCACATCCGTCCTCTCTTCGCCCTTGTTCACCTTCAAGGTCATCGTCACTCATCCGAAATCTCATTATTTCGGTTTCTCCTCAAAAGAAAAGCCACGCGGACCGCATCGGCTGAACCTCCGCAAGGATTTTGATCGCGACTCGTGGAGGCCTTAGGAAAGTCTTTTCACTTTTTTGAGCTTTTAATTACTCAGGTCTGTACGTGGGGATGGGGCTTTCCATGTGTGCGGTTAATGTGCCCTCGACTTGCACAGCAAATTGGGGAGTTATGGAAGAGGAATCTTTCAGCTATTAGTCACGGGAAGGTAGGTAGCAGGTGCGTTGTTTACTCGTTCTTTATCGCACTCTCCGTCACACGTTCGTTACGGTCGGAGTGCTCTAAAAACGCTTTAATTTTTTCTCCGCTCGCGGCTTTTCCTTCGCGCCTCTCCACTACCCGTCTTCTCGCGAAGTGTTGCGAATTCACCAGAAATACCTAAGGCCCCCGTCACTCTTTCGCTGCTTCCGTTTGGTCTTCTCTCCCCCCGGATTTTCTTTCCGTTGCACGTCGATGCGTATGCATTCGATTGTTCTTCTAATGATATGGCTTTCTGTTGTACTGCTCGGAGGCAGCTTTTCATTACCTAACGATAGCTTTGGAGAGGAATCGAGGCAAGATGAGGAGTGAAGTAGCTGGCCTTTGCTTTTCTTAATGAATCAGATTTCTTTGAGTGTAACAAATTCCCTTAAATGTAATAATTATGTCTTATTATATGGGGCGTATTTTGGTTAAGGTTGACGCTAACAATAAACCCTTTGATGCAGTATATTCTCTCCGGTTACTGCTTCGATGACGTTCGACCTTTAGGCTCTGTATTCTGGTGCCAACTTCAGGATAGAAGTATCATAGTATGTTTTATATCGAAATATTTTGGCTCCATTCACTTTTTCTATTGGCTCGGCTATTCTTACACGGAAGTGTAAACCCGAGAGAACTCCCTGTATCATCTACGCTGAGAAAAGAACAGATTTTCCTAATAAAGCCTTTATATGGAAACAACCATTCCCTGACCGGGATTCGAACCCTGGACATTAGTGTGGATAACTTAGTATGTTGGCCAACACGCCACCGAGGCTACAGTGGCACTATGAATAACACAATCGCAGCACTCGGTAAGGTAGGAATAAAATAAACATCATCTAATCACGGAAACGATGGAGACGTAAAATGTAAATCTTTATTAATGTATGTAAACGCTTGAAGCTGAAATGCAAAAAACTAGTCCCTGCTCATGCTTACTACCCTTAATATCAAAATATTAGGTACTTTATCATGTAATCGATGTGATTCAGCTTAACTTTGTGGGACGCCAAAGAGAGAGAAATAAAATATACTTTGTAGTATCTTTCAAATTATTTATCTTTTTTTTTATGCAAGTACCTCAGCTTTATCTAACTCTTCCTTAGGTAGTACACAATCACTAAGTCATAAGCTCTTGTCCCTTGGAGTTCCTCTTCATTCTGTTCAATTTATCATTCGTGTGTCGAACTTTGACCTGCTTCAGCAATCCAAAGTTACGTATGTTTTCTCCTCTCAATTTTGGGCTGTCCTGATTGCCTTTATAAGGCACGCTGTTAGATTGTGGTGTTGTCCTTGTATGGCGTCCTTTTGTGGTGCTTCTCATGCCTATGCTTATGAAAGCCATGGAACACCATTAGTCAATGTGGATTGTGTATTCGTTAAGTCTATAATGCGCCGACGAACTTCAGCTTCAATACAAGTTCATAGAGTAAACTTGCTCGTTTTTTAGTTTTGATTGCCTCCTGATCGCTCTAGAAAATATAATTTCAGGATGAACGTAAGCTGTTATACCATGTCTTTCCTTTGACCGGTTATTTTTCATCATCTGTCCCTTTGGAGGATATTTAAAAATATTTTGACGTAAGTCATCTTCATATGATAAAATAGTTTGGCAACGTTTGAAAGTTATCCTCTTTTAGTTGGAAACTTGAGTAAAATTTGACATAGAGAGATGGATCCATTATGTTTTCGCTGCTGAGTCAACGATTCTGCAATAAGGGATGTCAGATCCTTCTCATAATTCTGTTCCTTTTCATCTGCCTTCTTTTCATAATGCCCGTATCTTTAAGCGTTCATCTTCTCTTCAAACCGTTCTTTCTCACGTTTCGAGTCGAAGTTTCAGTTGCATTGCGTAATGGTGTCTATTCACGGCTTTAAGTCATTTACGAGTGGCCAACTATCCTCGCGAAGGTACGGTGCATTTATTCCTGTTGACCTCAAAGGTCGAGGTTTGAGTATACAAAACACCAGCGCTTTCTCTTTCTTTGTCAGCTTTTGTGGCACAGAGGACCGTACAAAAAGAATCTGATATTTTCTGCATAGTTTTTCTTCGTGATGCGAAACTCGAATTTTGTTGATAACTTTATTCATATTTTTGTAAATTGTGTTTATTTGATAGTAAAGGGTACTGTACAATTTTTAACTATTTAGTTGAAATATTTTGGAGAGGAGGCCGAGTTAAATGCTTCTTCGCCTTCATGTTCTACAAAAGATACTTTATTTACTTAGACTTAGCTATTGCGAACCTTTTCTTTTGGTACATACAACTGTACTCCGATATTCGAACTTTAGGTAAATATTTACCGAAACCATTATTTTTTATTGCTTTTTCAAATTATACGGAGTACAAGATCCAGCTGCGTAACCTCCCGGTGGCCATGCTAATTATCTAAATGGCAGTCAGCTGTTGACATCTATTGTGAACAACATTCTAACTAAATCAGCGTACTGTTTTCTCTGACGTAATGTTACTCGATACCCGATTTTATTGATAATTATGAAAAGACTTCATCGTAAACAACTTATTCACTCCTCATTGTGCGCATTGAAAATATGTGGGTTTTCGATCGTCATTGTTAAAGGCATTCTTAACAATTAATGATATATAATAACTGACGCGTCATTTATTGTTTCATCCCGAGGCGGTTATCCCATATAGTTTCCTCAGCAGGGGCAAATGGCTCCTTTGCTGTATGCAAGCAACATACACATGTACGAAAAAATACCGTCAAATAGCCTCAAGGCGTGTGTAAAGGGGATTTCAATGTCCTTTCTTCTCTTTTCCGATACGATTGGCATCTTTCCCGCGTCTAAATCCTCTCGGACTTAATTCAGCGCGACCCGCTTAATCACGCTTCCATCTACTGTGTGAGATGTGGCGCCGAACGAAATGGTCCAGCCTTCGGATGTCAGGAAAAAATTGGTGGGAGGACCTGTCTCAAGCCTGTCAATCTCTTTTTCATTCTTCCTTTTTCCACTCTCGCATCCATTCTCTTTCTTCGTGTATTTTCCCACATCTGACCTTCCCTCTCATTTTCTCACCGTTCTTTCCATTTTCTCCCATTATCCCATCTTCTGCTTCACTGGCTGAATAACATTCTTCTTAGCTTCCTTCCTTCTCGAGTGCCCCCCTTTTCAAAAAGTCTTCCTCACTTTATTATTCACCTCGGTTAATCCTTACGTAAATATTTTAATGCCCTTTCTCTTTTCCTTAATGTATGTAATTATTTTATTACTCTCACGGAGTTATTTTTTCGCTTTTCTCTTCGTTCTAAATCCCAAGAACTTAATTTAGAGCATTGTGGACAGACGAAAATGGTTAATCTCGCTCCTACTACTTACAGCAGGTACTGTCGCTTAGCTAATTACTTGAGTTTATTTAAGTCCAGCGATGTTTTACGTTTAAAAGACTTGTAATGATTCATTAAAGAATTGTTGCTCAATCATTCCGTCATCATCGCTTATAAGCATTACAGTATTACAAGGTCATATCTGAACCAGAGATTATCTCATGTCACTTCTTGTGGTTAATAAGAGTATCTTTTCATCTCAGTCCTGCACTCCTTAACAGCTTTCTTTTAACATACCAGCTTATACCCTACTCTCTGCTGCAAGTTTTTGTCCCTCTCCATTTATCTGATCTTAATCTTTTCTCCCTTTACCCCTTTTTCTCTTTATTCGCTTCATTAACTTCCTGTCTTCATTGTCTGTGCTAATCTGAAAGCTTCTCACTAATTCAAGAAGAACTATACTAACTCTTTTCTGTTTTCCTAAAATTATACGTTTCACTGTTATCGGTCGTTAAAGTCTTTAACTTTTGATTAAGAAAATTCTCAGAGTTCGCGGAAAAATCTGTCATCTTAAGATGCTTATTTCTGAATTCCGCATAACTTAGCGTTGTTGAGCGTTATACTTTTGAAACACAAATGCGATAAATTTTAGGTCGATTGCTATTCGATGAACTCTACATAAATTACAACTTCGGTCATAATCCAAGGATTTTTTCCTTCACACTTGATTCAGTCTGGTTTCCTATCTTGTCTTATCTTTATTATATCTCTTTCTTCGTCTTCGTTGCTAGAATTGCTTATTGTCTTCAATTATTCTAAGAACTGTTGGACCGTAATGCAATCCCTTTAAGTTTGGTTGTCTATCATTTTGCTCTGAATTGTTTTTTTTTTTTCAATAAGTGAACTTCAACGTTTTATCCTCAATAGTATAGTTAGTCAATTACGAATTCTCAATCCCTTGCGTCACATTTTAGCGGAATTTTCGGCGACCATGCGAAGAAATTCAACTTATCTTTTTAACAAAAGGGTTGATGCCGTTCTTGCTCACTAGCAAGAGAATGAAATTGAATTTGGCACACTTTGTGAGTATTAAAGGATTTGTCAACATGCAGGAAATATCATTTTGGGGCTCCCGGATAGCCAAGTGGGCAACGCGTTCGACTCGTATGAAAGCTGTCCCGGGTTCGATTCCCGGTGGGAACCTACATGCAAAATGACCTCAGCTGTCGAAGCACTTTTAGCAATACTACTACTATATCATTTTGGCTCACGAAAATTTGTTTTAGAAAATTACATTGGAATTATCTCCGTTATTGGAGGTATCACTGTTTTTCCTCTTGCCACGCACCCATAAAATGTAGTCCTTTTTTGATTGGTTTTCCATTTTCATGACCTTGCCTGAAGTACTTTCTTTCTACTTTCGCTGAAGTAGACCTATTTTAAAGGGAATATTTGTTTTTTTCCAGTATTTTATCTACTTTTCGGAGGCATAAAGCTCAAGGAGATCCCCTTGAATGGCAACTTCTTGAATATAAAGGTCATCTTTCCGTCTTTTTCATCCCTCATTTTTCACTTCTCTCATCTCCTCATTCTTAGGTTCTTTTCCCTTTCTGGTGTCCATCCATCACCTTTCTTCATTTCCATTTTCATCCTTCCCAACTTTCCCCCCCATTTCCTTCCCCTCCTCCATTGCTTCCGATGAATCTCGTTTTCACCAGAGGAAAAGACCTTTCTCGTTTCCCCTCTTCTTTCGGAAGCCGATCGAAACGGAGATAAGAAAGTTGCCAAGCGGAGAGAGAAAAAATTTTACGTTTCGTTTGCTCCTCCTCTTCAAGGTGCGAGCGTGAAAGGGCGTTTCATTTCATGGAGTTTAAACTAAAGTAGCTGGAAAATGCACGGTTGGCGAAGCTCCTGGTTTAGTTTGTTATTTTTTTAAAGCTCTTCGGACGTTTTTGAGACGGCGTTTCTTAGTTAAGGAACCGACATTTGTGCCTGCATCCTGAGGTGGATTTTCTCAACTCGCAGGTTTTAGTAGAATGTGAAGTATGACGAAAATGTGAATGGAGGCTCATGTGCCAATTACTTCGTTAGATCTAATTTACAGTATGGTTCACTTATTATGGTGTACCATATTATTAAACGTGACAGTTGTATGCACGTTATTATTCCCATCCGTAGCAGGGAAAAGTCAAAAGAGAAGACAAAGGTAAAAGATGTTAGATGAAATAAAGGGGTAAATTAAAAAGGAAAAAAATGATCCTAAATAGGAAATATTAAGGCACTTGAACCTACCGAAAGGCAGAACACTCATGCATGTAGTGAAATTGATTTAATTCCTAGGTGAACTTAGTGCAGAAAGGGTTGATATAGGAATTATGTATGTATCATATAGCATAATATATACAGTGGTATTTCGACTTACGAACCGCTCTAAGTACGAAATTTTCGATATACGGACGTTTCTCTCGCACCATTTTGACCTCGGGGGACGAACTTAATTTCTAGGTAAAAACAAAAAAATTGGAAAAGATTGAATAAGAAACTGGGTTTCGAGATACAAACTGCTCGAGTTATAAAACTTGGAAACGGAACGAATTAAGTCCGTAAGTCGAAGTACTAGGCAATTCTCTCCACCATTCCTATTCGTTTACCTCTCTCCCATGTCATGAAAAAGTTTCGGGCAGGAATTGCTCTTAAATTCTCGTTAATATTTTATGCAGTCCTCTTTTTTCCTACTTAACCCGCGACTAACGTTGATGCATAACTTCACTGAGCAGTTTCATAAGTAGTATATTTATCATAATTTCTTCTACTTTTGGCCTTACTTTCTCTTAGTGGTTTCCGCTCTGGAAAACGAATTATTTTCGTTCCTCAAATAAATGTATATCTACATAAATACCCTGCAAGCCACCTTCGGCGTGTGGCAGGGGGATTAATAGATAATAGGGGAGGAATGCTTCGCTAGTTAGACTTTTATGTCATGGCTCTACGTGCTCGAACCCAAGTAGAATTTTTAAGAACAGGGCTTTCGCATTAAGTTTCTGATCGTTTATCGAGTTCTTGCCTACGTTATGAAAACGGAGTTTAATTTTGTGTGTTATAGGAGGTGAAGTATTTTCCATACTGCTAACTAATTGTCGTGGTGTAGTATCTCACCTTGGATATGGTGAGAGCGAAAGTGTAACTTCGGTTTTGATGAGTGAAATATTGGTTCATTTTTATCCCATTCATCATATCTTCTGCAATTACTGTTCCGTTTCTACTTTCGTCAGCTTGAAATCAAATTCGAATACACATGCGAGTGAATTTTCACCGAATTTCAGTATTTCAAATTTCACACTTTCCTTAAAACGCGTTCTTCACTACTATTTTTGCAGATGATGCGGAATAGATTTCGATTGGTCCTCTGAAAGCGGGTTCTTTCCCGTCTGTTTTCAAGATTCTCGTTTTCTCCGACGTCTGGCACGCGTTCGTTTTACGCGTGATTTTCAGCGGGTTCATTGGGTGGCCGTGGCTTTCCCTCAGGCACACTTTCCCGGAGGCACGACCTCGACCTCTTTGAATCTTCCGTCGTGTGTCTAGGAAAGGCGATGGGCCGCCTCTCGTGTGTTCCTGGTCTTAAATGCAACAGGTAAATTGCTGGAGTGGTTGACCTTTTTACAGCGGACAAGTTTCGAGGTCCTTTCGTAGCATCTTCTTGTGTGCTTCCATCGGTTGTTTCGGGAATTTTGGGGTTAATTAGCCGTGTACTCACCACTTAAAGGTTTTGCCTCTGGAAGGTGAAAGTCACGAGTGTGTAATTTGCACTACGTCGCACCAGTGGCGGGTACAAGCATGAAGAATTACAGTACATCGTGAATAAATGATGTTACGTGGTTCTCATTGCGAACTTACATAGTTGTACTTGATGAAATCGACGCTATGAATTCATTTTTCCATCTGCCCTTCCGAACATTTTAGTAGTGGAAACTTTTAACAACCGAACTTCTCAAATGTGGGTTCTTTTTTGTCGTTAATTTTTATGTTACTTATTTCATTTAAAAATATAGACAAACTTTCTTCGCTCTGCTTCCCTCATGACTCTTCCTCTAATCTTGATTAGCGTTAAATTTTAACAAAATTGTGTACTTGTCGATGTCATATTATTAAGGGATACTCAGCTGCCCTCCGGTTGACTACCCCAACAATATTATGGATACTTGAACGAATGGTGAAGTGATGGTTATAATAATAAAATGTAATAAACTCTCCAAAAACCATCAACTAAATGACAAATGTTTGTTTTTGGAGTGTTTTTTTTACCTTTTACTGTGGATACCATTGTTGATTTGATCAATGGCACACATTTAGTATAATTTTGTAAGAATATTTTATTTCACGAACTAGACTTTGTTATCGTGTGATGATACTGCATGAGCTAAAAAACCAAGGTATTTTTGGTATATATTATTTTGAATATTTACTAAAGTAGTTCTGTTTTCGAAATTGATCATGAAAAATTTCCGTGAAGTCACTCTCACTGTCGAAAGTATCACTTCCTTTATTTCAATTTTGGTTTGTTTTTGGATTCCAATTACATCAGCTGGATCGCTTTTCCAAAGCTGATTCTTCTCGGTTTATGAATCTTACGCGTAACTCCGTTGGTAGTGCAAAGATTATCTCGACCCTGTATTTTTCGTCTGTTTGAACTACCTAATTACGCTTTCGATATGAAGGTCGTTAATTGTTCAAATCACATCAGTTAATCTGAGGCTTCTGATAGGGAAGACTCCAACCAAGTGACTTTTTTTCTGTTAAAGAATCGCGTGGATAATTCTTGGAGATAAATTGCAATGTTTGTGCGTTTTTAAGGATCGAAGAAAGTGAGGATATTGGGCGAAGGGACGGCAACCCTGTGCTCAAGGGTCTCCGGTTTGGTTGGGTTTCGCATGGCGGTGGTGTCGCCGCGAAGGATCGCCCACCCTCTATCGGTGAGAGTGGGAATCATTGGCACGATGACAGCTCGTCTTCGACGTTTTCAGAAATCGTGACTCGGCGCCTCGTCTCGAAGACGCTCGCTAAACAATCGTTCGATGTTTTCATCGATAAACCGATCGATTTCGTGTACGACTTCATTCAGTTTGTGTCGAAATTCTGTCTTTGATGTGGTATTTCTCCACGAAAATTAATTATTTTATTCTTTGTCATATTTCACATATTGTTGTTTTGGTTTTTCTGGATATCTTTCCATTAATTAGATTATGCACAGTCAATATCTCTGATTTATTTTCTGTACCTAGAGCCTGGAATCGAGCCTTAGTTACTTCATTCCGGTTTCCAATCCGGTTCATTGAAATCGCTGAAGTCTGTTGCATTTCAGATTTAGCTGTGTGACTTTTTAGAAACGTAAAACGTATTTACTTTTAAAATAATATATAGGATAACAATGAAATATCAGAATAAGGGATAATAAGTTAATTATAATTAATAAGCTACTTAGATTATTGTACCGCATGACTCATTATCAGTAAATATAAATAGCTACATTAAAAAGGGTACAAACCGAAAGTTCCTTATCAGAAAAATACTCGAGAATGAATAATCGTTTTTGGTTTCTCTTCAGGTTCAAGAATTTTAATTTCTCGATTCGCGTTCGGTTTTCATTCCAGCGAAATCAATGGTCATTTTCCGGTTCAGTTCTGGTTCGATGTCCTGCTATATATCCATACAATTTTAACGATCCAATTCTTTTTTGTTTAAGTGTAAAGCGCGAGTCATGTAAATCTCCTTGCAATGCGTTAATTGGTACCAGCTAGGGCTCCCGGATAGCTAAGTGGGCAACGCATTCGACTTCGGTGAAAGGTCCTGGGTTCGATTCTCGGTGAGGGCTCACGTGCGAACTGACCTAAGCTATCGAATCACTTTTAAACAATACTACTAGTGCAGGCTGATATCTCTGAGTAATAAGAAACTGGGGAGTATAATGCGTCGAGAAGCCTGTTAAAGTCCTCAATATTTCCTCGCTTGTCAAGCAGTAATTTCTCTCGTATATTATTTGCACTACCTTTTCTTCTACAAGATGTTTGATCATCTTGTATGCTCACTTATTTGGAGCTTCTTTCGAGGCCTCTTTTCTCTCCAAATTTAATCTTATCTCGTGTTTATGAATGGCTTACTGCACAGACTCGTTCGCTCTCGTGCCGTCGCTCTTTTTACTAGCCTCCGCGTCGGAACTTCGTCGCTCTTGTTTAAGCAGAATTAAATGACGTTTGCGTTTCTTTTGTCTAGTTCCGAGCCGTCCCGCCGTCGAAATATGTCTTACGCTCGGATATTTTTTGCTTCCATCCTTCTGTCAACGGGGCCCTCCCTCCATTTCATTCATTTCCCTTTCACTTTCACTTTCCGCGACTCCTTTCATAACGGCGTAAAAACCTCTTTCACCCTCTTTCTTCTCCCTCAGCCCACAGCAGCTTCCTCCGCTCCGGAATTCTGCCACGTTAGACCTCTTCCTCATTCTCCTTAGACACATTCGGCTCTTTGTCTTCCTTATCTGATTATAAATCTCCAGTGGTGCCTCCATAAGCTGCCGACAGAGTTCCTGTACACCTCCCTCCTCCACTTTGTTTCCTGTTGTTGGAGATGCAAATACGATCGGATGACTCGGTAGTTTTCTTACTCCAGCAGAGCGTATAATGGTCGTTTATAAAATCTCGGAAGCCGAATTTATGGGAATAAAATGTTTTTTCGTCGGATTTCTTTCCGATTACAGTTTCCTGTGGTCGATGAGAGTGGTCTTGTGGATTAATATTCGCTAAATGAAGAGAATTTTTATTAGCATTTCTAAATTTTTGTTCTGGTGAACCCGCGCGAGTATTCTGCGTGGCGGTAGTTCGCCAAATTGTTTGTTAGCAGAAAAATTCGATCTCAAGGTAAAACCAAGGTGTCCGCCAACTTGGAAAATTCAGACATTTTTGTTCTTCTGATTAATTCAGAGAATTTTGGCGGGTAACCTGGAAAAATCTGTTTTACGCTCTTTGCGAAAGATCGTTCCATGGCTGTCATTTTGGGCAGCGTATTATTGCAATAAAAACTCCCTGAAAGGAAGAAACGTTTTGGTACTGTTGTTCTGACTAATTTAAAGCTTAGAAGACGTAGATGTGCTCCTTTCTGGATATAATGTTTTGGCAATATCGCGAATTTTCAATGTGGGATAGTACATATTCGCAGTTACCATGGATATCTAATTTCTGCCTGTGCAAGAGAAACAGCAAATAATGCATGATAAGAATTTCCAATGGCCGAATTGCAATGTATATTTTCATGTATAAGAATTTGTTTTTTAATTAGAGGATTTTGGTCATTAGTTGACGTTGCAATTTGTACGTAAATATGGTAATGGAAACAAAAAACAATTTTTCTGATGAAATAATACACTTTGACAAACCTGACGTTTGATCTGAAAAAGTCCCGCCCCGGGCGATCTTCCGGCTTGTCCACGTCTAAAGCCGGCACTGATTCCTAAACAACACCATACATGAATCTATGAACTGTTCGTCGCCTTTTCTTGTACCTTACGTGGCTAATAATCACCACGTCTAATATTTGGACAGAGTTATACTTATTTGTGGATATAGAACACCCTGGAAAACTGGAAACATTTCCATGAAATACCTGGAAAACTCAGGGAATTCCTTAGTGGCTGGATAGTAGACATGCTAAAAACGTCGAAATGTTTTTCCATTTGATTTCTTTCCGGTTACAGGTTCCTATGGTCGCTGAGATCAGTCCTACTAGACTAATATTCGCAAGATGAAGACAATTTCTATAAGTATTTCTAAATTTTTGCTCTGGTGAACATTATTCTGCATGGCAGTCGTTTGCAAAATTGTTTGTGAGCAGAGATATTTCATATACAGGTAAAACGTAAGCTTAGGTGTCACCTTTTTTTAAGTCGGAAATCATTAACATGGATGGCTTCCAATATTTATCACCGGTTACGCCTTGCGGGGTATCTGCGGTTAACTGAGATAGGTCTTGTGCAGTCGACGACCACGCGTACGAATTTGACTAATTTTTTCCTTTTAGAATAATCGCTGCATGAAAATTCAAAATTTCCGGATGCGATCCTTTTAATTGGAAGTGGACGGAATTTATTTCGGAATGAATGCCCGATTGGTGGATATTTAGTTTCGCTGCAAAGACCACTTCGCCTCGGTGACCATCTCTTCCACCCTCTACTCATGAAATTTCTCATCCCCCTGAATATTCGAAGTGGTGAATTTTGATGAATGCCCTTCCTCTGTTTCCTCTCCATCTAGTAACTTTATCATCCTCCCTCCCATCTTTCTCTGTCTTCATTTTATCCGGTCCATTTCTTCTTTTATTTATCTTCCAGTTATGCTTACTTACTCTCTTATATCGTGCCCTTCTCTCTTCTTCCACTTCCAATTTGTCTTTCGCAGCTAGTTCTCGACGTTTATCAATTTTCTTCTTTCCAACTGCACTAATTGTAAATGTTCATTTCATAGATATTTTGTTTGTTTATAAGAGGTCTCTGTTTGTTGATTTTATTATTATTATTACATGCCTTATAGATTGACTAAAAGTCTGGTGGTAACTCGAACTATTTTACAATAATTCTAACATTTTTCTACACAATCATACAGAGAAATATACTATTGGAAATGTAATATCTAACTGCTATAATGTAACGTCTTTGCTTACTACAGTACATCTATCATCTAGCTATACGATCCGCCATTACAATACATTCCTTTATTATGTAACAGAAATACCCCATTACTATAAAAATATCTCCTACCTATAGTAATATAATATTATAATATTTAATTTCCATGTTAACGATTTCAGAGCTTCGCAAAAAGGATGCCGGATTTCAGAGTAGAATGAAATGTCTTACTGGATGAATGGAATATGGGAGCAGTATAAGAAACGGTTCAGAGTTAAATAAATACTCCTCCAATTTCGATGTTAAGACATTTTTAGCTGACGTCACAGCTATATGATTGACAGAATTCTGGTAGTAATCGCAATAGCTCATGTGAATATCATTAGCTTCTGTAAAGAACGGGTAGCTGTGTGCCTATTTTTTAGAGATTCATTTATTATGCGGACCTTCAATATTAAAACACAACTTATTTCATTGATTTATTTCCCCACTTTGATGATCCACATCGCGTAAATTTTTCCTCTTCTATTCTGCCTTTTCTGTTGTTCTTTACCCTTTACTGTCTTTCGCCTCTTATCGTCTCTTGTATCGGTTTCGTTTGCCATAGATTTAGCTCTCCCTTGCCTGGATCATATCCCTCATGTTCGTTCTTCGACCGCCTGTTTTCGAGTGAGTGGAGGGATACGTTCGGTTAGGGATAATTACCTCACATTGTCGTCGCGCTTCTCTCGTCGCTGTCGCCGCGGGTTGAAATGGCCCGTTGACCGTCCTTCGATCCGGAAAAATTTGGGCGGAAGAGGTCGGCTCTGGGTGCTATTTCGGAGTTGGGCTTAATTGGTGAGGGAGATAGGTGTACACGTTTCTGACTCCTGTTGCATAAATATCTTCATTCCTCTTGACCGCTCCTGTGAGTTATTTGCGACTATTTATGACCATGTCGTCATCATTTTATTTCTTTATTTGTGAGAATTTGACGCATCTGATAGTTGTCTGTTGTGGTTATCTTTCTCGCATTTCGCTGAAAATTAATTCTATATCTTTAACCCTTTATGTTTATTTAAAAATTAAATTTACAAACTTGATTTACATCTTCTTTTTGCGTATGGCAGCGCTATTTATACAAACGTTATAAATACGACACTAATATGTGCAAGGGGTTTTACGTACATAAAATCATTAACATATCTATCTAAAATTTTCTCCTAGGAAAACAATTGCATCTATCAGATTATCTTCCAGTGATGCCCTCATCTGTCGAAATCTGCAAATTTTATCGATCCTGACTCTACAGTCCTGGTTTTATAGGAAATGTTCTCTCATTGAGATCTTAATTTCTCAGGTGAAATGATAGTCTCTAATTTTAGAACTCGTTTACTTCGGAACATTCAGGATAATTTTATAAAGAAAATAGTTTTGCCAACTTCAATCAATTCTTCTTTCTCTCTGGTACTCCTGAAGATGTTCATTTGCCTTTTCAATCAACGCTTGAAAATTAATCTATACTGCTGTAAATCTAAATCTGCTATATAGGCCGTTTGCAAAGTACGTGAAAAAATTGCGCCATCGAACTATAATTTTTATAGTTATATACCCCAAGATATGAAACTTTATCTTGGGATTTCTATGCCAGACTATAATTTAAGGGTTAAATGAAAGATGGACTCCTTAGTCACAATTTCGCCCAATAAAGTCCTTTGTATTATGTAGTACAATTCCGGGTTAATTCGAAATGTCCAATTACAGGTATATGTAATTATGTTCCTTCAGGGGCGTGATCTACGTATTTCTAGTTCCATCCTGAATTTTTTCGAGAACATCACAGTTCCCTCTCATTCCACGGGTTCGCGACCCGGGAAGCTTTAGCAGCCCGACGGAAAACGCTGACGCTCGGAACATCGGAATGTTATGATTGGTCGTCAGCGATGCATGTTTGGAGGTTTCGAGGGCCGCCGGATCGGAATAATTGGACGAATTTACCGCATGTTTGGGCATCAAATATTGTTGACGGTTTATGGCTCGTGCCGACGTTGTGTACGCAGGTCGTGCGCGTGTGTGTGCACCGGTGATTGCCTTCGCATGTAAAACCCTTACGTCCTTCTCCTGTAATGCATGCGGTTTTGTTTCGCCGGATTTTTCTACCTCACGGTCATGACTCGGGCGAGATGTAGCCGTTCGTTTGATACGCTCCAAGTGGGAATCACGGGAAAAATTCGCTTGGAAAGACTTCATAATGAGGAAAGGTCATGGGTATATTTTTAGGGGAAAAAGTATTGGGAAGGGTGTAGAGGTTGGTTTCCAATTAGATTCTCCTTACGCGTGATTTATACAGAAGAAACTTAAAACGGGGACGTTAATCAAGTTGATATATTTGATTTATTAATTAATTTTTGGGAAATTTAAGGGTAATCTTAGGCTGATGAATTTTGAGATAGGTCATGATATTTAGCTTACCGTAGTATAGAGGAGTTTTTTAACGTTTTGCTGTAAGGCTAATTGTAAATTAGCAATTGCAAATAAATATTGCTAATTGCTAACTTAAGCTGTAATCTTGACTTGAAATCGACATTTAAGCAGCTTTAGGTAAAGTATTCTATTCAAATTATAGTATCGATACCGATAAAGGAAATTTTATTTTTTATTCAGGGAAGATTGAGGACATTCCGCATACTTAACTGCAAACTGCAGTAGGCGGTTGCTTTCAGAAAATGAGCGAATTCCAGTCTATGTCCTGAATTCTTATTCACATCTGAGAACACAGTGTTTTGTAGTGATCTTATGCTGTTTCTCTAATTGGTATTTATGAGTAATAAATTATTCCTGATATTCTGGTATTTATACCCTAATTTTGATTCTATTGGTACACAGTCTATATATATAATTAATGCAGCTAATTGTGCATGAATTTTCTCTGAAAGTGAAACAGCCAATTTTGTTTGAAAATATCAAAATTATGGGAAAATCCTAAGAAAGAAAAAAATTTAGTGATGAAATACACATGAGAGACACTACTAGTGTGAGACAATTCTCGGATAAAAACCACTTTTGGTTGCTTCCCATGTGCATATTTCTATGAAAGTTATTTTTGAATGATGGAGTCTTCCGTAAGGAACTAGTTCGGTCTGATTGTATGCTAAATACCCAGGCAAATAATAAGCTGCTTAATTTGGGCGAGAGTTTTTTTCATCCAACCCATATAACTAATAAATCGCTATCGAGTGCCTTTTGATGTCGTAATCTGCTCCGTTCAATTCAGTTGCAACGCGTCGCCGTAGGGTAGGAAAGTAGTTGCTGATTGGTATATTGCATCGGATGACAGCTCGTACTACTTGGTATCGGTTTTCCTCATGACGTAGGCCGAGCTTAATGGAGCCCGAGTTAGTCAGTGCAGGGGAATCCACGCTATCCTGTAAACCTCCCTCTATCTAGTTTCCTTTGTCGTTCTCTTCGAAGCATGTGCTAATCCTAAGACGCATTGAGAAACTGCTCGTGCGCTACTTGTACTAAAGTTTGTTTCCAATAAACCAACAGAGTGACTCGGAAAATGCGGAATACTGCGTCGATACTGTCCAAGTTTTCCTTTCCAAGCTGTATCTTGCGTTTTACTGTGTTGCAGGTTGTTTATCTTTGTGAGCTGCGGTCGTTGAATTGAGTAAAAAATGCTGAAAATTCTTACTGTTCACGTCCGTAATGATATACCATTATAAATATAATGGACTTAGGATGGTGTTTGTCTGCTTTCAACTCAGGAAACTATTGCGATATCCATGTAATGTATCAATGTGTATTTTATTTATCAATCGACTCTTGAATGGCATCGGATGATCTAGTTTTGTTTCGAGGTACAAATATCGAAATCTTATTTCCACAGAAGAAATTTCATCAGACAGTTTCCATAGAATAATTGAAGCATTATCTCAACCTGAATTAAATGCAGAACGTTACAAAATGACTGAAAATTAATCTGGATATTAATTTATGTTAACTTTTACGTGGTTTATTGTTTTTCAAGAAGACCATACCCGGTGGTGTTGAATCGTGTTGTTATTTACTCGATTGAGCCTTTCTGCGCATCGCAGCAGAAACATTTTAATTTCCTGTGAATAAACTCGTCCATTTAGATATTCAGTTACTAAAGGAAAAGTTTACAGATAGAGAAACTAGAACGAGACTAGAAAAAATATTAATCGGTTATTCCGTTTCAATTTGCTTAATTTGAATTATAATAATAATAAAATTAAAATATTTAGGCGAATTTTTCACTCTTACAATCAACCTAGTATAGACAAATACAAATAACAATGCCCTGGACAGGATTCCAACTCGAGACCTCAGCCTTGCTAGACTAACACACTACCCACTACGCTACCGAGGCCGCCTTTTTTTTCGGTGTAATTGTGTTGTGATAAAAATATTATTCTCCCATCCCTTTATTACAAAACTTTCAATTATTCTTTTTTAATATTTGATCCGCTTACATTTAGGAACGTTAAGAAAGTTTTTGTTCGAGAGAGTAACTCCGTTTAGTACCTTCCAATTTTACAGATCTACAAGTGCCGAGATTTACCAGTTTATTGTATAATTTGTGTTCATTTAAAGCCTTGCCCATCTTGGACGACTTCACCACTATAATAGGCAATAATGCGTATATTTTTTATATAACCTTCACAAAACCTTTACGCTCTCTTGTCTCAAATCGTAACGATCAGTTTCATTATCGCAGCTTACTCCCGCACTCGTCCAGAGTCCGTTTGATGTGCTTTTTAGTGCATCACCGCCATTTTCCACGGAAGAACTGTCCTGTACATCGTAAAATTGCGGGGTATGGTCCAATAAAACATATGCACCGTTACTTCGATTACAGCTTTGGGAAGAACTTTTTTCGTCTCTCCATAAGTAACCTCAGAGTTGCTTTTACGTCTCTTTCGACTAAAATTTACTCTTTTATTCTCATCATTTCGCCTCCCCTTTTCGTTGCAACCATTCAACAGTTGGCAAGATAGTCTTCGTCCTTAAAGATTGATTAGGTAATTTTATTTGTAAGAGAACTGTTCAGGAGCAGAAAGGACTCCAGTAGATTTTAGACAGGGTGAGTGATTTCAACGCTCCGTCCTCGTTAATAAGCTTCAGTAATTACGACTTCCTGTAACCATGCACATAAAATTGAATTTGAGCATGAAATATGGAAGTTATCTGATCAAGTTATATGTAATCAGAATGAACTTGTGCCCTAATTAACTTAAGACCACTAATCTATGGCCCTACATAATTGCATATTTGTGAAAAATTAATGCGAAAACTAAAAAAAAGAACGTTTTCGTCACGGCCAGTATATCGTTCAAAGTAATATCAAGCGTGGAAATTAAAGTTTTTGTAAAATTTTGGGGGAAAAACTTTTTGAGTACTAATGTAAGGAAACATTTTAATGCCGAAAGATTTCTTATAAGCTCCGAAACTGTTCCTTGGATTCAAGGAAGTGTTAAAAGCCGTACGTTTACCCCGGGACACGTGCTTGGCAATCCCTTAGCATTGACAATGGCACGCGATTCAGGAGGATTCCGATACACGTAGGAATGTGCAATGTTATGAACTGTTACTTCGTTTGTAAAAATGCTTTACCGTTAGTGATTACACTGAGAGGAAGGTATCGTATGACGCCTTTCGATCAAGCTTTTTCCGATTGTGTCTTACATTGCGTGTCTATGAAGCTGTTTATCTTTATTTTACTCTTTGAAGGAAAGGGCTATCGGAAAATGTTTATGGCCGTTGTTTTATTGCTTTTATGCATAAAATAAACCACAAGGAGACGTGCAAATACTCTATTTGTTCTTAGGTGAATAAATCTCCAGGGTATGAGAAATTTTCCGATTTAATAGTGAGAATAGTTTATCTTAGGCCTGATCGTAGTTTTCCTAAGATATTTTCGTAGCAATGGATATATCCGTTTTGTGGTAAATTACATAAATTATCTGTATATATCACAAAAAATTAAAATAAAACAATGCGCTTGGAAAAAAATTAAATACGATGATTCTATGAATTGTATGTATGTACCGATCGAATTAACTTTATACAGGCGCTAGGGCTTCAAGAGGAGTCCTTCGCTAGTTAAGCCTAATTCCCAAATCCGCCCGTTCCTATGTAAGAGTCATATCCTTATTACTTTTCTCTCGTTGTAAAAGTAACATATTCATTCCAATTTGGAGGTCCTCCGAATGACTATCCTCGGTCGTTGACGCCGTGATCGCTCAGAGGATTTTCGAAAAGTCACCCTATCACCATTCATCAATTTGTGCGAGAAGGTGGTCAGGATAAGGCGCAGTACAAGAGTTTACGGCGTCGAGCGTCCTGTTCCTTTCACGACGACCGTAGCTGGTGCCTAAGCATCCATCTTCTTCATCCCTTCGATCGCTCCTAATCTGCCATTTGGCGGACGGTCCATTTCCAGCGGCAGCCTCCCTTGGCGCAAAAAGAGAACCATTTTTCCTCCGTGGTCTACGCGGGCTCTTGCGGCGTAGCTTCTTCCACTTTGCATCGGTGTCTTCTATCGATCTTCCCACGCGCTGAGGAAAGTTTGTCCGTCCCCTAGTTCAACTTTAGTTCTCCCATGGGAGATTTTTTGCTGTCCACGCGTAAATGTCTCTCTCTCTACCATTCGGTTTTATTTTCTGTTTCCCTTATTGATTCCTTCAGGGAGGTTGTCAGTTCTTATGGAGGTTGCTTCCTCTTGTGGTGCAGGACTCCCTCCTGAAAGCGTTGTTTTGCATTGAGGAACATACCCGTGATTTGTTTGAAATAAGTGTTGCGATTATTTAAGTTTTTAGGCGATGGATGTTAGCGAGTGGACTACGTGAAAGAAATCGGGGAATTCTTACTAAATCTGGATAGACGAGTAAAATATCGAGTTTGAAATTGTTGTGGAACGGAATCGAGTGAAGCAGAGTATACTGTTATTTGCTGAAATTCGTGAAATACTCGTTATTTTTCTGTAATAACTCGTTCTTACAGTCAATTTTTTATAGTATTATTGTATTTTGCTTTCTCAGATTTTTTGACTGAAAAACTTTTTCTAATTTGATGTATATACTTTCATAGAAACATCCACCCGCAGATATAATTGGTGTTATTTATTGAGCACCTCTGCCGTCCTTTCGATTTTAGCTTAATTTTCTTCAAGCGCTCAATTTCTTGTTAATGATTCTATGCGTAAATTCACATTTTCATACGCATAATTTACATAAAACAATGTACGTCGACGTTCTTTTAAGTTAGTGTTTGTTGGCGTGAATTTTTCGATGGAAAATTTAGGGGAACCAATACTCTTATTAGAGAGAGGGGTGGTCTATTTCAAGGATTGAGTTGGTGGCCAACGTGGCTGATGAATTTTATGATTTGGCCAAAGGGTCGGGTTAATAATTAGCCGCTAGCTGAGGGCCTCGATGACACTGGACTAATAAATTTTCAGTAACATATTGTTATGATTTATCGCTTCAAGAAAGAATTTCATATTTGTTAAGTATATGTAATATTTTTGTAGAATATATTACATTGTTTATGTCACTATACAATATAGAAACGTTTATCCAGTTTGTACGTTTATAATTTTTGTGGAATTTGTACAATTTTTGGCTTTTGCAAGTGTTTCTATAATGAAGTTCCACCAAGTATTACTTGAGAAGATTTCTTCGTTTATCCAGCATTCATTGTAATTTATAGAAGTACTCTGTAATTGAACACTTATTTATTCCTGCCTTAAAGAAGCTATTGAGATTGCTATGGGATGCGTGTTTGAGTATTTTAAGAAAAAATTCGAATTTTTACTTATTCGTAATGGGGCCTCAGATCTGATCGTTGCGCCTATGGCCTCTGATAGCTTAAAATCGCACGTTTGGCCGTCGTTTGCATTGATCAAACGGCATTTGGTTAGTTATTTGAGTCTATCGTGAGAAGGTACGCATTTCCGTTTCCTGCGAAAATTGACGCAGGTCCCTCTCAGTTAAGGATGAAATCTCTTCGGGAAATCGCTCTCGTTCCTCCAAGGTGATGAGTGCATTCGCCCTCTCATTGAGTCAAGTCGCTAATGAGCGGATGCGGTCACCCGATATCATTCCCCGAGCCTCCGCGAGTCTTCTCAGGTGAGTCGGGAGGGGGCAATTAAAGGAGAGGGGCATCGGCAGAGGGCAGTGCTCGCTGGAAGGTGACCCCTACGCGTAAGCGGCCGAAGAAAGGGGGAGGGGTACCGTATGTCACGGTCGGTGACACACGTGAACGCACTCCCGTGCCGATATACGCCATTGCCCGCCCTCCCCCTCAACTTTGATGCGGAGCCGTTCCCGTGTGCATGTCTTCTTTAGCCGCGTCACAAGAGCCTCGGAGGGCGATGGTCTTTCCGGCCCTTCTGGAGGAGTGAGGAGGAATTTCTCGGAAATATTCCATTGTGTCCGGCGTTGCCAAGTTTTTTGACGGCGGCCCCAGTCGGCGGCCGCTATCTCTCCGCCTCATTTGCGCGAAATTCCATGGGAGAACGCGATTTTTGAGAGTTGGGGTGGCAGTCTTCGGGGTCTCTCGCCTTGGATCCTTATCGCTTTTCCGGATTTCTTTTTCTCCGTGGTCGTTTTCAGCGATATTACGCGATGTATGTTTTCTGCCCTGAAGTGCTCACGTTTCATAGGATTATCTTATGGGAATCTTCTTACTTAAGTAGGTTGGTATGCAGGCACCTGTTGCTTTTTAGTAATCCTTTAGTCATTGAAAAGAACGAAATTCTGATGCAAACTTCCCAAATGTTTCGTTTCATCATCGTATCGCTCTCTTTGATGAATTTTGATGCCATGTCCGGAGGTTAAAAATTAATTTTCGATCTCACGTTAGGTAAAGACCTCAGGTCTTTTTGAATATGAGTGGAGAGAATTTCCCATATTTGGGGAAATGGGAAATCACGGGAACAGTTAATTCTTATTTTGAGGTAATTTTCTTATTAATAACCTTACCATTATCATTTAAACGTAGCGATATTCTGGTAAGTGTACTTCATCTCAGGCCGATATATTACCATTAAGATACAATCTGTCGTTAATAGTTTGCAAACTTCTTCCCTTGTCCTTTCTAATAATCCTAATTCCTGTTATTCCCCTTTCGTGAAAAGTGTTCCCAGTTCAGAAGAAAATAATTAATTTGTTAATTGAGGATAGTTCGCCAGTTATGTTGGAGATGAATAATTGCTAAGTTAGCTTTTCAGCATTTCAGTATTTTGTAAATCTCTTCTCTTTTCGAACGTCGATTGGTAATAATATTTAGCTATCTATCCCTTGACTCAACACGGAATCTTGCAGATTAACGTAGTTCTCGCAATAATTGATTGCTTGGGTTCAGGCGATTAAAGGATTACTCAGCAGTTAGGCATGAGCATGCGTACACATCTCATCTGCCTTGTTATTTGGCTTTCTGTTAATCTCTTGGTGATCCGTCTCTCATATTCAGCGTATTTCGTTATGGTTTCCCGTACTTTAGCACAAACAAATAAACGACGAATAATTCACGCTAGAATCGTTCTCCGAGGTGTTAAAGTTCTCCTCGATAAAAAGTCGAACCTGAAGTTCCCGAATGCGATGACGTCACCCATGAATCGAGTATCGATTTCAATCGATGAGTCGAAAGGTTAATTAACGCTTTTTGTGATCGCCTCCGCGAGGAAAACTTTCCATACTGGTCTTATCGGAATTTAACGACTGGAATAGTTTGATGGGGTTATTTTTATTTTTACCCGTCCCCCGCACGTACGTATCTCGTCGCCGGAGTTTGCAGATGGAGTAGCCCGTGCGCCACGGCTATAAAACTCGGCAAAAGTTGTCCCGCGGATGGCGGAGGAGGCGTATCATAAAACCCTCTGCTTCTGGATTAGGCTCCGCTAGGATCACACGATCGGGTGTAATGAAAATAAAACAGGTCTCGCGCTGTTTGCAGTCTAGCGCCCTCCACTCTTAGAGTGATGACTTTGAAATGACGTCGTAAAGAAAATGGCGACACGTCTTTCTCTCCCGCTTCATCTCTTTTACGTATCCCCGTCAGCTTCCATCCGTCTTCTGTAATTTTTCACCCGAATGGCGTTTTTATTCTTTATCTCTCCGTTTTTACGCTCGCATGATTATCAGATTGGATATTTCGCTCGATGCATTACCTCTTTCAAGTGAGGTTTTTTGGTGGATTTGTTTTCTAGAGTACGGGATGTAGGTTTCTACAACACATTCTACGCCTTGTTTTGTCTTTATTATTTCGTGCCTCTCCAGTGACTTGCGGCTTTAGGAATATGTCCAAACTCAAGAGTAACAGGGTATCTGAGTGGCCAGGATAGATGTAGGATAGCCCTTCCTTCTTCATAATTACTATTTATATTTTGTAATTGTGTTATTATAATTTGCTTGCTCTGTCACGACGGTTCTTGCGGTTGTTTAGAACGTTTTCAACGCATTAGAAAAATGTGTTGGTATGAGAAATACGACAGTGAAAAATGTCATACTTCAGTTAAATTGCAATTTACTGCTTTACTAAGAATTCCACCGTGCTAATTATGTGTAACGTTGTGTTTAGTTTATGACTTTACTGATGGTACGGGGAGATTAATTGTATTCCATACTCTCGTATATCAAGGAGGAATGTGATAACCAGCTTAGGGGAATGCCTCTCTGTCCACACAGTCATTCCCACATATACAATTTTACAATCTGCCCACACAATCCTATAGGTTTGTTGTTCTAATAATATGGTTTTAATAATAGCAGGGTTCTCTAGTGATCTATTCGTCTATCTATTGATTTGACGCGATTTGAATGGGTCTTTTTATCTTTCAATCTTCGTTGAAAAGAAACGGTGGGCAATGATTTATGAATAACTATTTTTATTTATTCCTTATTTTTCCGTTTAATTTATTTAAGCTTTCTTAGTCATAAAAAGTAAGATTGTGTAGAAGTTCATCTATCTAGTTTCAATTAAACGTTTACCGCGATATAAAAATAATATTTCTAATGAGTTTATTTGGCCGGTTGTGCGGGAGCAAGAAGGGGTCGATGCACTAACAATTTTGTGAAATTCTTATTCAGACAATCTGCTTGATTTCTATGAGTTTTGGTCTTCTGCTTCCTTTCTACAAGAAAAACGTTGCCTCAGGTCGTTCTGAAAGCCCTTTACCGTACCATCGGTCATTGGTTTGCGCCTTCCGAATCCCTTCTGGCTGTTACTGGGGCGACTCCTTCGATGGTCCTTTATACGGCACCAAGTGACGTAGTGCGGGCTTTCTTTTATTCAGTCGAAGGGTGAGATTCGAGCGCAAGGGATCTCTTTCTCGCGCTGAGGGAGCATTCGCGAAGAGAGCGAACACCTGTGGTCTCCGTTCGGCCGCTTCGTCTAGACGGGGCATCTTCCCCTCCGCCCCCAATCTTCTTTTGTTGCCAAGTTACGCTTCGACCTTCTGAAGCTATCTCCCAGACTGTCCCCGCAGTCAAATTATAGAGCTAGAGGAGGAAGAGGAAGGTTTTCCTCGGTTATTGCTGCATTCCTTCCCGCCAGAGATTGCGCACAAGGGTGTTCATTCGCATAGTTACGGAGGGAAACTTTTTTTAGATAAGAACTCACGTGTCTTCGGTCCTCACAGAGGAAAATCGGGCCTCAATTGTTTGTACGTAGGGTGCTGTAAAGAAGGTAGAAAGTTTACAAATTTAAAAAAGTAGTAGTACTCTAGTGAATTTTCAATACATTTTGAAATTAAATCGTTTCTGGGTTTCTCAGTGCAGTAATGCATGTCTAAAGCGACCACACACGAAACCAACGAAATGAGGTCACATTAAACAGGTGGTCACTATAAGAAGATTAGGTTGTGAAATGTTAGGAGAGTTTGCTTTATTTAAGGGAATTGTAAAATACTGTTGAATTAGTATGTTTGCGAAAAATATTTAATTTGAGTTTAGAATGTAAAAACATGGAAAGTGAAGAATAAAAATTGGCATGGCAGTGAAGAAGACAACCTGATAGGTCGACTGTTACAAACAAGATTTCATTTTTATGTTTTTATAAATCCGCCCAATGCTGTTTGATTTTATTTTTGCATCTATTTACAAATCAAGTCAATAATTGTCAGTATTTTTTTAGGAAAACCCTTAATTTTTTTTACCTTTAAGCTGATCTGGTTACTTAGAAATACAGACTTTAAAAAAATGTAGAAAAAAGTAAACACAAGCGATTTCGTTTTAAGCTTGTCTCTATAAAAAGTATATATCGTATACCCTATCACCCGGCTGATTACCCGAGAAGAATTTCTACATTCCATACGCCGGGAAAGAACTAAGTCATTCTATATATCGTTGATTGCTCCTCTAATTCGTGGTCACTGGTCACTATAAAGAGATGGTCACTATACGCAAAAAGTATTACATTTAATTGACGTTAATTCGGCGGAGACCGTTAAAAATGGTCACGTTAAGATGATGGCCACTGTAAGACGGTGGACTCATTGACAAGTTCTACTGTAAATAGTAAGTAAAATTATTTAATTTATGATACGGTTTAATTCACTGTGTTACTCAGTTTACATTAATACATAGCTATTACGTTCCATTATGTGATAAGTATCCTAATTTTGAACAGTATTCTTTGTTGATCTTCAGGTGTGCACTCCAATTGTCTCGTTTATTTCCTCCATGCCTTCCTTTGCTATAATTTCTTTGACGGAAACGGGAGTCTCTAATTACATCCGTTTCAATAATTTGTACGATCACGGACACAAGCGACGAAACAGACACCCATGCCCTATCTAGGAAAAGTCTGGCTAGCCGGGACTCGAACCTGGGACTAACCTTTCTGCCACCGAGGTCTGCAGACCTTCCGCTCCAAACACATCGTTACATCTCATCATATATTTTCTATTATTGTTTAAACTGCGCATGCCTTGTGCTCATCAACGGACTAAATTATTACAGTGAAAATTACAAGGAAATGTATGCAAGATGCGTAAATGAGTGAAGTAATCTTAAATGGAAAGATCATGATCAAAATAGCTGAAACCTTAACCCTAGCATTTTCCTTTTGGAGGTCAAGGTTTAGAGTACTTGAGTAATTACCCTAAAAAATATTTTTAGGTATAATGCAAGTGCTTTAAGAAAATTCGGAGCCACTGAAGTATGCGACCTGGGCAAAAAGGCTCCTTGTGTATTGGGCCTGCGTTTATGTGTAAGAAATTTGTAGATTGCACGTGTTGAGTGTGGCAGATATTTCCACTGCGCAACTTCTGAGGAAAGCGTCATTAATATCTAGCGAAGTTAAGGTTTCGCAGGTAATTATAGAATATTATCTGACTACGCAATTAATTATACAATAGACGGAAACGTGAAATTCATATTATGTGCAAGGCGGAAAATGCTGCAGGTTCATTGGCTTAAATGTCATTGGGAAGGAAGTCACTGGAATAAAATCAATTTATTTCCTTAGTCACATTGGGAAGTGTTGTTGTAACGCGAAATACAGTAATCTAGTTGTATGTTGAGCATCCCACTTATCGTAATTCTCGAAGAAAACATTACTTCGCTAGATTATCTTATATCCATTGAAGGCACGTGCATCTCTGGTTAATTATATTTTTGCTGGCGTTGGGTGTTTGCGTAAGCACGTATGAAGATTTCTTCTGTCTCAGAGAAATTGATTTGCTTCGAATACGTAATATTTGTGACAATTCGAGGCAATATGGGATTACATGTATTAGATCTCTTCTGAAATATCTTTGGGATAAGGCACAGTTTATTTCATTTCAAATACTGTTTGTAGTAGCCACCCAACTGCAGTTTTCCAAACATCACATTTTTCAAGGCTTTCAGACTTTAAGGGAAGACGTAATTCACTTCGGGATGGAGAATTGATACTATTTGAACAGGAAAAGAGTTTTAAATAACAAGAAACTCAAGTCAAAAAAGGAATAACATAGCAGAACAGCAGCTCACTACCTGTGAAGTATATTACGCTATTGAAGTGTTCCTGGAATAGCTCCAGCAGAATTTTCCTACTACTTCATGTTAGTGCTAGATTGACTTTTCGCTTAAATTCATTATTAGCACATTAGTATTATCGTAGTTAACGTTAAAGTTAATTTATTACGACGGTTAGAGAGGGCGTTAAAATTTCCTTAAAGTTCAATGGGGGATCTTCAGTCAAAAAAAATTGGAACCCCTTCACTAGGAATGTCGACTCGTTAACAAAAGGGAAGGATTATGATGTTCTGTCGTGTGTATAATTTTAAAAGAAATAACGTAACGATGCCATAAATCCAAATGACAATCCTTTTATACTCCAAGAGACAGAATCTTCAGTCGAATGACTTTGCTCAGTTTCCCCCTCATTTGCACATATTTCAGCCGTACTCTATCTCTACCGTGAATTGAATCTCTTATGGAGCATCTTCTCGATTTTCCGTTCTGTGAGCGCCTTAATACTCCCCAAAGGTGGGCGTTCCCCTCACCTGCAAGACTGTGATAGAGAGAGCGTAAGGCTTAGAGGAAGACGAGAAGCGAAAAAGGAAAAAAATGGCTCCTTTTAATATTCCTAGCAATTTAGATTTTTCTTAATTCGGTCTGCCTCCGTCTCCCGGAAAACTTAATCCCGTACCTGCGCGTTCATGAATCTCAAAGCACTGCCGACTCTTCCCTCACCCGCCGCACCCTCGCGCCTTTCAAATTATCCTTCCCCGCTCCGTTTTTCCTTCCCTTGTTCCCTAGCTACCCCTCTCTTTCCTATCCCTTCAAGTTTTATCCTCATGTTTTTCCGTTCACGCTTCATCGGTACTGTTTCAAGATACGAGGGCTAGAAATATTCTTAATAAAGCTGAGCATATTTTTATTTATAATTACTTACCGGCGATCCTGCTAGTTTTGGTAGTAGTCGGGATCAAATTACCTTCACTTTGCCCAACGTATCCGGAAGTCCTAAAAAACATACTAAATGTGTCGGCCGTACTTACTGAGAGGACGTGACTTGGTTCGAAAGAAATGCAATTCGTGATTTCCACCATTTTTTTATGTTATAACCTGTTACGACGTACGAAGCGGACATCGTATGAATATTGTACCTTCACTTGAATCACCTGTACTATGATTCTAAATTGAAGACGAACTGTAAAGTTTTTCGATATCGTTTTCAGAGCTGCTTTCGCCAGCTTCACCATAGCCTTTGATGAGACAAACGTTTAGATATAAACGCTCATAATGGTTAAGTCAAATTTGATCTCCTGCAACAACGGAATTTAGGTTTGCATCCTCACGCTCCGCTACCAGTCACTGAAGCTTTGAACAGACGTCCAACCGCAGCATCTTCTGTTCAGGCGTCAAAAATTTCAGGGCTCACCACCATCACCGCTCATTTACTGTTTTCCGCAGAAAAGTGGAGTATTATCGACGGGGAATGTTAACACATTAGGCAGAAATGAAACAAGTGAACAGGAAAATAATGTTCATTTTGGTGGATGCAGTGAAACACCAAATGCGTTTATTTTTCTTATCGTTTGATTAACTATTGATGATTAATCCAGGCCGGTGACTTCAGCCAAGTATCATCAGGAGGAGCATCAATGATTTTTCTTAGATACGAAAATTTTGATTCGGTCTAGGATCGGTTACTACTACTACTAGGAATAATTTTTCTTAGATACGAAAATTTTGATTCGGTCTAGGATCGGTTACTACTACTACTAGGAATAATTTTTCTTAGATACGAAAATTTTGATTCGGTCTAGGATCATCGGTTTTCATAACTCGTTTTGATTCTAGGCCGCTATGATTTCAAAAGTAAGTAGCATTGATTTCGAGAATAAGGGGGTGATATATTGCTGCGATTCTGCCATGAATTCGTAATCAACCGTAGAAGTTCCGAGAGATAAGAAAAGGATCTCATTAATTGACGTATTGTTACGAAGTTCCCGACTTGAATATGCATTGCTAATGTAGCAAAAATAACAATGGATAAAATTGAAGAATTTTTTTGCGAAAGTACCTGGAAGAGGTCGGCGTGTGAAATATGAACCTTATGTTCCTATATCAGATTTCCCTCTTTCCTCCCCATCACGACTTTAATTGCGAAACTTCTAATTCCTCATCGATGTTTGCTTATTTTACCCTATCCTTTCCGCTCCCTTTTCCTCGTTGCGAAAGGTCTCGCCTTCGTTTTCATTAGCGCTCTTCTGTGCAACTTTTTGGTGTTCCGCGTTTTCTGAACGTAGCTGATATTCTCCCGTGTGTTAATAGCGATCCGGAAAAAGTTATTCTTCGAATTATTCATCGATAGACGGATCATTTCGAAGGAACCTTTGGGAATAATACACGGGGATATATTGGAACGAATGACGTGTATTACACGTAGAAAGACAGTACTCGTGGGAAATTTATTTGAAGCTTATACTGTTCACTGTTTATATGAAAGCTGAGGTATACGTTATGGTAAACAATGGCATTTATTATGAGTCTTTTTGAATTCTATTTAATTTAAATAATTGTTCATTTGGTCATCAGGTCCTGCAAAAATAATTATGTTCTGGCGTGACTTAGTGGATTTGCACCTGAAGCCGTTGACGAAACTTGTTAGTAACAATCAGCTGTGGAAATTACGAAGTAATCTTTGTTTTAAGACCGTGTGCTGTATTTACGTGGGCGCCTTCCAGTTACAGCATTCTGGGTAGAATAAGAAAGCAAGGGCGATCCACCTATTCGTGTCTAGTCCCCACTATACCTTTCCAGAGATTCAATCTGACCTACAGACTTAATACATTACGTATATCCTTTAGTTACTTCATCCGCTGTGCTGTTTTTATAACCGTGCGATCAGTCTACACGCTGCGAAATCAAGTTCCTTTAATAATTATTTAAGACTTTAAGAATTATTTAATTCGATCATTAATGAAGATCCCGGGTAGCCAAGCGGGCATCGCGTTCGATGTCGGTGAAGGCGGTCCCGGGTTCGATTCCCGGTGGGGGTGTATGTGAGAAATGACCTAAGCTGTCGAAGCACTTTTAACAATACAACAACTACTACTCGATCATTAATGATTCGTAATATTACTTTATTAGTATTAATTATAGTTTATTCAAGAATTCTAAGACTAAATTTTGCATGAAAAATGGAAATAAGCCAATACTCTTGAAAGCCGTAACACGTGTCGGTAGTTTTGTCTTTGCGAATCTTGATTTGTCTAATTTCCCCTTGTTGATGTAGTTTTAGTCAATCTTCTAATTCCGTATCCGCGGTATATATTTCGTGGAAGTTAAGTCATCCTGCGTGTATACACGAACTCGCTAGTTTCAATTTCTGGAATTAATTCGGTATCAAAATAGTTTGCTATCCTCGTTTCCTGCCGTGTAACGCAGCTATTCATCAGAAATCTTCAGGATCTTTGTTGACTAGGAGTTAGTCTAAGGGGTACTTCCTTTTACAGGGTTTTAATCCTCATCTGATTCCGGTTTAAAGAAAGAAATACCCAGATTTATACGGACTGAAGCTAAGTAGGTATTGGGAGAGGGTGGAAGGTGGAAAAAGAGGTTCCAAAGAGGCGGAATTAAAGGAGGGAATTCGAAGGGGAAAAGGGCAGAGATGAGGGCGTGCAGGCATTCATAGCAGTCCCAAAAGTAATCTTACAGAAGAAGGCGAAGGGGTGGGCACGTGTCGAATATTTCTTTCCGCAAGAAATAAATGGTAAATAGGGAAAGAAGTGGGAGTGGCAGGAGGCGCTCGGAAAGAATATTCTGGGAAGTCTGATTGATTCTCATCTTTAAATTCCGCTCCCACCTAAGGGAAGCCTCATTTTATATTATTTACTCTTCCTTTTTTGTTGGGAGGTGAACGATGGGAGATATGAAGTGGCGAAGGGGAAGGATTCCAATCGTGGGAGTAATTTGCGATTCTTGGCGGAAGAGGGGAAGTTCGTTTTTTCTCATTCGAAGGCCTTTGTGACGAAGGGACGCTTGCTTGGGGCTTTCTTCTTTTTTTCCCTCGCAATAAAAAAATCCGGGCCTCGGCGCGATGAGATGATGGGTAATTGAGAGGATGAAATTGATTGGATGTTGCTTACAATTACTCTTTTTTGGGGAGATGCGCAAGCGTTAATTGGCCCCCGTTAGCCCTCTTTTCAGCGTCCCTTTGCGTAAGACTGTTGCAAATCGGGTTTCCACGACTTTGGCGCTTCTGTTTTCCCTTGCTTTTTTATGTTTTCAGTTGGATAACCTCGAGAGAGTGGTTCGCTGAAACGTTACGACATTCCTCGTAAAGGTGTTTATTTCCTTGGTATATTTTTTTACTTATCAGGATAACCAAGTTTAAAGTTCACAGTATCAGGCGGGGTGTTGTGGGAATCCATCACAGAAACAGCAAATTGGTGGAAAAGTACTATTCGCAGTTTTGCTGTTTCTCATACCAAGTTTTCGTGATATGTTGGTCACTTTAATTACACCGTTAAGGGAATTCAGCGAGTGAGTTGGTTATTTTTAGTTATTTAGATTCTTTGTTTGGAAAAATGAAAGATATCACCTTTTCTATCATAATCAGTCATCAATCCCGTGTAGTCAGTTTACTATATTTGTATATTCCGTGTGTATGAGCATCTTATTTTTATCGCGATGTTAATTGTAGTACGACGTCATATTCTTCTTTTCGTTTCTCTTGGTAGCCTCTTCTAAAAATTTGGTGTGGTTATTGGCAATGTATAATTTTTCCATTTTATTCCCGTTGTTATAAACTCATTTCTAGTCATGTAGATGGAACTAAGAATTAGAATCATACCATAGAATGAAGAATTTGGTTCTACTAAATAAGAATGAGGGATGTAGTTCTAAAAGTGTCATGATTTTTTGTCAAAGTTTCGTGGGTTCCGATCAACCCACGGTGATGATAGCTAGTGTTATGGAAGTATTTCAAATGTTTTACGTAATAGCTCATGAAAATTACCTCGGGTATAATTCTAATTTTATGCTGTTAATAAACGAAACAGCTTATATTGGCCTATTTATTAATCAATAGCTGTGAATGATGAACATTTTAACTGAACCAACCCAGTTTGTTAGGATTAAAGTACTTTGTAGGTTGGCTAATTACCGTAAAATTTGCTCTGGTGTGATATTTTTTCGTAATGGAGAGGAGATTTTTAACTAATATATATATATATATATATATCCCCTCCTCACACTGCCACAGTTCATTGCCTCATCGGGGCGGAGGGGTGTTAACGGAGGTTGGAGGCGATGTATAGCTCAGGTTTAACCATGCTAAGAAGGCTTCAACAATATCTCCGGCCAAATAGTGAGAGTGGCACTCAGTTC
>KZ308387.1:567940-757347 GCA_000376725.2 Ladona fulva | reverse complement strand
TTTATTTATTTATTTTCATCTTCACTGCAATTTGGCCTTTTAGCCAGGTGGCAGTGCTGGAGGGGAGCATAACATATTAAACATAGGATTGCCCGGCATTTGCCCAAGGACGGTAGGGAAACCCCTCCAAAAACCTCCCGTAGGCAATACATTACATATGACACATACAATTATGTACATACACAGTTAAGATATAAACATTAGCTTATCATAGAAGGTTAAACGTATTCTTTCCAGATATGCTATATTTACTTAACGTATTCAAATACAAGGCTAATTAGTTGACCAGTAGTGAAATAGTAGGGTTAAAGTTGTCTATGTCTATGTTTTTTCCCTGCAAGCCGCCTTTCGGCGTGTGGCAGGGGGTGCACGCACCATGACTCTATTTCCCTAATCGATTATTTTCGTGTATCGTTCTCGGAAAGAATGAGTTCTTGAATCTATTCGTTCTGGCATTTATTTCTCTGATCTTTCTCGCGAAAGTTGGCCTTACTTTGAAAGTAGCCTGATTGATTCTTAGCTTCCAGTTTCAACTTTTGTTCGCTTGTGATGAGATTTCATGCATATCATGTAATAATTCGGTTTCTAAAATTCAACCCAAAGATGCTGTATGAATGAGTGAATGCACCCTCCCCCATCGTAGTGATCGCCGTAGGCATTCCATTCTTCGTAGACTCTATGCTAATTAACTTCGCATCTCCGAGAATTTTTAATGTAAGTTTTCTTTCGCTCGTCTACCTTTATACTTTCTCTCTATTCCTTATTTATATTCATTTTTCCTGAAGGCAGGGCACCCACTCCATCTCGTGGGAGATGTTTCGGAAGCAAAAAGGGGGAGAAGACCCTGGAATTGGAAAGGAGATTCCTCTCCCCTCCCTTTAGCACTTTTTCATCCACCGTCTTCGTTCCCACGACATTTGGTGTCTCGCGCTTTTTCGTTTTGCCATTTCCGTTCCTGCGCTCCTTTTTCCCGTCTTGGTTTCCTCATCCTTTGGCACGAATGCTCTTATCTGCGTACCTGTCTGTCCAAAGACTCCTCAGCGAGCCCTTTTATTCTCATTCCACCCATTAATTTCCTTCCTCGACATTTCCTTCGTGGAAAGTTTCTTGGTTCGGAATGTAATTTCTGTTTGGGTTACAGCGAAAGAGTATGTTTTCTTTTGTTCGGTGCGCTTGCTTCATTTATTTAGTTCGAAATGCGACTGTTTGTCAGTTTTGTGTGTTCTGTGCGCTGAAGTACGGATCTTTGGTTTTAAGAGAATGTCTTTTTATAATCCTTATTCGATTAATTAATGCAGATCCTGTGTATGTTTCCGGATCGTGTGTGTAAAATGACTTAAGTGACTGCCAGCGCGAATGGAAAATGTGCCAACTCATAACTTCGTTACTGGTAATCATAGTCCGCTTTATGAAAGCATTTCATTTGCTTAAAATGGCCCAGAAAGTTTTAATTTTGCGCTACTTTAATAGAAAACATGAGAAAATTTATTTCTTTGGAAGACCTACCTTGGTAAAGGAGCATTATAGAGAAGGGGCACGTTAAAATTTTAGGAAAGATTCTAGGTATGCTGGGTTCAAATGAACTCCATGAAGTGGTGCTTTAGGTAGAGCAAATAAACCTACAAATGCGGGTATCGTGTACCAGTTTTAATCATCTGTATTCGGACAGAAACGTTTTGAAACTATTTGTATTCGAGAGAAGAGCCAAAATAGGATGGTTAACCTCCTTATTTAAGCGATCCCCCTTTTCCTGTTTTAATTCCCTTTTTACTTCCCTCGAGATCAACCATCCTTTTATCTATAATCGTCCTTCTCGTTTTTTAAGGCTTCCTCTTTTGTATCCGTTGCCTTTGGTATTCAGTCTTCTACTGCCTATTTCCCCATTCTATATCCATCTTTAACTCCTTCCCGTACCACTTTATTTCGATTTTCCCATCTCTTTTTCATCTCAGATCTTATTTCGTTATTTTTCTTTCGGTATTCATCTCCAACGTTACGCTCGCAACTTTTAATTTGCATCATTTGATGTATCCATTGGAAACCAAGCCCGCTCTTTCATGTGTCATGCAGTCCTCACAAGTTTTCGTTGCTCAGCGTACCGTGGATGCTTCCTAATCCTCCAAACTCCTTTGAGCTCTCTCTCTCGTGAAAAAATGGCGTTTCTGAATTTCTTTGTGGTCTCCTCCTGTCGTGCGGAATCTCACAAAAAGGAGTTTTTTTCTTAGGTTTACTTCGCATTCTCTGGCAAGCTTTAGCGTTGATGATTTTCATCTGGAGTCATCGCGAACTAGTAATTACATCCAATCCTTAGGCTCCGGGTGGTGCAATTTCGTTGATACATTTTTTGAGATCGTTGATATTTTTTTAAAGCTTGGTAATTATTTGTTTACGTTAAGTAAAAACTATTGCTGTTCCGAAGAATTATGTTGCTAAGCAATCTTGCAATTATATTTTTTGCTGACTTTCTGAAGTTTATTGCGAATGACGAGGCTGGTTTTATACATGTCACTTTGTTACCATGAGTCAATATTGACATCAAACTGGGTTTATGCATTGCAAATAACATTTATTTCCTCACTCTTCCATTAGAGCTATTCTTCTTAGTTTATTCATTACCGTGGTAAAGCTAATTTACTAATACCAGGTTTGCGCCATAGTTTACGTAATATTTGCTAGAAATTTCGATTGGAAACTTTCATAATGTTGCTGCTATCTGCTTTCAGAATTTGTCGTAAATTTATGGGTTTAAGGATATGGAAATGATTGGATTTTATAATCTAGAAATGATTATAAGTATTGTTGGTAGATCATCGTTGCGTAGTTCCGGTTGAGATGCTCTGGATGAAGGGTTCAAGTCAATGTTCTTGGTTAAAATTTAAAGTTGGTTCCCATCAAGTAGTAGTTGCCGTACAGAATCGTGATGCGAAACTTTTTCAATCCATATAGTTACGAAGGAGCGCTAAAAAAATTCATTCGCCTTATCCGTTCAATTTTTTGGTCTTGAAGAAATTTTCCTTCCGCTAGAAATGGCATACCTATCACGGGGTACCTCCCCCTTCCACCTGTTGGAGCCCTCATCCTCCGCGCATCGCTTCTTGTTTGGCCGAACTCTTCCGAGTTTTCGAATCTTCCCCGCAACCTCCCTTTTTTCCCTCCGATTCGCTGTATTTTTCCTCTCCATTTCCAGGGCCGCGCCATTTGCTTCTCTCCCAATCCTTCCCATCCTTTCCTCCCAATTCTTCCTCTATCGCTCCCAATTCTACATCTCGACCTCTCCGGAGCGACCCCCTCCGTTATCCCTCAGCTCCTGAGGGAACGGGAGGGTTGTCGTTGGTGGGTGGTTTGGTGTGCCGCGGGGAGGTAATTACCTGTGGGCCTTTAGAGAGCTCTCCATCTTACTCACCCCCTCTCGATCTTCATCGGAGCCTAAGGCCCTAGCAAAATGTTACTCCTCCCGCATTATGCGTTCTCTTTACAAAACCATTGACATGATTCCCTTTCACTCGCCTTTTCTTACTCCCCCGAACTCTTGTCCGAAACGCTCTCAAGGGAGTTTTAAAAGGGCTTTAATCAGTTGTCTGTCGTTGCTCTCATCTTTTTCAATCTTTTCATGCCTTCTTATACTGTACCCTTTCTTCAGTACCGTTCTCGAAAAGGCGAGTTCTTCACCCCTCTAACAGTTGCGCCCCGTTTCTTGGGAAGATTGATTCCCTTCTGAATTCGTTAAATTTTCGCGAGAAGTTTTTGAAACGTTAAATTTTTTACCTCTTGATTATTCCTTTTCGTGAAAGTTACACGTCCATAGAGAGGTTCGATAGGTTTCTACGTCGGGGATGGAGCGAGGGTCAGAGTAATTAACCTTCTCCAGTGGGAGTGTGCTCGCGTCACCCCCCTCCCTCATCCCCCGTGCAGTGCCTTAATCCTTCTTCTCCCAGTCCCCTGATCCGTTCTCCGGGACCTTCTCCTTCTTCCGGACTCGTCTCAGTTAAGGTCCGAAACAAGCCCTTATCCTCCTCATTGGAGAGGGGAACGCTCTCACAATCCTCTCTAATCTACCAATTTCCTCGCCTGTGTCCCCCTTAACTCCGTCCCATCCTGCTCAATCTCCCTCTTTCTCAGTGTCCTGCTCCTCCGTCTTTTACCGTTCCTTTTTGCTTCATATGTGAGGATGGGGATGTGTGCCTCAAAGATCTCATCTAGGTCCTCTTTTTTCGAGTCCTTAAAATGTTTACCTGGCGAGAAAGAAGTAATTTTAGTGTTCTGGTGTAGGCTTAGATATCGAGTGCGATTAGTACGGCTGGTGCTGGAATTATTAAAGGCGTCATCAGGTCTTATTGCCTCGTAAGTAGGTTGGATGGAGTTGGGAAATGTAGGAAGGAGTGTGTTAGCGGGAGGGAGGTGGTTGTAGGCGCACGTGTGATGTACTAGATGGGATGAATTGAACTTTAGGGAGTGATAAAATTAGCGTGAAGTTGGGCGCGGCGAATTTTGTAACTAGCTAGGATGGGTGGAAACTGGTATTTGAGATGACAAAGAAAAGTTAAAGCTTGCGTTTCATAATAGAATGCCTGCTTTCAGAAAAATGTTGCAGTTGTATACTTCGCTTTGTTAAGTTTCACGGAAGAAGCGAAATGTGTGAAGCTCACCTCATACCATGAAAGTGTGAAATTCGCCTCATATTCCCGGATTACCTGCCTTTAACAAGTCATCAAGGAAGACTAATAGCTATTTACTTTTAAACATTAAACAGTAGTTCATCACTACTTACGAAAGCGTTAAAGATGCTAAAAGTGTCTTGTTCCGTTTCTTCCCCTTTGGCAGCCATCATGTTTTATTTGCTGTTACTTTTAGCAGGTGTTTCGTATGAAATTGCGAACGTGAATTTATATTATTCGCAGAGTAATTCAAACCTTACATATCCAAAAACCGTTGAAAATGAGTGCTGAATTATTAGAAATGTGGGCCACACTAGTGAATAGGAAATGCTAGGCGTCCCGGGTAAAGAGAAGCATTTATCTTTCGTTCTTTAAGGAAAGATAAATTACTAAGCACAGAAGAGCCGTGCGGCTGAACCCAGGTCTCCCACTTTTCTGAATAGAATTCATTCCCGGAAAGTGGGAGACCTGATTCGAGTACCAGTCATTTCGCTATTTTTCACATCTGTTATTCTTTCAGATAAATGTTCTTAAAAGGAAGATAGATTCTAGTTTTTATCCTGCTTGGAAAGGAATAGTTAAAGTAGTTTCTCAGTGCATTATTTTGTTAAATTTGAATACAAAGAAATATGTTACACAATAATTGAAACATTAAAAACCTAATCATGTGTGTCCCTGGGATAACCTCCTATCGGGCCACGGGCCGCACAGAAAACTTTTCAGGGCACGAGGATATCCCTGTATTAGAACATCGGTAACCAACTGGGACGCAATGTAGAATAACAAATATTCATTATATATATGCTTCTTCGACTTCAGTGAAAGTTTTTTGTGTTCACCTGGAAACCAAAAGCTAATTTTAGCTTTCAATGTGATCTCTAAACGTGTATACGGTTCAATGAATTCAATTCTCAGCATTCATCTGATTCCTTAAATTTCGGACCTTCGAGAAAATAAACGCCATCCTCCTCTACTGCGTGCGCGGGAGCGCAGGAAAAGGGTCGGCAGTTATCACGGTTCAATCGGACACGCGCCCTCCAACTATCTCGAAAGAGTGGATTTTTTCGGAGTTTTATTTTCCACGAAACAGAAAGAGGCATTATTTGCTTGTCTTCACCGGTTGAGATTCCCGCATTCGGTGCCTCGGCATTTTATGCTTATTTTCCCTCTGTCGCTCGGTCGAATTTTCTAGAACCCACACTGGGGAGTACAGCAAGATCCTTTTTCCACCTCGTCCACTAAGGATTTCCATAGAAGAGGTCCACGGTTTCTTTCTGTATCGCGTGTAACTCCGTCGAGTTCTTATTCTTCTGTCGCAGGAAACGCTCTCATTGCATGCCCAAGAAGTTCCCTCCTACGCACACGGTCTGTTTTCTCTCCAATGTACAACTCCCATTGTTTCTCCCGTTGGGAGGTTGCCTTGGCTACCATTTTCACACACCTCACCTTGATCCGGAAGAAAAAGAAGTTGGAAGCGATGGCGACGCAAATATCGTAGGCCGAGCCCAGCTACCGTTCCGGTCAAGCAGCAAATAAACTTTGCCTGTTGGAAGTAGTAGTTGCCAAGTGGGGTTTAAGTAGATATATGGTAGTACTTGAATTCCTGTCTTCCCCTACCTGCTGGTTTTTTGTGGGCGATAAATTATTTTCATCTGCCAAATATCTCATCCCTTCGCGTCATTTATTTCGATCATGAATTTTTCTGTTCCAGAGGAGTTTGGTGTTACTGTGAATATTTTTTACTTACAAATTAGTCAGTTAGTTAATTTTTAAGAGTGCGTTGATTGTTTATTCCTGTTCCGATTCGGTGACTATTAACATTTTGTCAGTTCACGTTAGAAGTTTCATCTTGGTGAGGGGTCTTCAACCTCTTTATCCACCAACCCGTTTGTTCTATATTTGTATGACATAAACTTTACCAGCGCCCGATTCCCCAGAAAATAAATGAAGCAGAAAAATAATAAGAATTTTGTCAAACGGGATTTAATCTTCAGTTTTCACTTTAAAAACTGGCTCGCTATTTCAGTTTAGTGTTTCAACAAATAAGAACCTACCTTGGGGGCCTAACAAAGAGGAGACTTTGTCGCAATCTTGGCCTAATAATGACATTGCTGTTAACACACTCTAGTACGTTAGCCGAGCTATCATTATTATGCAATTAATCATTTCTCATCTTGTTTCAATAATTTTCTACGTGTCACTCTATGCAGCAATTCTAAATTTTTATGTCAGTATTTCCAAAATAGTCTAGATCGAGATAATTTATCTGTTACCAACGTAAATATTTTTAAATGTTCCTCATATATTGTTCCATCGGCTGAGATCCCATGGTTTCATCGTCTTGCGAGGGAAATATTCTTTTCCGGACACTAATCGTCCTTTCAACCTTCATAAATACCCTCTGCGTCATTGATCTGCACGATCAAATCATTTTCCATTTCACGTTGATTCATGCAAAGCATTGCTTAATAGGATATCGTGATGAAGATATCTCCACTTCTCTCGCGTATATGGCCCTTTGGTCAGTTTGATGAGGCTTGTAGGCGCTCAGGAGGGGATTTTCAGTCCATAGTGACATCCCCGTGTCACATTTTACGTCTCCCGCGGTTTTGTGCTCACAGGTTGCTGTCCAGTGAGTCCCGTTGCTGTCACAACTTCGCGGGAGGTCTTCACTCGCACCTCATGGGCTTTATCCCTTCCTCACATCACTTCTCCATTTGTGAATGCCATCGCTCTCACTTCAAGTTCCACTCCGTGCGGGAATTCGCCTTTATTCCGATTCCTTAATTAAGTGTGCATGCTGGAAATTAATATGTCTGGCCGGCACAGTGAAGACTATTTGATCTCAAGGAATTCCTTTCCGTTCCTTGCCACGTTTTTCGAGAGTTGGAAATTTTGAAGAACAATAGATTTGGCGCCGCTTAATTTTGTTTGCCAGGGTTCAGTACTCCTTGCATTCGTATGCAAGAATAGGGAAAGAGCAAAAGGGCCCTGTGAGATTTATATTTTCCAGGAAAATAATGTCTCGCCCTTTTGACTTACTAAAACAGGTTTTTCACGGGAAATTAAATTTTTTTTAAGGTTGGCTTTTCGTTTTATGTGTGAGAATCCGAAGTTATTTCTGCCGTCGCGTTCCGAAAAGGATTCATTTGGGACGCTGGTTCCGCCCGAGTTTATGAGAATTTCCGTATCTTTTTTTACCCCCAAGGATTAGAGAGAATTCGGAAAAGCTTTTTTTCCCCTTAGGAAAGATGTCTCGAAACAGCTGAGATGTTAATATTTTCAGATTAGTAAAAACTCTTTTGAATGCTGGGCGATTTTTACGATCCGTTTCCGGATTCTGTTAAAAGTTTATTTTCGTCTCCGGTATTCGAGCGACATTAATTGGCCTCTAGTGCGTGTCGAATCGGCGCCCGCTGTTTCCGCGTTCTTCAGAGTGTTTGTTTGGTGCTTCCTCTGGGAAGGAGAATGTGGATGCCGTTTCTATCAGTCCCGTATCTCCATCGTGCAGTCCGGTATCTTATGATTCGAGACACCTGTGGTTGAGGGATCGCAACTCTTTTGGAGTCCAAGGAGGTGCTCGCGATCTGGAGGTGGATTTTATTTTGGATTTTCGTATACAATTGTTTCAAAAAGCGTACTGCTTAGTTTGGTTTAATTTGATATGCAAGGTTAGCTATTTTAGGAATTAGATAACCTCTATATTCGTAGCAGCTCTCTGCTCAAGGTTGAGGAATTGTAAAGAAGCCTTTAAATTGCTGTCTAAAGATTACTATTAACGGTCACATTTAAGAAAAGACTTATTAATCCCAATCTCGTCCTAATAAAGTAGTATTATTATTGTTATTATTAAGTTTGGTATTACTTTCGGTGCAACTTACCATATACCGTAAAGCCATATGCCGATTGAAGAGTACCTACACAATATTACAGTGTTTCCTCGGTTAGCGAATTACTCCTTAAGAGTTTTCTGACAAAGATTTCCTGTCTGTTTTTGGACTCAGCTAAGGAATGTTTTAGTCGCGTTGGTGGTTTGGCAAGCAATTTTTTTAAGTATCCAGAAAATTTGATTCTGAAGATTCTTGCGTACACGTAAAAGATTTTCGTTGTTATTTTGGCTTTTTTTGATCCGGTGTGATATTCGAAATCGCATTTCTACTATCAATTCCTTTTGGTATGACTTCATGATATAACGTGAAACATTGTCTACAAAATTGTTTTATCTTTTCTTTGTTTTACGTATTTCGACTTATGAATGCAATTCGAGTAACGATTATCTTTAGCCGTGGTGTATTCTAAAACGGAAATTATGGATTTCACGAGCGCGATTTTGTGGAAGAAGAAAAGTTGATTTCTGGTTTCTACATTCCTGTTTTTGATTTTTCCGCTCTAGTGTTTACAATTTTATGGGTAAATTTTAATGTTTTATTCAAATGTGAGGGAACTGGAAGAGTTTCGTCGTGAGCATATAGATACAGTTATGTTCATGATTTTTTTCCTATACCTTTTACAAAAAGCGCGAATTTGCAAACTCACTCATCACCGTTTATCTTCCGGATTTATTTTGGCTCAGTTGTCCATCCTGGCGTTGAAAGAACGATTTCCCAATGAAATAGCTATCGGCATTGTGCGTGCATGTAAAGGTGCATCCTAAACGGTGCGAAATATATTCAAATTACATTGGTGAAATTATGGTAACCGTGGCTCTCGCTCGGAAGCTTTCCACGTGAATTGTACATCTTTATTAATCTCGAAACATTTATCTTCTTCAAAACAACTCGATAATTTCCATTAATTTTTTCGCTTATGTAAACTCGCAGAAAACCAGTGTACCGCGAGCCAAATTCGGTGTGGCGGTAGGAGGAGTAAACATGAAAATTGCATCAGGCAACCTGCCTGGTCGCCGTGATAAACTGCTCATCTCCATGGAATAGAGGTAAACATTTCCATCTTCGGAGACGGCAGCGCGCGTTGCCTTCGACTCCATCTATCGGGAAGTCAGCAGAAAGCGGGAACTGATGGTGCAAGCTTTAAGCAATAGCTGCTCGGTGGGGAAGTGATTTCGTGCAAATCTCATTCGCGTGGCCACCACAATGGCATTCTATTTCAATTGGCTGTTCGGAGATTATGTAGCCATCTTCTGCATCATTCTTTCCCTTCCCGTCTCGTGGGAATGAGCCCTACTCACAGTCGAGCAATTCCGTGCCCTATGCAAATGAGCCGTTGGAATCGTAGTCGGTGTGGACGTCTCAGCGCTACCGTGGTTATTATTAATATTCGTACCGGTGCTTGTATTGTGGAGAAGTTAATCCTTCGCGCGATGACCTTCGTCCCTCCGTATATAATCCCGGTCTTTCCGATGGCATCGCGAATATATATGCAATTGCGGTTGGTGGATTGGAGTCGTCAGCCGGGCGAGGGTTTACCTTCCCACGGTCGTCAACCCTTCCCTCCCATCCGATGCATATTCTCGCCATTCTTCTCTTCTGGGGAAATTCCCTTCCTTAACTATGCGATCGCCTCTTCCTCAGCTTTCCCCTTGCGGAATTCCCGAGTGCAATTTGGCATGGCGGAAAGCTCGAATGAAGATCGAAAAGATACCGGGAGACGTGCGAAGTTAATGCTGGGAAGTTCGCGGATTTTTAATTATGCGTTATTTATATTTTACGAGTTGGTAATTTTGAGTTTCTTCCAGCAGGCTGGGAGAAAGTGGTAATTACCATCCTCGCAGGGTGTTATTGATAAGGTACACCGAGTAATTAGATGAAAAATTAAAATCTTATATTTTTAGCTCATTTTCACTTTTCGTCCAGTATATGCTTATTAATGTTGTAAATTAGAAGGTTTGCTCTTAACGTATGAAATGAGGTGAAAATATGATTGCTTGAGAATACATTGTTCCGTGGAAGTTCATTGCTAATGTGGAAAAGTGACTGACTCGGTTCTCTTATCTCCTTTCCTCTGATCCCCATTTTCTAGCTTTTAGTTCCTTTCCTGTTATAGCTAACTCTAACGAAAGCGAAAATGATCTCATTAAATCATTCATGTTGAGCTGCGATAATTCATTCAGATAAGTCATTATTAATGAGGCTTATGAACGTACTAATATATAAGCTTATATTAGTATAGATTCATTTGACATTTTCTGTATTAGCCCTTCTATTCCGAGGTTTCTGGATGTGCCAAATCATCCAACGAGTTTTTTTACAATGATCGAGATTACATTTCGGTCATTTCCGAAATGGAAATTAATTTTGAGTAAATTAGACAAGTATGAGATTTCATGGTGTGTTCATGGGGTTTCGATACAGTTCATTGATTTGGTATTCAACGTGGTTAATATACTGTTTGTGTTGGCAGCGGATTATATTTCATATTTTATATGCAGTCGAATAGATTAGAGAGTGAACTTCGATTTTCCATTTGCTAGAGACTTAACTGTCTGTGGAAATAGTCGAGTATTTTTTGATCTATGAACCCTTTTTGTTCTGTCTGCTTAATTTTTCCTATCTTAGAATTGAGTTATTCCATTATAGAAGTGGAATAAAATTCTTCGGAAGCTTAAATGGAACGATGTTGTAAATATAAAAAAAGATTATTAGAAATAATTTCAGGGAATTGTCGCCTCTACCGTTTCACGTAGTACTTCTTCCCAGAACGTAGTGAAAGAAATTGGAGTAAAATCGTTGGAAGTAGGAAGCATGCTGAATTATTTAAGACGAGAAGAAATAAAATAGAATTTAATTATGAAAGTTATTATTCACCTCAATAGGATTCATTTGCTCTATGCTTTTTCTGTGGTTAGCGTGAGTATGAAAACGAATCTTGCAGGCTTGCTCATTTAATGGACGGAGTATTTTAGTTAAGATATTTAAAAGGGTCTGGTAAGATTATAAATGAATCGTTTTTTTTTTTTTTTCGTAATATTTCAAGTCGTAAAGATAATTGCCAAACTGAACGCGAGAGGTAGTGGGGGCGGCTATGGTTGGAGATCGTCAAGGTACCTTCTTTCACCGCCAGGGAGAACCACACTCGCTGTCTTCTGTCCCATTATCAACGTTAAAAGTGAAATAATTACAATATATGAAGTGACCATGATTATACAGGTCTCCTAATTTTTTAATTTACTCAATGCTTATGATATTTATTTCTTTGCTTAGTTTACATAAAGTTTTGAATTTTTACAAATTTTGTTTTCTGTTCGTTCTTCATTTTCAAGAATCGATTTGTTATCTTCAAGTCTTTGGTTTTACTTGATTACTTTGGTCTTGGTCTCCAAGGCAACAATAATTGCCTTTTTTGTCGCGTTTGATCAGAGGAATAACTGTTATAATTCGATTTTATGTTTAAGGTAGTATGTACAATATTTACTTAAAGCATATTTTGTAAAATTCTGTGGAATTACGGAAGTATCGTTCTTCCAAATACTGTAAGCAGGTGAGGCAACCGCCAAAAGTAAAATCAAGAAAAAGCAGAACTGTGATCCTTCTTTCCGTGGTTTTTGAAATATTTAATATATCCTTCTGTAATGTCGTATTTGATATCGATGAAATAACGTGCGATAAATTACCATTTCCGCTAATTTGACGTTGAGTATTAAGAAATTGACCCGGAAATTGTGCTTTAAGTTGCGTCGGAAAGAAGAGAACGAAAACAGAGTTAGTTGCATAACCAATTTTTGTAAATGTTGATTGATGATGAAAATGAAGATATGTGAATCATAATTGAAATACTCAATTGTCAGCCTGTGTAGATAAATATCTCAGGTCAGGTACTTGATGCTCAAGTTACATTGCTTCGAGGTTTATCCCTACAAACTATTTAATTTTGTGTACTTTCACATTTGACCCCTTAATTGAGTTACGACGAAATTAGCAGCTTTAGAGATCGCACAAAAAAAATTCGCATTTCCCAGAATTATATGCGCAATTTCTTTACTTACTTTACTTTTCCTTCGTATTAAGAGGGAAGTTGCAATTCCATTTCGTATATTTTGCTATTCTCATCGCAGCAGGTGATCCCTCGCTAACTCAAAAGTTTCTGTTTCGAATAGTTCGAATCCTAGTAGGGTTTTTACGTCTCCTCCTTGCCTCGAATTTCTTGTCTAATCTCGACCATCTTTTTCGTCTCCTTTGAACACTCCTTTCCACCTTTATGTGTACCCTCGTTTGAAGCGGCCTCGCTAATGAGGTCTCCCGGAGAAGGCGTGAGACGTATCCGAGGCTGCCTCTTCCACCGCCCCTGTATCTTTCTCCACTTTTCCTCATGCTTTCCCTTTTATCTTGGCCCGATCTTCAAGTCATAATTCAGAATTCACGGTTCACTTGTGAAATCTTCTCCGCTGTCCCTTTTCCCAGTTTTTCTCTTTAAGTTTACCTGCTTTAAATTTTTCTCTACCCCGTTCGCTCCCTCGTGAAAAGCTGTTTTTTTTCTGATACGTACGTCGTGGAATAGGTTACGGAGGCTCTCGAGTTTTAATGAGTTTTCACGGATAACATGTAAGTAAAAGTACCGCTCTAGGTTGTATACTCTTCCCTTGAAGTTTCAAGATTAATTTAATGGGTAAGATAATTGCTCTAAATTGTTTTCGGAGAATGTCAATTGATTTCGTACACGCTGTTATAGAAGGTGATTGTAACACGCGGAACGAAGCTTATGTTTCGGTGTTGTGAAGATAATTAGTGACCTTAGTTTTGGTCACATTAATGATAACCTGTGATCGTTTTCACGTTACTAAGGAGTATAATTTAATCTTAATTAAGGATTGAGTCGTGATGTCAAAAGCAACATTTAAGAAACCCGTTGTTTGGTAGACATTAGTCGACAGCTGTTCATTGTCGATGGTCGCTGTGCAATCTAGAAACAGAGTATTTAGAATTCGGAAAGGTTTCTTTTGCAAATTATGGATTAATTAAATGCTTAAATAGAGCGTTTACATTTGTGGCCATCAAGTAAGTGGAAAGAATGGAAAGTTCTCTACGCACCTATCTATTTTTATATTTCTGTAGTAAATGCGACGTATTATAATGGAGGGGATGGAAACATTAATGACGTGCTGAGTCTGTCGAATCATTTATTGTCAATCATAGAGTTAACTAAGGTTATGAAGCGATAAATGAATAACCTAATTGCGGATGCTGTTTTCGTAATCACGTTTAGCGTAGTGTGCGTTTTAATTCGTTTTAGTTTATTTTTTTCATCTAAAGTTTTCTGTTGCTTCCATTATAATCTTTTCTAATAAGACCATAAAAAGTTGCAAACATCCAAAAGAAAAAAATTCCAACATTATTGCTTTACTCATTTCACTCAAATTCATTTCTATCATATAGCGTATTGTAAATATTCTGCTTATATCAACCTTCGCTATCATGGTCTTTCTGCTACGTATCTCTCCACACCTTTATCCTAATTCCTAGAATACATCCTATTAGAATTATTTCTGAATTGAATAAATTCCGCGTCTGGAGTACGGACTCGGTTACTCGAGCCTCACGACCTTATCTTGCACAAACCTACGACCTTCACTTCTAACCTATATTTATTTCTACTTCGTCTCTGATCCTTTCGCACTTTACTAGTGCTCTTCCGTGTTACCTTTTACCCTGTCTCTCACCATCGCTTCGCAGCGCTCTGCTTCTCTCCTTCCTCCCTTTTTTCGTTTCATCTATTTCGGACTAATCCCCTTCGAGACTCTCTAAATATTGATAAATTATTCACGCCCTCCTGTGCCGTTGTATATCGAACCGGAATCGAACCTCCCCAACTATTTCAGTGCGCAAATTTATTATTAGAGAGCGGGTTTCCATCCGATGGAGGGGGTGGGCCATCGTCGTGGGGGATGTTGGGGGGCGCGGGAGTTGGCTGCAGAGGTGCGGGAGGAGTTAGCTCCTGCGGCGGACCCATGAATTATGGATGGGGGTACTATTTCGCCCTCCTTCTTTTTGGTTTTTCCCACCCCCAAATTCCCTTTCCCCCTCGCCCGTCTATTCCTTCCTTCCTCTGCACGCAAGGGTTGAGAAAAGGGTGGATTTGAGGCTCTTAGGTTGGTGCTTGGTATTTTTTCAATTTCTATCTGGAATCGAAGATTGTGTTATCTCGGCACTTCTGAAGGCTGAGTGGAAAAGATAAGAGATGTTTAGTGCATTTTTGGGTTTTCTCTTCGTACAGGGTGGGGAAAAATACCATAAGATTTTCGTCTCGGTGTTGTTCATGATGTGAAAATTTGATAAATCCCGAGGTTTTAGAGTGATGGCGTTAATTTAGTACCTTTTCATTGAGTACTATGGGAAATGATATCGATAGGGTTATTCTTCTGCAAATTCAATTCCCTAAATTTTTCTCTTGCGTAATTCTGTAGTAGTTCAGAGTAGGTAGTGGAGTAATTTTGGCACGTTTTATTTATAAAGAATATCGGTAAATAACGCTTATACCTTAACCAGCATATGGACCTGATGATGACCGGAAGGGTCGAAACCATGGTCGTAGAATAAAATATTTTGTTAAAGGTATATAAATGTTCCTTATAATGGAGACCTACCACAAAATTCGTGGCCTAATTATTAGATTCTGCCTTTTGTTTACTAATACGGCTTGAGAAAGCCTTGTGGGTAGCGCATTCGCCCTTAGTGATATGGGTCCTGAGTTCCATTCTCGGTGGAGGCCAATTTATCGGTGCACCGTGTTGAATATGGGGGTAGGTATCGGAAGAGCAGCTCCAGTCTAGAAAAACCAATCCGGCGGCTCGGGAGTCGATGCGCTGACCACGTATCGCTGACTGTACTTGCCGCTTGGCCAGGCCATATCCGTTAAGAGGTGCCGCGACACGGACTTCAATTTCTTAATTCTACCTGGGATACCTTCCATTTTGTGGGGGACAATTACATTAAATATGTGGAAACATCTCTTAGCAGCTTCCCAACCTTTTACCTCCAAACACTTTAGTAGTTACTTCAGCTTAGCAGACTTAAGCATGCGTTAGCTATTTTCTGCCTAAATTCTGATTTAAAGATGAATATTTAATTTCGATGTTTTAATTTTTTTATAAGGTGCTCAAAAAACGGACTAAAATTCTTTGACATTTGCTGAGAACGATCAATACAAGGAGCTTCCGTGCTGCAAACCGGTTGAAAAGTTTTGCTTTTGGTAACCCGAGCGTTGTTTTCCTTTGTTAGTATTTGCTTGAAGACTTTGATTTCGTTGTGGAAGGATTGCTAATTTATGTGCTTGGTTTCATATTTCATGTAGTTCATTATTTTAAACGATGGAAGTGGTAGTTTCAAAGAAACAACAGATCTGTTGGCACAAGCCTCAAAAACGGAGGAAAACAGTTCAGCATATTCGACGATACTGGGTTTAGCAGAACACGAGGATGGATAATCTCAGCGGGGCAACACAACTAGATTGTCTACCGAACCTAAGTTTCTTACCTACATTTCGCCGTATCTGGGCGTTAGAGATAACTTATGTGCAGTTTCATCTTCGCGAAGCCATCTTCTTTCTCGTTACCCTCCGAAGTGGATTATCCTCGACTTGACGTGAACGCATATATCTCGCCCTCTGACGTATCGTGTATTCTGTGCCAAATACCTTTCTCACCATCATCCCCCTCATCCGAATTCCTGAATATCCTTAGCCGAATATGTTAAAAGGGCTCCGCCTCAGACCGCCTGTATCGGATTTTAAAACCTCCTTCCGTTATGGCAGTACTTATTCTGATCCGATGCAAAGGTACCTCACGAAAATGCGAAACATTAGGCAAAAGAACGCCTTTCGAGCTTTGGTCTTTCATCGAACGCTCCAGACCATTGTTTTTCTACCTTTCGTTTATCTACATATCCAATATCCCATCTCTAAAGAAAAGGTTGCCTGCCTTAGCGGCACCGTCCTCTCAAAATAGCAAAACCCGCGGGATTATGATAATTCTCGATTTTTTCGATACCGGCGGAATATTCTCTTTTATTCGGGCCGAATTTTTTCCCGTAGTGAGTTAATTCCGACCGCAGTTCTTTCTCGCACGCCTCATTCCTGGAAGCACGGCCTTTTTCATCGAGAGAAGGGTGCTTCTTTTTCTCTCCGTTAAGGATAGTCGCTGTCTCCAGGATGTCGGATCCTCTGCAGTGGTGCGGTTACTTTCTTCCTTTTTTCCGCAGAATACTTATGCTCTCAGTCTATCGCATTTCATATCGTCTTTTCCCGTCCATCTGTCCATCTCTTGTTCTAGGCCATTTTCGTTTTAGTTCCCTCCTTAAAATCTCCATTTTTGCGGTAGGCGGTTTCATCTGCCTGCAGCTCCCAATACCTTTTCCTCTGCCTTCTCGCGTTATTTTTTATTCCGTGAGGCTCGCCGCTCGGGTCCATAAATACATATTTCCGTAGGTGGGATTTCCGTACGTTTCTTTCGATCTTCGCTCCGTAAGCCTTGCGCCGCTGTCATTCCTTCTCGGACCCCCCAGCTACCAGTCGGCTCCGTTCCCACTCCCCATCCCTACTCCATCCCCGTTGCATTTTTTATTCCGGTCATTTTCCGTTCGTCCCACAGGCCGACCGTGTCCGCCATTCCCGCTTTGCAGAACTTTTTATCCTCTTAGGTTCCGTCTCGCTCTTTCTGCCGCTCCTTAAAACGTCCTGGCATTTCTATACGTCGCGGAGAAAGAACACGCGATTGTCGGCCGGACGTTGGGCTACCGGCGGAGGAAGAACGGCCAGGTTATTTATATTTATAAAGGACAAAAGTTGAGTTCTTTTCGGCGTTGCAGTTGATTTTTGCGGAATTCTTTTTTCCGGGTGGGTTTATTTTCGCTCTTTTCTAGAGTCCGTTAGAACTGGCAGGACGCTGTGGAGCATAAGTGATTCTTTTTCGTAACGCGCAGAAAATGTTTCCTCCATTTGGTACGTACACTAGGTTTGGGAGGTACTATTTTGGGGTTTTGGTGTGCTGATCTCCCCCGGTATTTTGCGTTGGAATGCACGGTGGGACAAGCAATGAATTTAGTGCGCAAAATATCCGAGAAAGAGTTGGATTTGTTGAAGTAATCAATGACTAGTTTGTGTTCTCTGAATACGAAATGTAGCAGACTTTTAACGGAATCGTGAGAAGTCATGATTAATTTTAATCACTCGTTAGTTGCTAATTCTACTCTTAGTTAACACTCTTATTACGATAATAGTAACACATTTTTTTATCTCTGATAATAGTCGCAATATTTACCTCCAGTGGTAACAAATATGGCGGTAAAAAGAGAGTGTAAACGTTTTGAGAAAGAGGAAACAGTCTGCTTAAATCTTTTAACCAGTTGAGGAAGTAGCTATAGGGCCTAATTAATAGTTGTATCGTAGTCAAACGACGTTGATGGGATTTGACCGTAGTAGAAAATTGACTACTGTGAAATTTTTTTAGTCTGATTTCCGATAATATTCACAACATTGACGGAAGGTTGGGAAAGGCAAATTTAAAATTTAGGATAATTTGTCCATAAATAAAAGGAAGGGTTATAATGTTCGAAAACTAGAATTCAAGTCCCGGTTCCGTCAGACTTTTTTAATGTACGTTTCTCCTTGTCAACTCCATGACTGTTAGTTATAGGTGAACCTTCGTTGCCTTTCATGCTAAACAAGCTAAATCTGAAATTTTTTCTTCTTTGTAAGTTGGTATTTCCTCAATTTTCAGTGCTGCAGATGGATTTTTAGCGAAAGCTCTCAGAATGAGTGGCATCTCTTACCGGGAATCACTCAATATTTTAAAGGCGTTAAATATTCCTCGCCCATCGTTATTTAGAATGGGCTAGGCGTAAAAAGGAAGACTCCGGTAGTCTTGACGGGTCCGCGTCGACGTTTACCGAGATCTAAACACCGTTGCCACCGTTGATTTAATATTAACGTGTCGAAAAAGCTGATCATTAGCTTCTGTTTATCTCGGAAGGCGAAGCGTATGGGAGAAAAGAAGCCCGAGCTGAAAGCAAATCAATAACTTCCTTATTCGAAGCCGTTATTTCGTCCGGGAGTGCGGTAACTCCTCTTTCCTCGGGCTGTTTCCTGGAAGAGGATTTCGTAGTTAACATTTTGGCGAAGCAGGCAAGGAAGATTGCATTGTGAAGAAGGGAAGAATAGAGGATGCGAGAAAATGGGAGAGAAAGGTGTATCCCAAGGTCTCTAATGGAGGAAAATAGGATGAGGAGAAAGAATTGGTCGCGGGAAGCGATTTTCGTCTTTACATTTCCCGCTCTCCACGTCCCCGGTGGCTTCGAATAATGGCGTGGGGTGGAAGGAGCTTCTCCCGGAGCATAAAATATAAAAATAGAGCGTACAGAGATGGTCGGCGTGTGGAGATAGTAGTAGAGGTTGGGGGGAGGTCTCATCCCTATCCTCCCTGCCGTCTCAATCTTTTCATCTCCCGCACTTCCCCTCTTTTTCCATTCGGTGCCCCCCTACAGCCCCCTCCACTTCCGATCTCATCTCACATTCGTAAGGATTCGTTTCCCATCTTCTTCCGCCGCTAAGATGTCCCCTAATTGGAGCACCTTCCTTCCTGCTCCCGGTCCAAAAAGTTGGGCCCTTCGCTCCCCTTCAGCCCGTCTCATCTTTTCCTCTTCATCGATATTCTCTTTTTGTTCCATTTCGCTCCATTTGCCCCGCGAAGGGACCCGGGGTGACTTTCTTAATCATGTCATCCGCAGTCTTTTTCATTCTCCTCTCATTAGTCACTTCTCCCGCCCTTTAAGTGGTCGAAGGGAATCACTCGAATGATTTGAATGGCCCGACAAACGTCTCCCGCCCCAACTCGGTCCTTATCGGAAGTTATGTTCCTCGTCTACTTTCCTCCTTTACGCCTCGTACGCATCTGCCACTTGTCATTATCTCGAAACCGTTCGCTTCTTTTCCCCCGTTTTTGCATAGCTGTTTCCGTCTCCATGGAGTTTCATTATGGGGAGAGAGGGCCCTTATCTTTCTCGCTCCAAATTGTCGATATCTCCTCTTGTTGCGTGCGAGAGAAAAATCTGGAGGAAAAAAAATTCCCGAGGTTTCCATCTTTTTCGCTAGGGCGATTTTTGTTTCGGGGGATGCTTCAAAGCGATCGGTTTTGTTTCCGAAATTTCAGATTTCTTTCAGACGGAGGTTTGATTGGGTCTATAAATTTCTCTACGGGAAGAGAAATGACGAGGTCGTTATATAAATACACTCGAGACCTATTAAACCTCCGCTTTATTTCATGTTTGCTCTTAATTGGTGCTTAATTATGTGGCTGAATCGAAATCGAAATCTTTCTGTCTGTTATCTTTGTGATACTTGGAGGGGGTGCACGCCCCCTCCCTGGGGTTTGTATGGCTTTGAATTTTGAGATGAAATTAATATAAAGGATTATCTTCGTTTTTTTGCGCTTAACCGCAGATGTGACGGTAATTATAAGTGCATGGATTAAATTAGAGTTCAGTGATACTTCTCAAATCAATTTTATGCGGCCGTTGTTTTTATTCTTACCCTTTACCTTCTTACGCTCATTGTTTAACTAAAGGTTTGAGGGTTCGAAAGAATGATAAACATGTGAACTACCATTGTAAAAGTGATAATATGCTCACACTTCCCTGCCACACGCCGAAAGGCAGCTTACATGGTAGGTACGTATGTAAATAGAATGCATTTATATTATTGTGTAATGTTAAAACTAAGTAGGCTCGTTATTCTTGGATTTTTGAAATGTATGCAATAATTTTTATTTTTCAAAAAATTTATTTTCTATTATAGAATCAATGTGATTTGCCATATTCTAAAACCCTTTTCATATAGTTAAATTAGTAAAAAATCATGAATTGATCTGTATCCTTTAATATAGTGATTAAATAGCCAATTCTAAACGAATTCTCATTCCGCGGGACCTTAAAACAGTGAATATTGTATGGAAGAGTAAGAGACATCCCAGTTTCTCTTGTTACTTCTATCTTTTGATATCATTAACTAACTTAACGCAAGGCTGTTTAAGCTGCTTCGCGTTTATCCTCATGAAACCCTTGTCAATGTTAGCACTGGACCAATTAGTTTGGAGGTGGTCGCTCCGCAGTCTCCCCTACCGATAGATTCTCGAATTCGCTGGCCGTCCGATGTTCTCGACGTTTGTGTCCAAGGGAGTAGTCATTTCATAGGAACGTCGTATTCGCACGTGCTGAATAATTAGAAACCCGTTAGTCGCGGTTCCGCTTAATCGGAAGTTGATCCATAATTGGTGAACGCCGTATGCGAGGACGGAGACGCCAGGATTGACCACCGGTGCATCGCCCTGCGACTCAAACACTATCTACATTCTTCCTCCGTGGGAGGGATGTTTTATCATTTGCATCTCTTTAGCTTTTTGTCTAACTTCCAAATGCGCGACCTTTCAATTACTCTTGAGTATGTATTACTATCAATGCGCTATCCTTTGTTTCCTATTCATTAAAAGATACTTTCTTAATTTTTTAGGCAAGTGTAGGAACATTTTTAGGCAGTTCTAGAAATTGTCCAAGGGAGTGCAGGTTTTCCTAATTTCGTTGTCTTTCTTGAAGTGAAATTGTCGACTTACCGCCTCAAATCTCTCCAATAATCTGTTAAAATGTTCAAAAATCCTACGCATGCAAAGTTATGTCGGAAAACTTTATTTTTTAGTTTTAGCTCAAAAAATTGCCTTATTGTAATTCATTTCGTATAATTAAAATGAATTATAATTTTGATTAATCAAGTTGATTGCGAACCTCTCCATAATATTTCGCAGTTATTGATTCTCTATAATTATAGTGTAGTTAACACCTTTCGCGTTTTTTGTGATTAGAAGTATGCAAATATTATCCGCCAGCTTTGCGCAAGAAATTTGGTAGTCTTCAAATTAATTGATTTTGGTTTGGTCAAATCGGTGAATGAGTTTGTCGTACCTGTTTATTTTATGTAACTATCTATCTCCTTGCCACACACCGTAAGGCGGCTTGAAGAGTGTTCATGTAGATGTATTGTTTGTGATCCATTATAAACACCTATTTTTTTGTAAGTAGATGCATAAACCATCTTAAATAAAGCACATGGTAACTTCCACAGTATATATATTTACTGCGACCGGTTTCGTTGACGTATTAACACCTCCTGGCAGTAGTGAAAGTGGCCAAAAGAAGCAATACGTTAACGAAACCGGTCGCAGTAATACATACATACATTAGTATCCTATATGTATATATATATATATATTCAGAATAGAGAGAATTGGAAAGCGCTTGGAGAGGCCTACATCCGACGTCGGATTGAAAATGGCTGATGATGATATATATTGTGGAAGTTACTAAGTGTTTCATTTAACATAGTTAGATCAACATTCCACGAAGTCAAGATTGATCATATTAATTTTATTTTAGATGCATAAATGTTTCTCGATTGAGTATAGCGGCTCTTGGATCAGCAATGTTGCAGACGCAAGGAATAGACTTTGACAGACACAGAGGTGTCTCCCGAGTCTTGCTCATCTTTACCTCTCCCGTTGCTTCCTTTCCGCCCAATCCGTAGCCTCGGAGCGCGTAATTGGTCCACAGACCCGCATGCATGTGCCCATAGGAGTGGAGTTTGAGTGGGCCTCCCGCAATTGACGTCGCACCCGGGTGATTGGTGTCCTATTCCCAACGCGTACCTCGGCCACTTTTATTTTTCAAAGCGAGCGGGTGGGGGACAGGTGGTCATTTCCCGCGGAGAGGTGCACGCCGCTTTCCGAAATGGATGCAGGCGCCATTGCGAGACCTGGATGGTTCACCCCCCTGCTGTATCCATGGTTACCCCCTGTCGTAGACGCACGGCTTCCTATTCCGCGGGATTGTAGGTTCGATATTTATTTTTTTGCTCGTATTTATAGCCGGTGCATCCCAGGACGTGGGGGAAGTCCTACTCGTATCTGCCGCCAGTCTTACCCCCGACGTCGCCCGTAAATCGCTCGCTTCCTCGTAAATTTTTAGCGCCGTTCATCTCCGAAAATATGTCGGACGTACAATAGAAAGACTTTCTTCTCGTCGGGTTTCGAGGCGTGGGAGAGGTGGTTGAAATCGGGGAAGATTATTTTCAAGGACCGATTCATTTTTTAAGAAACGCGAGGAAATTTACGGGTCATTAACTCGGAAGACTCGCAGGAAATGAAGCCGCGAAACGTGTTGATGGTAGGGAAGATATCTCTTTCCGAAAGTCAGTGGCCTGTTTTGGGAGATCGGAAAGTTACGAGGATGCCCGCTTATGATAGTATTGTGTAGTCTATGAAATGAGCTGATCCGCAAAGCGGTGTTTATTTTTCACCCATCTTTGTTTTGATGATTGTTTACGAATGATTAGAAATTGGTACCTAAACGAAGATTTTACTGCACAAGCTGATCCTATACCTTGATCAATCTGACGCGATTCTTACTATTTATAAAAAGGTCCACCATCTAATCGCCCCTGATCACAATAACCGTTTTCTCATATTATGATGTTTGTATGTTATCCCTATATTATACCCAAAATGGGAATCAAAACATTTAAAGCATAACTTTATTAATACCCTTAAAACAGCCGAGTACTTTGTAACGGGGGAATAAATGCGCCTCAGAAATCTGTTGTAGTACTGCATGATTTTCAAACATTTTTCTGCTGACACAAACCCGCAATTGACTCGTTTGCTTTGATTTAAATCCTCAGGTTTGCGGAGCATTAAGAGAAGGTTCGTTATTTAGTCTGAGTTCGAATTCATGAAACGGTGCGAATCAGAAATAGAGCGTTAATTTTTGTGCAGCGATAATGAACCAACTTACATCGTTATTGTGCCGTAGCTTATCGTTAGATATTCTATGATGACGTGAGTAACTTTTATTTTATTATACTCAACCTGGTGTCCACTTTATTGCCTTGTCAATAATTAGGAATGGTTTTTATAATGTTTCTGCCGGTCCCAAACCCCTGCAGTTACTTGCTGTGCGTGCTCAAGTGATTTCAGTGCAAAGGCAACTGAAAAGCACTCGTGTAGCGGAGGTCTGTAAGGTATCTGAATTTGGAATTCATATATCCCACGCACGTGGGCGTGTGAGGGGAAAAGAGTGGGTCGTGTCCTTTGGCGATACTTTGCAGAAGCTCGTAAATCCCTTCTCCGCTCGCCTTCCTTTTCCCACGGAACCTCTTTTTACTCTTCCATTCTCTCACTCCAAGTTCAATCTTCTTCAGTGCTTTCAAGATCGGACAAGCAGCTACTCATATCGGAATTGAGGAAATCCCTCCATAGCTCTCGGTCTTACGTGTACACGTATGCGAACTATTGGCTTTACTCCTTCATTAGTTTAGCTAAAATGGGAACATTGTTCATTGTCTATCATATAAATGTATATTATTATTTATTCGCGAGTTAATTTTATCTTCCTCCGGTACAGTCGTTTAAGATAAGACGCTTGTATTATTATTTTTGTATATTATTATTTATTCGTTATAAATAGACTAGCAGTTCGTAGGCAAGGTTTCTGATTACAATACTATAAGATGATATAATACTATGCTCAAAAGTAATTAAAATGGTAATTATAAGGATACGAAGTTATTGACTGTTATAATACACGTATCTTCTAGCTACAATCGTACACATAACAGATTTCTTCGGTCTCTAGCAGCCAAGTCTTATAATGCAAATATCCCCTAGCTGCAGTACACTGTCAACACAAATGTCTTAATACAGAGCCCTCGCAATTAGTTCAGTTCATTTAAAAGCAATGTTACATAGTCTACGTATGTCAGCAGTTTTTTCTCTAATAATCCCTTATATAAATGAGGATTTTTTTGTTTCCTAGCTGTCCACGACTATCGTAGATGACTCGTTGACAATATGTGAACGTCAATACATATCAAAACAGCTTTCACAGTTACATGGTGCTAATTCGCAGTTATCGGTAAAGAACAGGAGATGAGCTCTCATTTACATTCCACTATTTCTTTAGCATTTATTACTACTTACTTTAGACGATTGTGAAGCTGAATTGAATTTTTGATTGAGCGCACTCAACTCTCTCTAATCTTCCGTGTATGTATTTGCTTAGCAATGATATTTTCCTCCTTTCTATTTTTTGGCTCTTTCCATAAATCATATACGGGGATGTTGAGAATGCTACACTGTTATATATAACTGCAATTGTTAAAGGATGCATGGACATGGTACATTTTTTTCCACCAGCTTCTTTAAATTGGTAAGATCCAATCATAACGAAAAAATTTTACGAGTTCGTGATTATCTTGTTAGGTAGGTTCTCTCTTTCATCTTGCCCAGAGTGCATTTGTCCGTGATTCTGTTGCCTTGGAAGAATAATTCTAAATATATACGTCGCCAGAATCTGTGGAAAAATAACGGGAATTTCTTTTACTATTGATTACTAATAATATTCTCATATAATTAACCGACGATAAATAATAAGCATTAACGTAAGTCTTATAGGTTTCTCGTACCACCGTAGGTACTCTTGTGGTAAATGAGGATTTTATCGGTGCCCTTAATAAATAAAGTTCACTCCAAATTTTTTCTCAACAATCTCCGGATTACGTTAACGAAAATAAGTTGATAAGAAGCTGAAATAGAGCAGTAATGCGAGCTATCACTTTTGCCCAGTAACCCTGTGATCGTAGATCCTAGAACGTAATTTTCGTTTTTCATCCAACCTCCAGGCGTCATATTTCATGCTCCGTTCGCCGTTCGGTTTCAACAAAGGAATCGCTATTTATTTATCCAACAATCTATACCGCCACCTTGATTTATTTTAGTTTGGAAGGCGCTTATCCGACGGATAAATGAGTTTTGATGCGATAAATTGGACCAATATTACCGCTCTTCGAGGGATGAGGAATCGCCGTTTTCATTGGCACGTGCTCAAGTAATTGTTTCTTCCGGCGCCGAATGTATTTTTCCTCCTCAGCGGGTTACCGTTGAGGTACCGCTGTTGGCCACGGGTGGGCGCCGATGCCCGACTGACACAAGGGTCGAAGCGACTTGGATGAGAAAATCAATTAACCTGCTGCCCACCTCTCCTTGATCTAGCTCCCCCGCTATCTCTCCGCATTCCCTGCACGCGCCTCTTCGCCATCGGAAAAAGCGGATGGATACCTGGGTCTTCTTTATTGGTTGCCACATACGTCCATGGCCGCTTCTTCCGCCAGATGCCCTATTCTTGGTGTCTTTTTCCCCATCACTCTTCCCCTTTGCATATAAAACCCCTCCTCCACGTCACCTTCGAATGTCCCCCGAAAAGGGCCTCGCTATCCTTCATCAATAAGCTCCGTGTGGTAAGTGTGGGCAGCCCGGTTGCTTGTGGGAAGACGTGAGAAAGCGAATTTCGAGGTAGTTTTTTCAACGCGTCAAAGATTGAGATTTCATTTTTGCGGTTGATAAATCGTGCGGCAGCGGTAGAATGATTATGATGACGATGTCAGGGTTTGACGGGAATATGTTGGAAAAGAGTTGCTTTGTAAACTTCATGTATTCAGGGTGATGATTGGTGTCACAATTAGGGTATTAAATGTTCGTGTGGTTTTTAGTCGAGGTTTGTCAATGTGGATTATGTTGGTGGTGTTTAAGTGTTCGGAAAAGAAAGCATTTTAGAATATCTGACATAAATTGATTGCTTTACTTCCTGATTGTTGATAGTAAATTTTCATATACTTATTTCGTTGATAATAAAGATATGATTTGAATCTACAGTAAAAGGGTTAGTAAGGCAGCTTGTCAACCCCAAGTCCCGCACTCAAACGCATTTCATAGCGGAGATATTTGTGCTCTTTAATTCTTGCTTCTGTTCCATCTCATATACCTATCCTCCTTAGCATGTATTGTTTGTCTGCTTGTGGGGTATTGGCGCAATCAAAGACAAAGTTACAGTATGACAGAACTGAACATCTTATATGGAAGGTTGCTTGCATCTTTTGGCACACATTTGAATCTTACGTATGTACCGTCTGAATCATCCTCAATTTCTGAATCATAAGTACGTACTCAAAGCATTATAAATATTAGATTAAAACCGGTATTAGTACATATACATATTAGTACGTAGTACATATTAGATTAATACCGCTATGAACATTTACCGTAATACATATGTACATAATACTGGATAACGTATTTGATGTAGGTTCCTCAGTTGTTACTTTTCCATCACAACGTAGTAAATTATTCAAGTTATGAATACCATCTCAAAAAACCCTTCTCCGGGAGGATTCCGCCTAATTTGACACTTCCTTCCCTAGAATTATTGAATTGCCAGTCACCCAAGAGGGAAAGAGCCTTCGCATTCCTTACATTAGTATTTAATCACTCACCCGAGATACGTCCAAATGATCCCTAGGTTCCGGAGGAAACTGCTATCAATCAAGAGAAAGTGATACTTCATGCGAATCGCAGCAGTAGTTCTGTATTTTCTCCCTCAATTTTTGTGCCTCTCTCACGCTTGCATGTGCGTGTTGTCGGGGGTCCCATCATTAGGCCCATTCTGCGGTTCTGTCGAGCATTTTTCCCATGTGCTGGCGGCGGTCGGGCAGTGCGGGCCTCCCGTGGATCGTCCCCTTCTACGCCGCCCCTAACCAAATTCACGCAACCGCAGGAAAGATTGATTACGGCTCTTTGCCATTTTTGCCCCGAAAAATCTATTTGGAGAGAGGCACGGGATGAAGAGGGACGTAGTGACAAATGCGCCGAAAGGCCCGAATGCGGGTCCCAAAGGCTTTTTTCCATTGATTCCGTGTTGCTCTTGCATTGAGTTGGGACGGGGGTGGCCAACCTTCGCAGCGAGTTTCTGAAATAGCACGCAGGAGAAATTTTTTGGTGCTCGCAACTGTGACGGTATTATCTATCGTCATGCACGTTGATGCCTCGATAACTAATAACTAGCTAATGCATATCTCGGCTAACCATTTAGGGGTTCGGCTAAAGAATTACTTGGAATTTCACTTGCCCCATACCCTAAAGCAAAACTGACCCAAACAGTTTGGATGCTCCATATTCAAGCTTATTAATTAGAGAGTCATTATGACTTTATTATCATATTACGTCTAAATGGGAAAACATTTTCGAATTATGGAACAAATTACCTTCGTTTGCTTTCACGTCATTGTATGTATTATAGTTTTCAATTCCTGAGTAACTCCGACAAGCGTTCATCTGTAATTTTTCATCGATAATTACAACATCTTAGCCTATCATTGCCGTTATAGCATACATATTCACATTCACCTTTGGTGGAGTGGCATGAATGTTCATCTACTAAAGCGAAGGTCCCGGGTTCGAGTCCCTGCTAACCACATTTTTATTTATTAATTAGTTAATGGATTAACATACAGCGATAGTACAATTTAAGATTGAATTCCAAACAATAGAGTATAACAAGTTACAGGAAAGCATGCTTTATAAGGAATCAACCAAATTAACTTAATGAAATATTTACAAAGTGCAGCTTTCTTAGAAGATAAAATAATGATGAAGCTTTCCGTATGTCGGCAGGTGGAAGTCGCGCGTGGAGAGAAAAGGGAAGTTCCACCTGCCAATTCACGGCTTACGGTGTGTTTTTTAAACTTCTAATTCATTAACAGCAGCGTTCCAATTTTCATTTCTTTCACGTGATTGGACTGGGGCATGGTTGGATATGCTGATCTTTTATTGTATACCTCGGTATGATTGCGCATTGAATGGATGGTTGCTGAGAACTGAATTGAAACTAAAATAAGCAATGTCCCGATAGAACAATAAAACAAGCATGTAAATTCCAGAAAGTGTGACAATTCCTCGGCGGAAACTTCGCAATACCTTAAGAAGGATAAATTATTTAGCGGTTGAATTGTCGTGATCATTTGGTCACTCCTTAGCGCTTCGTGTCTAGGAAACGTTCTTCACTACTTCTTTTCAATGTCCGATGGGTTTTAATTATTCGCACACTCCCGTGTTTTCATTATCTTAGCGAGGTGAATGCTCTTTGGAAGGAAGACGCAATGCGTGGCGGCAGCTCTGTGACCTTTCTCTTGTTCAGGAAATGCATTGCGTTCCATTCACGCCCCTCTCTCATGCCCACCTGATGCTGTTTCTGTTGCTTCTGCCGCTCGACATTCTTTTTCTCGTGTGTTCCAACGGAAGCTTTCTTACACGTTTTCCCTCGTGCGATCTTTTATAAACTGGCTTTTGTTTCATTTCCAAGGGCATAGCGATTTGCGATGTAATCGCTAGGTCATCAAAGGTATTAATTCTGTTAATGAAGTTTATGGTTCGTGAGAGATGATTTTTCGGAGATAATTTGCTTCGGGGGATTGTGTTATTTTTATGAATTAGCGCAATTTTCATTTGTTTTTTTTATAATAAAATTGTAGTTGTGAAATTATGTCCTAAATTAACTGTTACTAACTGTTTTTTCTTCTTCTGTTTCCAGGTGAGTACAGCGTAGAATTGACTGAACGAGTGGTATGTATAGAAACTGAATTTTATTTTTCGAAATGAGGAAGCTATTCTGATGGTATTATATCCGGTACCTACGAGGTCGTATATTTTCTATTTTTTCTTCATCTATTGATTATCACTCATTCAAATTTAGATGTAGGCTCTTTACGTCCGAATTTGCATTTGCAACTTTTAAATTGATCAGCAAGTATTACACAAGTAGTAGTTAAGTTTGCGTGGAAAATGTTATTAAAGAAGTTCATATTTGGAAGTAAATAATGATATCGAAGTACGAAATGTTGAATTCTTTAAATACGAGAAAGAAGCTGTATATTTCCACTGAGATACAATTTAAAAAATATTTGCCGAAGCTGTGATTTTTCTTTCCTTAATTCTTTCGAAAAAAGATGAACTCGAATATCTGTAGCTTTTTGGCATTGTCACTTCGGAAAATTTATTGAGATTATTGAACTTCTTTTCTCGTAAATTTTGTAGATAGTTAATATATGTATTCTTGTGACGATTAACTTAAAGGGTTAATTTTTGAAGTACGCAATTTGGCAAACATTTATTTTATGATTAACTTAACCATGACAATTCATATTTTCGGTTAGGGTTGTAAAATACTTACGAAGGTACGCCATTCTGGGAGTGTCCAATTTATCGTGAGGAGGAGGTTTAATTATGTAAATGTTACAAGATAAGACATCCCACACGGGCGTAAAGTAGAAGCCATGAATTTCCTCATGGTCACATAGAGCAGCATTTCGTTATCATATTTAAGGAATCTGTCTTTTCGTTTCCCATAAGCAATCTTTTTATTTACATTAAATTGACGTTCGGAAATTCCTCCCGCGTAATGCGCCGTATTTAGAGACCGTTCCGATTCTGCGTTCGCCTCTTTCGGTGCGATGGCCTCGAGAGGTGATCGTCTGAGGAAGTTTTTAAAATGAAGGAGGTCTCCGTAATGGAGAGATCGGTGAGGAGCTTTCGGGGTAAATACGTGGGACGGGTGAAATTGAGGCAAGGAAGGGGTCGCTTCTACGGAGGTAAATGAGCCTATTATCCCTGTGTAACGCGGGTGTGGGTGGGTCACTCTTTGACCCGAGGCCAGGGAAGGGAAAGGGTAGAGTTAAAGGCTTGCGGTCTCAAGCGACCCCCTATATTAGTTGTAAAAGTTGAAATTGAATATTTAATGCTTCGAGAGCCTTCCTTGGTGGTGCCGAAATACAGGGGGTGTTAAGGAATTTGTCTCTCCCGGAAGTTTAACGCATGTGTCCTCGGTTAGTAATCAGGTTGAAAGTTTGTTTTTCGGGTGATTTAGATGGTTATTGTCGTTGTTTCATGTTCGGGTTGTGTTATAGCAGTGCTTCTCGATCTTTGTTAAAAGTTGTTTTAGTTTTATAAATTACTAGCTGAAGTGCCTGTTGATTCTCAACGGGGAGAATAGATGTCGGATTAAATATAGTATACATATTTGTACATAAGAGAAAATAACATCTCGCATTTTTGTTTAGTCCAATGGGACAGGTTATTGAAAACAAAAATTTTCTAATCAAAGTTCGAGGCCGAAATCTGCAATCAACATTAAGAATGTGACTCATTATGGAATTTCCCTCATATTATTAGCATGTCTCAAAGTAATGTGTAAGTTTGCAAGATTTTCAACTTCCGGTTCTGGTAATTTTAATCGTAAAATTGTCAAGAGTCCGAACTGATAAATAAAAAGTTACTCCTCCATCTCCACTAATTTATTACGGTGCTACGCATTTTTGTTGCCCCTGCAATTCGTCACTACAAATCGTTCGTGACTAATATAATTAAAATCTCTGAACATTTTTATCCTCTTCATATCGTCATCTGTTTCTAAATGGGCCTAAATACACATGCATTCTTATGGGAAAATGAATAAAATGGGAATCAACAATCGTATTGGTCGTCAGGGGGACGAGTTGTTTACAACCTCGAAATTTCACAAAATATTCGCATATTTTATCTAAATTCTCGCAATTTCGAAACAAAAGCTTTATTCTATGACAATAATAAGAATCTGTATTCAATTTCCCTTCTTTTGGTACTTATTTTTACTTTAAACGAATATTCCTTCTAATTTAATTTTGCAAAAGAAATAAGGTCTGCAACCGATAAAATCGAACTTTACATGTATTTCTTATGGAAATCTATCTGAACGATCTTGGTTCAAACCCAGCAAATTTTGCGAATGAAAAGTTGACAGTACTTCCTTCCGGTTCACGGAGAACACCTACGCAAAGTTTGATGCAATTCGGACAAACTGTGTGGACTCCAATCGCGGACAAACAAACACACAAACCCACAGAATTTCTGCTTTATATATATAGATAGATTAACATGTATTGTGTTCTTTCTTCGCTGCACGTTGACCCGATGGTCAAGATGCATTGTAAAAGTTAATTTACAGACATAAATGTTGAAACTAATTAATGGTTTGAAATTACCGTTTAGATATCATTCTTAAAAATACTCATTAGTGAGCTAAATGTATGATAAAATATAAACTTGTGCTCCTATTGTATTTACGAATGTGGAGATATGTGCCTTTTTAACATTGGAAATGTATTCTATTAAAAGTAAATACTAAGCGTTGAATGTAAAGTGAATGCAAGTACATTTCTATTCTTTGTATTGTATATAACGTAACATTGAACGAAAATTTACGCGCGTGTATGTAATTCATATTAACTTGAAGATATGCAGGTAATCATGCGATCTTCGTCTTTTTCTCTTGTCCCACGGAGGATAAGGGACGAAAGCGAGATATTTTCTTCTTTATCAATTAAATTGATTTTTGACTAGGAAAGTTTTAAAGATGCCATTGGAAGTAGGGAAGGATAATAGAAAGGAAAATGATTTTCCTACACTTTGTACAATGTACGTACTGTTACGATTGCTCAAAATAAACGTGGAAATGTGAACTAGTCACTTTCTAGCGATATACTAAGGAAATGCACGTAACGTTTCATGAATACAAATCTCTCCTGGATGTTCTTTACTTGGTACGTTCTGTGTCTTAGCGAGAGGTGCGTTTTCAATCGAACATTCTCTTGTGTTAAAGAATGTCTTATTTTTATCTTCGATTCTACATTTAACCATCTTTACATATCCATCTTTGGCCATCCGAGTGGGCTCCGTTGTTTTCCAGTTTCTGGAATGGTATGCGTGTGAGAGTGATGTTTCTATGGTTTATTGGTTCGAGTGTTTGGGGGGATCGGCTAACAGCGGTTTGACGCATCGCTCGTTATGAGAGCACGTAATGTGCTGGGTGCGTAAGCCAATTTCCGCCGCGGTGAAATAATGGTCTGCGTGGATGGTCGTAGGAGTGTGATCACGGGGCAGTTTCAGCCGCTGCCGAGTGAGATGCATCCGTGGGGATGGGGGAGAGTAATGCCCACCTCGCAGGGGAAGGTTATGGGACCCCGTGTTTCTTCGTCCCGTATTCGTCGTGGCCGCAAAGACATGGTAATTGACCACAGGGGGACGCGGAAACCTAGGGCGTTGCGTTTATGGTCAATCAATGCTCTTCTCCATCCTGGAACACCCTGCGGTGCTATTCCATGTAAGGGTCATTCCATAATGGCTGCAGCCAGCCTCTATATTAGTTGCTTCTTTTCTCGTTTTATTGCTCGTAAGCCTCCCTCTGCGAGGTTGCATTTAATGTGAAATTCGTTGTCATGAATTAGTGGTTGTTAAAGTAGCGTTTCGTTGTTAAGCTAGGGGTAATATTCCGTTTTACATATTTTTTTTAAGTTCACCGTGGCGTATCTTTCGATGAGAATACGATTTTTTTAATGCTATCATTTCTTGGTGTACATTGGCATGTATTTATTTCTCTTTTTTCTCACTATGAGGTCATCGAATTTTGCCGAGACGCACATCGAACGTCTACCGGCTTTTTTTTCCTTCTAAGCGGAATCGGTTAGAGGTCTCCGGTTTGAATCTTTACTAGTGCGTGAATATTTATCCCCACGAGGTGTCAGCTGTATGATTGGCCTTCCAAGACCAATAACAGAGTTCCCCCACAATAATGGCATAAGTTATTCTATAAGGAAGAAAGAACACCGGGGCCTTCCACAACAATCGTTCAGAAATCGTTCGGCTTCGCAAATGGTCTCCTAGAAACCAGCCACCATTGTAAATGGGAGATGGAATACCTCCATTTCGACAGAAAATGACGTTCCATGAATTCTAAGTAACAATTAGAAGTACTAAAAACGTTTCCCAACCCCTATTCCAAGATTATAACCACCTTTTACCATTTCCCTCCCCAATCCTTTCCTCTGTTGTCAAATCCCTTTCCTCCCAAAATCTTCTTCATCTAACGTTCCCTACTCCTCCTTGAATATATAAACTGAAACAAAATGATTGTACTTTGGCTGATGATGACGCGACGCGTCGAAACCTGGATCGCATAATAAACCTTGATGTGGTACGGGTAAACGTTTTGTTTTCATTTACGTCAGTACGTTGTCTTCCTACCACAACGTCTTGCCAGAGTCTATTGATGGTATACGTTATTCTTATTTTCGCTATGTTGAATCTAGTGAATTTAATCTCTGTAAGCCATACATAATAGTTAAAATTGCTTTTACCTAGAAATATTGCACAAAAAGATCGCGGGAAACTTGGGCACCATAGGTAACTTTTCTGCAGTTTGAGTCTGAGCTGTCGAACTGTAATTATCTTCGTTCCGGTTTTAGCTCCGCTAAATTTGTTCCAATCTTGCCTCGTCAGAGACTCTCGAACCTGTTTTATTTCGCTCAGAGTATTATGTATTTTATTTTGCAAAGTTTCTATTGCTTGTAACTTTTAGTGGCACTATATTTATTGAATTTTATTGTAAATATTTGTAAGAATAAGCTTTAATGATAAAATTTTAATAAAAATTTATTAATGTAATGTAAGCCGCGATAGCAAAGAAAAAATCTAAGTTTGATTTCAGCGATATAGATACGAAATATTTGTGAAGAGTTGAAAGTCAGCGCTGCACGTGGATAGAAAACATAAATGTTCTACACTTTATAAGATTGTATACTGAATACGGACCAGAATAAATGACGGTTTCCTGTTTTGGTTCAGAGTCAAGAATAATAATAATATTTCAGCTTCAAGAATAGAGTGACGCGTTTCCACAGTAAATTGAATGTCCAAAAATTTTATTTTTCTGTTCCAATTCGGTTATAACTTCGGTAAAAACAAGTTATTTTATGTTTTCGGCTCAGTTTCAGTTCCACGCCGTGTGTTTTGGGTAACATTTTGTTTCGGCATCATCGGCTGCTGAAACACTCTATAATCAGAGTGATGATGCAGCACAGACATCGTAATCACCGCGCAACGCGTTTTTCGCAGCTGCGATCGTTCGGAAGTAGCGTTGGAAACCTCCGAAGCGGAAGTTCCAATCGTTTTCGCCCTACGAATTTGCGTCACCACCCGCGGCGCGGAACCTTTAGCGAAGATGGTACCTGTGCGGTTGTCGGGAGTGTGGGTGGCTAATGCCTTTTTAACGATGATCACGGGGAATGGATCCGGGGAGATGGCAGGTGCGGGAGGTGTCGGAAGGAAGGCGGGGTTCTTCGGGGGAGGGGCACTTTCGCGACCGGCGATGAGCTCCGCTTTATAATTTTTTCCGAGTCAGCACTCCCTCAGCATCCGCCCCGCCTTTTTTATTAGATGGAAACGCGATTCTTTATTATTATTGCCCCTTTCTCCGAACCGGTGATTGCTTTTTCCTTCTACCCGCCGCTATCGAATTGTATACGATTTGTAGGCTCATATATCCCCTCTCGGTTTTTGTGGAAGGTGATGCCGAGGAGAGGAAGCAAGCCCGCTTTCGGCGGGAGGAGGGTTAGCTTGCCGGGTTTTTTTTTACGGAAGAGGACTTAAAAAAAAGGCGCGGGAGCTAATGGAAATATTAAAAGCATTAATTTCGTTTTCTTTTTCGGTCGGGAAAACATCCACCGGATTAGCTTTTAAAACTTTAAACAAGTCTTTTTATCACGGGGGTAAAAAGTAAGCATTCGTAAATTGACGCGAATGGCGTGGAATGCTTTCGTTGAAAGCTAATGGGGATTTTTTTTGCCTCGTTTATCCAAATTGTAATTGATAACGTTCTGGGAGCGCAATGCTTTCGCTCCTTTTCTAATCAACTTCTGCCTTTCATCGGGAATTATTACGATGTGGGGTACTTTCATGCGCGGAATATGGTCTTGGCTGTGTGCTGTAGCTGCCATCTGTTGTATAAGGTATTCTCAAGTAAATTTCGTAAAGAGTTAGTCACCTCATTAAACCCATCTTCATTTTTTGTTCTCTATACAGATGGAGTATTATAATGCCTTCTCTTTAGGCTAGAATCTCTTCTTCCAAAGTTGTAGTATTTCCTTAGGTTTTCCACATCTTCCGTACAAAAAAGGTTCTTGGAGTGTGTTTCCCCTGACTTCAAATTAAAGATTTTTTAAAACATGAGTCCAAAATGTTGCTAGGAGTTGTGCAATTTCACCTCCTTTTTACGATTGAAATATCTATCTATTAATTGGTGCTCAATTTAGTTGTTTTTTCATTTCATTTGGTTTCATTCTCAAGGAGTAAGTTCAGCCTACTGCGATGAGTAGTATGTCATTTGTATTCCCGACTATGAAGTGAACTCTGATTAACTCACATGGTTAACGTCATTGGCTGTAGTAATTTCCTCATTCCGAATTCTAAAGTGACGTGTTGAAATGAATGTCTTGTTAATAAGTTACCTAAATTTCACAGAGTAAGGATAAAGAAATTATCAGTGTATAACTTGATGTGCAAATAGAAGTAAATTATCGTCTAGCTCGGATCCTTTACATTTTCTTCCTCTCTGTGCTCAACCAGGAAGGTATTATTTACGAAAAATTCCCATGTATGTTGTAATAGTATACGTTTACTTATTGCGTGCTATTATCAACGTATGTTTGAACTAGCCCTATTTTTTATAAATTAAAGATAGGTTCAAAAAGCATACCTGTAGCCCTGTAAATCACCTTTAATGGCAATGTAAACGAAGCGAAAAGTAATAACCTATTTTATTATTCCTTCCTTTTATTTCTTCTTCATCTTCTCACTCTGTATTATATCCCCTTTTCTCTCCCTTTCAATAACAGGCCCCTATGTTTTCCTTTCCACGTGCCTCTTCTGTTCCTTCTCATTCCCTATCCCATCCCTTTTCTATCTTGTCCCCCTTCTCTTCCCCTTCCCCCTCCGTCTCACACCATTCTTCACCTTCCTTCATCTCCCTTTTCTCCTCTGTGGGGAGGGTTTATAAACTTTTTTAATCAGACCTCTGCCCAGGTACGCTTTTCGCGCTCTCAATCTCCAGAGAACCCCCATTGCGCTGCCGCCAAGACTGCTCTTTCTTCGCGTTTCTCTAACCCCTCCCCACCTTCTCTTATATCCCCTTGTCTCCCTAAAGGAGCAAGGGTTAGTCTATCTCATTAAATCGACCGACATTTATTCGCAACCGTAAGCATCAAGGGTGTACTGTAAGAAAGTATGGAGTGGATTGGAGAATATTTTTCATCGCAGTCTCTTCTCGTTCTTTTTCCCTAATGTTTGGTCTTTCTCGCTCTTGTTTGCTCTCTTGGACATTTATCTGGGAAAAGGACGTGAATAATTATCTATATGCTTCTATAACACGATTTGTCAGTATGAAATAATGTGATTCTGTAGGGAGAGATTGTTGCCTTAGCATTTAAATTTTCAGATTTGATGAGGGAGATTTCAGGAAAAGAATTGAAGGAGCAAAGTTTGTATTAATCGGGACTTAAACCAGGCTGGGTTCTGCGTATTGCAGAGTTCCACATTGCTGGGTATTCGTTAATTTCTGGGTTTTGGCTATTGGTTAAACCACTCGATTCTTTCCCTATCGTCAGTTATATTTACAATGAGGTACTATTGCTTAATTTAAGTAGATTTTGTCAGTAAAATACGAATAATAACAACATACCTCATGTGAACGAGTCATAGTAAAGTTGGTCATACATGCTTATACCTTAAAGGTTTTCTAAGAGAAGTAAAGTAACGGAGGAAATGTTATATGTTTGTTCACTGGTGCCTCTTAGAAAACTATCATAATGGTGAATGTAAATGGTAACCCATAGAACAAGGATGGCCAACCTATGGCGCATTAGTCAAAAATGACACAACGTAATTACAAGCGGCGCATTGAATTCAGAGAAAAATCTCAATTGAGTTATTTACATATCGCAATACATATAGTAATATCCTGCAAGTCGCCTTCAGGCGTGTGCCAGATTAGTAGTAACAGTAGTTCAGTAAAAAGTCATGCCGAAACTTTTCAGGACAATCGAAATATTGTTACAATGCTTTTTTCGTCACTTAACTCCAATGTGTCAGGATATCGGATAGCCATATCCGGAGCAAACCTCTCAAGTCCTCTCATCCGAATCCATCCGCTTTCTCGGGATCGCAGGGCTTATCGCGTGCATTGGGTGCGCTACTTGTTGCTGCAGTGCGTGGGTTAAGCTCACGGATCGGTGGCGGGAGATCGCGAGAATACGTTCGTGGGCGGTGCAGACAATAGGGAAAAGGGATGAAGAACGTGCGAAAGAGAGGCGGAGTCCAGAGCCGATAAAGTCCCGGCATGAAAAAGGCCGTGCCAAATAGGGAGGGAAGCTAGGTCGTGAGTGATTGTGTTTGTTTTCCCCCGATATATGTAAACCTTTATAAGTTCTTTCTTCGCCGCATGACCATTTGCATTCATCATCTTCATGTGTACACACTTAAATGGGATTGATATTTTTTGTGGAAGATGTTTTAAGTGAAATGAAAAAAGATGAAAAATTTACAGTAACGCAACATTAAGCATGGCATTTCATTTTAACGTTCTATCGTGCTAACACCATCGCATCCATAAAGCTGCTTAAGTGTAAGATCCATAGTTCCATCCGGAGTCTGAAGTCTTCCGGAGAAGGTGTTCACATTAATGAAATTACATATTTGATAGATGCTTCGAATGAGGTCAGTGTTGCGCTTACCTCTTACTCGACGGATGAAATGATGATGAAATGGAAATATCGGACGGATCGGTACCGAACTTCTTACCGCTTCCGGTACAATTCCCAATATTACTCTTTACTTCCGATTCCTGCAGTGGTTGAATTTCATTGATTAAAATGATGTTGGTATGGGAAACAAATATTCAATGAACAGACTATATTCATTAATAAAAAACTAGTGAAATAATTAGTGTAAAAGCTTATAAAGTAGAGTAAGATGTCCTTTTTATAGACAAATTGTGTAAAAGTATAAACAATAAAGGGAAACATTTCTTTACTTAAATCATTTAGATATCATATTTAAGTTCTCACATTCTGAACAACCATTTCTGTATATTCTGTTTTTATATTANCATTTACCATGGGTTCTATTTTTGTCTTACTTCCCAAAATCGTCTGATATTTATATACTTATCATGTATTGTTTATTATTCGTCGATAGCAAATTGTGTATCTGATAAAAATAAAGTGGTGTGCACCTATCTTAAAATTCGAATTATCCTTCATCTTGAACCCTTATGTACATATTTTCTGATTCAGGTTTTTCTATTTAATGCTTTAAGTTCAGTGGGTTTCTCTCTTCTCTTGTCCCAACGTGTGGATATGCCACGACCTCAGATCGTCCTAGAATGGTGAACTAAAAATGGAAAGAGTTAGAAGAGTTTCCTATAAATGGAAAGACTTTTTTGATTTTAAATTGACTTTGAATTGAAGATTGAGTTTTATAAAATTTTAGGAATCGTTTTTTTTAATAAGATATATTGTTAAAAATTCTCCGATTAAGATGCTAATTCCGGTACTGAAAAAAGTATTGATATTTCCGATTCTTGATGCTGGTTACGATTAATCGTCCTTCTCTGGGAAGAACTTTACTTGAGGGTCGGCGTACTAATTTTATGTAAGTGTATCGTTCGAATGTACCATATGTTAGACTATTTTCCCTAATCGATCCATGAATTAAGGACTTAATACTTTGACTACTATGCGCGAAAGCTAATAAATGTCGGGTAATTTTAAAAATTCCTTTATAATCAGTAATGAATTAGACTACAATTATCCTCGCGGGCATTAGTTTGGCATCACTGATTTAGATATAAACTGTTTTACAAACGTGTTTTGCTACGTCGTTCGTGTTCTCCATTATGAAACTGTTAAATTAATACCTTGAGTCTACCATCTAGAACTATTCCTTTATAGTCTGTATCTGATAGCGTTAGATTAACTACTATGAGCGTCAGATGCTCCGGTAGGCTCTGGCATAGGGAAAGAACACGGTAAAAGTAATGAAAAAAGAATTATTTTGAGTATCAGCAGAAGAAAGTATGGCAATAAATTTCACCTTATCAGTCTTTAATTTCCATGATATCGTCGTCATCAACAATATTCCGTAGGCTTTTGTCTTTCCTTTCGCTGGGCACATGACATTCTGGAAATGTCCCGAATTCCGCCGGATCCTCTGATTTGGGAGAAAACGCCAAGCATCTCGTCCTGATAATGACCCAGGTATTTTATTAGCGTCTCGGGTATTATTACGAGACGTCTCTCTACAGCGCTGAATTCCTTCAGTTATTAGCCAAATGCATTAGTAGCGAGTCTTCCATCCAGCAGTTTTCGGAAATAAATCGAAACCGCCGATCCAATATCATGACGAGGAATTCCCATGCAGAGCCTATGGGTCGACCTCTTCGTTCTCTCCGGGAATGGCGGATTTCGCTGCGGTGAGCGCGCAGGAGTGGTTTCCGTGTTGTGTTTGTCGTACGGGGATACGTCTTAGTGCGCCGGAGGCTGTTTGACTAGTAGGAATCTTGAACGGAGTTTCTTTTGGGATGACGCCTTCGCGGAAAGCTGCAGAAGCGAGAGGTGAAGCAAGTGCGATGGATGAAAGGGATTAGGAAGGTAAATGCAGCGGTGGTTAATTACTGTGGGAGTATGAATCTCGCTGGAATGCACCCATTGCGTTGCTGGTCACTTTCGCGGTGTTTGCATTGTTAAAATCGTCATCGTGTGGCTGCATTGCGGTTTTCTCACGTTTCCGAACGATAAGAAGTAGGTGAACCCTCTACAGCGGTTGTTTTCATACCCAACCACTCCTTGAAGTCCCTTGTTTTCTGAGATTCTGAGCAGATTCTATAACTAGGCTCTATAATGGCACGGATAAAATAAATAGACTTATTGTGCATCAACCCCTTACACTTTTCTTAAGGCGTCGGAAAGTTGGGTATCTATGTAGATGCAGATATACTACGAAATTGACCCCTCCTTTATCCGAAAGGAAATGTGGAATTCTTTGTTTCCGAATCTAAATCATCTGTATCCGCTTACTAGAAACTCGCCAGGAGATTTATGAAATTTCCTCGTGAATTCATCTTAAGTTACCTTTTGAAATGCCATTTTGGTATGATAAATGTACTCGTAGTAGTTATCCTAGAAAAACTTCATCTAATTTTTATGTAAGCTCCTCAAATTTCTAGTACTAAAAAGTAATCCTTGGGTGGTAATCGCCTTCATATCCTTTTGTATGACAGCGAGCTAAAGCTGGGGGAACGCATGTCAGTATAGGAATGATTATGTCGGGAGGTCCAATCAGGTTAAGGATAGGGGCTGCATTTGTGACTACGTTCGTAATTGCTGAATGGTTACTAAATAACCTCTTCCCTCTGACTGCACAAATTAATCTCGAATGCCGTCTAAAACGAATGCTTAATATCTGTGGTGATTCTATCCTTACTATTCTACGCTGGGGGGAAAAATGATTGGAACATTTCCTTCATTTCGAGGTGTATTGATTAGGAGTGGTTGCGGGCAAAGAGCGCCTAGTTTACAAACGGAAAAGATGTCATTGAATCGCACAAGCATTTCATACATGTAATCACTTAGTTCATCGCAAAAGTCGGTAATTTATTGGCTGAGAAGATAGTTGCTGAAGTAATAGTTCCACAATCTATTTTCCACCTCATCGCTCTTGTAACTTTGTTTTTACGATGCGAATGAATGGCAAATTATTTGGAATGTTCTCTCCTTCAATACTTGCCCGAGAGGCTTACAAATTTAAATTACGTGCGTCAAATTCTCGTAAGTAGGTTGAATTCATTGACATTTTGTATTCGTTATCAAATCGGTAATTAAAGGTAATTATGATTTTATGATTCCGAAGAAACTAATGTTTTTCTTTGTCGTGTCCCCTATTTCCTGTTAATCCTGGAGAAGGTGATGGTTACTAACATATAAGCGAAATACCCCTATACTTAAGAAACTAAATTTATCAGCATGTGTTTATTTAAGGCTGTAACCTTGACTGAGGTTGTCAATTCCAAACTTATTGTATAAGTGTCTGATATATATTCTTCTGGTTGAGTTATTTTCCCTTAAAATTAAGGCTAACCCGGCATAGAAATTACAAAGGTTAGGACGATAGTAGTTAAATACGTATGCATATCTATTGAAAAATTCCGAAAGAAGTTATTTTCTGCAGTATTACAAGGCCATTCCATGTTTGTTCCATCTTTAAGCCTCACTTGCCTTTGTTTCCACATGTTTAACTTTTTTAATGATAAGGAGTTCGTTTTTATAAATAATAAAAAGGGTGTATGAGATAGTTTGAAATCAAGGGGTCCAATAAGGCTGGGAACCACTCCTCTATATGATTATTGATTTTTAATGAGTAGAATAATCTGTCATAGTCAACCCACGCTTCCTCGGATAAGCCTCAACCTCCTCATAAATCTCTACTTCTACGCGTTTCCCCTATTTCGCAGCGCTGCCGTCGTTTCGCGTTGCATTGGCCACACAAATGCGGATGCCTTCATTGAGAGCACGCCGTGCGCGGGACCCCGGCCGTGCATCCCGATTGCGTGTTTTAACGCCCGGTGGCACTTCTTCATGCCGTTAACTGCCATCGTCCAATGCGTCCCCGTTAGCTCTCTTCTCTTGTCCCAACGTGTGGATATGCCACGACCTCAGATCGTCCTAGATATAGGAAAGAGGGGATGTCCATCCTCCCTTGTTAACGTCCCATATATCTCCCCCGCCTTCTTAACGAGCGGCTCTCGATTGGATGGGAACGGAACCTCTGCAAATGACTTCGGTTTAGGGATTATGCCGTTGACTGTATGCTTTCCTTCGGAACGTTTTCCGCTCGAACCTTATGTTTTGCATTAGTGGACGTTGATTGGAATGGGAAGTAGTCTGCAGAAGATTTGCGCAGATTTCAGGTCCGTGTAAATCTTGTGGAAGTGGTGGTGGTTCCTCGTAGGTTGACTCAGAATTCAAATGTCGGAAAGGGTGCCCAATTGAGGTCGCAATACCGTGATAAGGCCGAATGCCTGTATTTACTTTATTTGTAAACCATGACGACGTTATTAAATACCGGTATTGCTTCTCGAGTTTAGAAATTAACGACTAACTATCAATTAAATTGTCAAATGATTGTTTTGTACTGTTATAACCCATTCCCAAAGCACACAGCGTAAACCAAGTAACAGGAGGAACTTGTGAAAATATTTCTATATCATTATTTCTATGTAAACTCTTTAAGAATCAGGATTATCTGTCTTGGTGAAGAAATCGGATACGGTCAATACTTACATTGCTCTGACGTACCCATTTGTTTTTCAAATTTGGTTTGCAGCTCAAAAGCTCATTGCAGCTTTTGATGGAATATTTTAGATGGAGGCGCTTGAGTTTTGAAATTATGCTACCCATACTCACCGTTTAAGTGTTAAATCTTATTGAAAAATTTGCCCTAAGGTCTTGAACATGAGAAGTATGAACTTCAACACTTTCTTCTACGCCCATATGTGGTTTCTCTTTGAAAGACATGCCACCGACGGTTGTTTTGAAGATTTTGAAATCAATCGAAACACTGACGTAGTCAGATTTTGTTTTCATTGAACTAAATTGTTGAATAATATATTTACCTAAAAGGTTTTAAGTAAAACTAAAACAGGAGTCCTGGTATAACAATCGATACAATATGTGGTCAGCTTATGTGTAAAATATTTAGCAACAAGTAAACTGAGAAAAGCTAGGACATTCTAGTCAAAGATAAGGGTTGGGTATTTTCTCAAAAATGTCCCCATTTAGTCTTAGTCCCCTTAGTCTGCTTGCATTCCTTGACCGACTATCCCTTGGTTCTCGTGTTTAACCCTTTTGCAGAAAGTTTTCACTCTTGTAGCTATTACTGTTTCGGTAGCTCCTTGGCTCGATCACTTTCGTGCAGAATGTCGCTTTGCTTAGTGGCTTGGGTGAGGAATGAGTAAGCGTTGAGATGGCCTTAAAAGAGACCCACGAGAATAAGATTACATGCGGTTGGAGGACTGATTGAGGGGGTCGCAAGTGCGGCCGCGAAAATTGAGGCTTCCTGGATATTATGTGAGGAAATGATTTCAGCCCGCGAGGGAGATGTAGGGATTATGGAAAGGACGAAGTGGGAGTGTGTGAGCGACGCACAGGACTACGGAAGGCTGCCACTGTGGAAGCCCTAGGGAGATCTCAGGAGACGCGAGCTCCCAAGATTCAATTTGGATCCCTCCTCGTTCTCCCTCTCAATCCCTTCCTCCCAAGGGGATACGCATCTCTCATCCGGACCTGCATAGCCGAGCTCGATTCCCGAGAAGCTGCGTGTCTTTTCCCTTGAAGGGACTTTTGGGTGAGGTTTAAACCAGGGGGATACCTCTGGTGGAAAAGGCTGTAAATAGGGTGGTCTCATATGATATACAGCAACCTAAGAAGCCATTGGGCCTCGTTTCAATCATAAAGCAGCACTTGAGTGTGGTATAGCTTTCATGAAATGATGCTAGTTATTTCAGTTATTAGGTTTGGCGTAATTTTCTCTGGATTGGTAATTATTCAATTTTCAATCGTGATGATGAGGATTTAATAGAATGTTGAAGGATAATTTCAGTGACTTTCCTAAAAGGTTATGATGAAATGCGGTGAGATAAAATTACCGTTCTGCGTTTTCTTTTGCATCCACAACGGTGTGTCTTGTAGAAAGGTATATATAAATAGGTCATAGTTGTCTTTCTGATGCCTTTTTTATGCTCTTGTTTATTATTCTCGTTTTGATATCCCGTTTCTGATTTTCTAGTCTTATCAACAAAAATTTAGTTATCTCTATAAATGGCTCACTGAGGGATTAATTACGACAAAATCAACTTTAGTTCAGGTATCAGATGGTTGGGGCTCTGGTAGCTGTTAATTTTCTCGTATCTTGTTCTTCAGCATACACTGAATCATTTTTTCAGTTTGATAGGTGTTTTATATATCTCATTCTTCGTATAAAGTCGCGTCGGTGGACGGTCATTTTGCAAAATAATGAACCTTTAATGGTACCCATTGAATATTTTGTTAATACATCTTCGCTTGATCATACGATCTCATGTTATACGCATTAAGGTTAAACTTCATGCGCGGGCAGCTTGGAGATTATCTTCAAGGAGCGGCAGTTATTTAAATTTCGAGGGAGAATCTCGTTTAACGTTTACCCTCGGTAAGAATATGTGTATGGGGTCCATCGTACCCAGTCAAGGTCCTTTTGGGAGCTAACTGCGTGCTTAACATAATGTCGTCTACCTCTGGAAGCTACCACACTGTCGATTAAGGGGTTGTTTTTCCCTTTTCTGGCGTGTCCCGTGTAATTAGAAATTTTATGCTCCGGCGTGGCTTATTCCGAGTCCCGCATGACGTTGGGATACATACGCCACGGCGCCTGGTCGCAGTCTTTTATTTTCTTTATTGCGTCGTTGAGAAAAATACGCCTCCGCCGCGATCTTCGCCCCCTAGGCAGTACTCGAGGAGTTTGTACGGAAATGGATGCCGGGAAAAGGGAAAACAATTTCCAAGAGGCCCATCATTTGTATAGCTGTATCTTTTTACCGCCCATCATCCGCTCGTCACCCGTCTTTTGTCTTTCGCTTCCTTTCCCCGAATTCGTCGTCTCCCCGAAAAACAAATCCCTTTAGAACAGTAAACCGCGGCGCGTGTTCTGTCGGCCTTTTATGGTCCGTTTAGAATGTCTCTCTGGCTTTCACGCAAATAATTCTCCGTGGTATTTGTTTCTCTCCCCACCTGGACGACTTGGAAGACTTTCGTTTCCGTGATGCCCATGGATTTGAATGATTTTGCTGCGTAATTACAGTATTCCGTGTTGATGGAATTATTTTATCTAATTGTCGAATGATAGTGGTTTTTTATGACGTCCTTACGTAGAGCAATAATAGCAGCTTCAACAATAGGACTCATCTAGTTAAGCGATATCCGGAATATTTTTGTCTGGAGCGGGAGTTATGATCCATCTACATATGGAGCAATGTATGTTCCCATTTTAGATATATCGCATAGATTAGTTTGATGATCAGTGGATAGTATCCATTCTTTGTTTTCAATTCCTCTCTATCATTTCATTTACCATGGGTTCTATTTTTGTCTTACTTCCCAAAATCGTCTGATATTTATATACTTATCATGTATTGTTTATTATTCGTCGATAGCAAATTGTGTATCTGATAAAAATAAAGTGGTGTGCACCTATCTTAAAATTCGAATTATCCTTCATCTTGAACCCTTATGTGCATATTTTCTGATTCAGGTTTTTCTATTTAATGCTTTAAGTTCAGTGGGTTTTAAGTATAATTTATCAAATAATGCTTGATATCCTTCTCTCGTCGTTTCTCAAAAAAACATTCGAAATTATTTAACTATGTTTACAACTACGTATTATTTGAAGTTGATGGCTCTTGTGTCAATTATTGTTAGTTCTATATTGCGATCTTGATGATCTTTATTTTTCCCGTTTCATGCTTTTCTTGTGAATGAAGTGTCTTAATAAACATGTGTCTTAGTAAACAATTTCACATTCTTGGGTGAAGTCTTGTGGTAATCCATCATGTAGACTAAAGAACTTTTTCTACAAAAATATTATCGTTAATGAATAACACGAACAGGTTTCGACAAATAATCGTTATGACGACGATCATACGTCAGAACTTTGCTGTGTTAGTCATTAAATGAACATATGTATGTGGAAAAAGTGCAACCAATTCTGCAAGTATTATTCTCATGTCCTCTCATTCAGTTCAGTATCCGTGACATGACTTTATCGTAACTTCAATCCTTCGTTTCACGTTTTCTCCGGCACTTTTTACTATTTCCTCAGCACTTTCCCATTCATTCGACGCGCATGACGTCACGTTCCAGCGGAGTATTTTTTATAGGTTCCTTCGATTTTTTTTAAAGCCCATATTCTCGCTCCTTTCGTTTTCTCTTTAACGCAGATTATCCCACTTACCTCGATCGGATCATCTTCAAAATAAGTCTCTCGTTGCCCTTTAAATCTTACCTCCCTTATTCTTTATCCCTACCTTTTCACTTAACCCCTTCTCGCTTCCGTTTTCGGCAGCCCTTTTCTCCTTTTCGCTATCTTATTTTCCATTTCCTCATTACACCCTCTCTCTCCCTTTAGCTTCCAATTTCCCTTTCCCCTCTCCAAACTCACCGTAATCGACTTGCCTATTTACCATAATAGAGTGGCGGGGGATGGGTTTTGGCTGGGAAAGAGACGGCGGTTGTGTTTTTTTGCGCCGGAGGGGGTTGTTAAAGGCAGGAAGAGATGAGATACATGTAGGTGCATTTCCTGAAGGGGTTTGAAGTAGCGGTGGAGTCTCGTGTGTTTTTTTTACTCGTTTTTATAGATCGTGGCTTTGTCATCCCACCATCCCTTCTTGATGCGGGGTCGTGCCCGTGATCCTTGCAGTCTGTATTTCGTGGTTGGCGAAGGTTGTTAACGCGTCTGCAATTATTGCGCCTGGTTAATTGCGGCGTTATCGGAGGTTTGTGGTGTATCGCCTCCAAAATGGCATCGCTATCGCAATGTTCAATTTATGGACCCATGGCAAAAGTTACTCTAGTTTTGAAATTTTTTTTTCCGTGGGACAACTCTAGTTGCTCCGTATTCTGGATTATTTTCCGTCTTATAGCAATAGTTTGTTTTTAGGTTTTATTTGTTTCGTATGATTGTAAAATTACATCTTGTACTAGATGTTAACGTCTAATAAAACGTTTTAGTCATGTTGCCACGAGTAAACTTTGTAAAATACTGTTCATTGCGTGGTGTTTTCGGGTTCCTACCACGATGATAGTAGTTTCACTGACGACTTGTCACCTGCATTCCAGTAAGCTACTTCAAGTCGAAGTTCTAAAAACTGTGTTCACTATAATCTATTCTTCCTTAAGGAACTTGGAAAATATAGCTCTGTGACTTCCGTTAATCGATTTTCAACTTAATCAATCCAGGAATTAGTAAGATGAATGTGATAGATGGATAGTAATCAAGATCTTATCAAAAATCAGCTAGAAAAAAATTAAAAGAGGTGAAAAGTAATTTATAACGCATAAGTTTAGCGCTAGAAGGTACAAATTATTTGGTCATTGCTAATATTTGGTCATTACCATGACATTCGAAAGTTAGGTATAAGAATGCGGTGTGTGTGTAAAATTTGAAAATAGGTACAGCCAGTATTCCTTTATTCTCTTTATTAACCTCGTATATAATGGAAGTATATTAATGCTGAATGCTGAATTTCAGACAGTTCCTAGAACCCCTTCTTTGCGTGTGGCTTCCATTATAATATTATACCATGGTAAGTGAAATGATCAACAGATGGCGAATTATCAGTTTTGTTTTATTTTTACAGAATCGAATTGATCCCTAGTTACCACTGGGATACCACAGTGATTGCTATACTCGTATTTACCGCGACCTCTTTTCAACGTAGAGTACCTCTTAAAAATCATCATTTATTTTCTAGATTTTCTCATCTAATCGATCTCTTGCAGGTAATTTCTCATTTTCTCTTCCTGTTCTCCGTTTACGGATAAAAATAATGTTGCGATCCCTGGCGCTGTGTACTGCTTAGGGAGCCGTGTTGTGCAGGCATTTAGGCCCGATGTCCTTATTTTTCTGGTTCGTCCCTCCGGCGGATTCCGGAGTGTATCCATTTCCCCTCAAGTTCATCCCCTGCACCCCTTACTTCCCCGCGCGCATTAACCACGTCACATTTCCGGAAGCGCTAGGTTCTCTCATGGGAGTTACTCTCTCCGCCTCCCTCATCCTCAATGTCCATTAGCGGGATTCCCAAAAGGTGGAATCGAGGAAAGGAGATAAAGGATGCGTGAGAGATGGGTCCTAGGAAGGGAAGGTGAACTGACGTACGTCCCTTTTTTCCCCCCTGAAAACTTTCCTTCTGGAGAGAAGGGCTTTAGCTGCTGCCTTTCGCTTGCCGAATCGTCCGTTTTTGCCCATCTATTCTCTTCGGTAGGCGGAGGTGGTTTTGCGATGCTGGATGGAGAGGCAAATATTGTTTCGCAGGCGAGTTGCTTTTGCGCTCGTTACATGCGTTTTGCGGTCGGGTTTTTTTCTTTTGTTGTCTTCGAATGTTTTTCGAGATGTTTGTTCTTCGCTTGTTGACCTAGGCCTGAGTTATGATGTAAATGATTTAAACATTGTTGTATGGGCTGAGGATTTGAGGATTAAAATCAATCCACACCTTCTGAACCCAACTTGTATTAAATTTTCTGAGAAGTAACTCTAAAAGAACGCTACTCATTGTCTTATAATTTTCGTGCACAGCGTTGTAATATTCGATCCTGTTTTCGTCAGACACGAGTCGCTTGAATTAGAATAAGTTGGTAGGAAATTGAATTATTACTCTAATAGGTATAGTTAAGAAGAAAGTGGAATATCGTAGAAAGCTATTATCTCAAGTATTTGTGTAACAATTAAATTTTGATGCTTTATTAATGCAAAGATTCATTCTTTACCGGGAAAGATCTATTTTCCTTGTGCTATTGTTCGATTTTCTTGCTGTAGCTTTTAGTTTTTGATTTTTTTGTTTTGAACACTTATTAGTTTTGTTTCCTCATCGAGATTAAAAGTCTAGTTTTTCCATAAGAGCCTTTCAGACATACTGATTTTCTCTAATAAATTTGTATTTTTTAAATAATCATTTTATAATTTTACTCGTGATTTCTTGGCCAAGTCACCTGTCATATCCAATTTTTTTCGCCCCAAAGGCGACGGTCGGGTGATAAATTGTTTACTTTTATATTTTCTTTTACTCTAAGCTATCTATTCTGGTATCATCCTGCTGAAAATATATCATCAATGGAATTCCAGAAATTCCTTAGCCTTAATCTCTGTAATGAGGCTTTCTCACTTTTTTATCTCGACTCGTTGTCCTCCTCGAGCGGTCTTTACGTTTTGGTGGAAGCTTTCGGCGAACCCTCCCTCGTGTCACAGTCAGTGACTTGAACTGCAGACTGGTTTTTTGCCCCCTGGTTAGATCCGCATACTATAGAGAGATGCTTTTACCCAAATCCACTTTCCCGTGAACGAGTGCCTCTTCACCCACAAGAGGAGCGTTATCCGGGATCGAATGTCAGGAAAAGGAAATTCCTAAATTTTGTCGAGGTTTTCCTGTAATGACGACGCGAACTATTCCCGGGTGTCGCGTGTTTTCTCACTCGTTACCGTGGACTGAGTTTTTTTTTTGGCACCAGAAGATGAGTGCTGGTATGTTTACTTCTCCCCTGCATTAATGGAGTGGGTTATAGAGATATTCTTTCTAGAGATGGATCGCACAGTTTTTATTTTGAAGGGAACGCCTCGAAGCCGTCGACGAGTGTTTCTGAAGTTTCGAAATGAAACGCCTTGAAAGTGGGACGGCTCGAGGGAAATTGACTTTGGTAAGGGAAGAATACACTTTACGCCCCAAAAAACTATCGCGACGGTGGTGCATCTTTATGCGACTGCGGTGGGGAAGTGAAAAGTGCGAACAGAATCGAAGTTTTCGTGGAAGTGAAAACAGTGATAGCATTTTTAGTTTTTATAAAGAAGCATGATGAGTGACTCTCAGCTTCTACTGTCGTCGTGCAGGTTGGAAGTAAAAATGTCAAATGGAAGTCAAACGGATTTTCACGAAGTTTTATTAAGTAAGAGAGGTTTTTAAGTGGGGTTATTATATATCTTGGCTGTCTATTATTTTAGGCTAGCTTATTTCATTCTATGTTATTGAAATATCATCAAGGAACTGTATTTCGTTTGATAATAGAGTTCATCCTTCTTCGATTCCTTCCATCATGGAATTTCCTCATCTGGTTCCAAAACAAGCCTAACTAATCAGTTGTGGCAATATTTTGTGGTACTTATTCATGCGCGAAAATTTTTTTTCCGTGGAAGTAGTCTAATCTTTATTTTATTTATAATAGTACAATTCAAGCCTATATTACATATCTGAGCATTTTACTTTCATTTATTCATTTAGTGTTGTTCTCAGGCGCTGGCTTTCTTTCTTTCGTGTCGGAATAATTCCAGCACTTCGTTTTGATTTATATTTATCTTCAGCAGAATCAACGTATGATATACTTGAATCTCTAATAGGTCCATAAGCTCTTTTTCAACCAAATTTTTATATCAAGACAATATTTTTGCGTAAAAATAATAGGAAGTCTCTTGGTGAGGAAAAGCTATAACCCTGAAGGTTACTGAGAAAATCCTCTCAGTACAAGGAAACAGCTATACTTGAATGGTTAGAAAAAACTCTCTGAATGTCATGATCAGTGTCATGAATAATTGAATGTATGAAACAAACTTATTCTTAAATTCATGTGTGAAGTAACCATCATCATATGTCATCCCGTTATTTCTTATTACTTATCCCTTATTGATGTGTATTAATCATAATTATTTAATAATTCTGAGAGGAGAGGAATCGGCAAAAAGTAATTGACTGTAGAATGCAATGGAAAAGATAGAGGGGAAGAAATAGACAAAATGTGTTAGATTAGACAAAAGAGGGACGATACCAAGAAACGAAAGACAAGATAGGGAATATTAAAAAACATGACTTTTCCGTGTAGTAGTACAATTGTTCATGTATGTGTATCTCTTATGGCTTCTTTTTTCTTATCCAAACTGCAAAACGCTCTACACGAGATATACCAATAATCTTTTCCTGATTCCCCTTCCAAGGGATTCGGCCATCCTTTCCCTTAGCTCCGATCATCCGACATAAATAATAAAGGTGAGGACTTGAGTGTCTTTCCAGGTCGAATAATGTGTGGAATTGTTACAGAAACGTGTTTTTCTTCATCAGTGAACTTCTCGTGAGTAAGTGCAACAAACAGCCTGAAAATAGGTAGAATAAGAGGAAGGTAGACGGGACATTTCCGAAATGATTACTTTATATATATTTGGGGGTACGGAAATACGTTGTTTACCATTCGTTTAAGTTGACCAAACGAAGTTTTTCGTGATGCGGCGATTCAGATGCCGAAGCATTTTTAACGCGTGATGGAGAATCGCAGGAATTGAGAGGAAAGCATGAATTGAAAAAGTCGGAGATTTCCCGTGTACTCTGAAGAAAGCGGTAGTATGCGCAGAGAAGGGTAGCGCCCGAATGAGATAGGAATTCCTTTCCCCATCTTCAGACCCCCTCCCTTTTCCTTCTATATTAAATTCGGATAGGGAGGCCCTCCTACACCGCAGCCATTCAACTCTCCCAGAACTCCTTATATTTCCCCTTTTCTTTTCCTACCTACAGTCCTTTCCCACCCACGGCTTAGATTCGAGTGCGAGCTTGACTCCTCAGCAGCACAGCCGTAAAAAGATTGAAATTAGGTTCATCGGAGCCTTTTCTTTTCTTTGTGCGTTGTCCTCGGAGATGTTCCCGAGCGGGGGTTTGTCGCGAGATGAAGGAGGAAGTCCTTTGAAAAATACAGGGATTCTAAGTCCCTCGCGCTCCCCGCGATTCTTCTTTCGCGCGCCGCATTTTATTCGTCGCAAGAGTGGTGGGAGTCTAGAATCGACTTTATGCACAATTTTCGGGAGACTTACCTTTAATAATATTTGCCCAAAGGCGGAATGGCGCGGCTCCATTCTCGAGCGGCGGCGCTATATTGAAAGAATATAAACTCGGGAGGGAGAATAAAAAGGGAGAATTTTGCGGAAAAATAGGGGATTTATAACTCTCCCGCTGATGTATTTAGCTTCCATCTTCCCCTTAAAAGTTCCATTTCCACCGCACGAGACGTATGAGTTAGCGTAGGTCGTTCGTTGCGACTGTTCTCCACGGGATGTTGCATTTTCCCTTTCCTTTTTCGCAGACTTCTTCCCGCGATTTTCTTAAAGGAATACTTCAGTTTATGCCTTGCCAAGTTTTCTTACCTGGAATACGATCGCAAATTCTCCCTCTTCAGATGGCACGAAGCTCCGCTTTACATTATCTCTTGCCGTTACCTGAAATTTCGTCGCATTTCACAGATCTTTTGCTCGCGTTTGAAACCTCCCGTCCTCGTCTACGTTATGGAGAAAATATTTATGAAATAATCCGTGACATATATTGCAGAGAGGCGCGTTATTTAGAGACCGTGCCAGGAAAAAAGCTGAAATTAAATAGACTGTGCGTGACTTGGGTTTGCGTCGCAGGTAATTTTGGAGGAGGATTTCTGCATGAACGGAATAATGGGTGATGTTTTATATCGTGATGGAGTTCGTCGTAAATATAAAGTTTGGAAAAATTTATAGATGTGAATGAGAAATGCTTGGTTATTTAGATGTTATATTTCGGGGACTGTATTATCTTACAGTTCTTGGAGTAGACTATTTCGTTTTTATTACCTCTAGTTTCCAAGAAATTTTTGTTTGTAGATTACGTGTCTTTCTCATGTTCATTATGCAGCTACACATAGGTTACACAGACAAGCCCGATTCTTTGAGTTAATTGCGATTTCATTATCGTAGCCCATGGATATTTCTTTGCGTACGTAATTTTAAAATTTTACTCATTTAAATGCCGCTTAATTAAATTAAAAATCTTAAATGGTGTTTCCTTTTACCTAATTATATCCTAATATAGGCGTAAATACTTGGTAATATTAATTAAGTAAAAGTATCCTTTTTTATGGGGTAAATTAAACTTACGTCCGTTTTCATGAGCTTAATTATATCAGTTGCTGGAACCTTTCCTGACACGGTTAAAATAGTTAGTTTCGTCCTTTTTTTCGTTACTCTTGATAATCGATTTCCGCTAAAATCGTCTCTCAGTTATATTTATTAATCAGTGTGCTAAGAGTAATGCGTATGTATGTGATGCACGGAGCTTTCCGTACTGTATTCGTGGTAGTAAATGTTTGTATTCCGCAGTTAGAATTTAAGCCACCCAAACATTAAGCTGTGCGCGAAAAATTAATATAAATATGCCATTTTCTCGACGCAGAGCTGGAAATTACTCCGAAAAGTTGCGTCGGAAAGTGTCTGTTTATCAAAAAATAGTCGGAAAGTTCGTCAGGAAGTCCTTCTGCGAAGTTTTTCCTCCTTCACGTAGGCGCATCCCGTTCAAAGTTTGACTTTTAACGCAAAGTAAAGCGGGGGTTGTTGATGAAAATGGGTTGCCAAAAAATAACGGCAGGTCCTCCTGCGAGTGTTTTAGTTCATTTCGACTCCCCCGTCGCGTTAGAATTCCGTCGGCAAAGTGAATTTGTTGTTAATCCTCGGGCTCTCGGAGGCGGAGCGGGTAATGGGGTTGAGTTACGTGACCCCCAAAAAAGGTTCCGTGTGTTCTTTTCATCTCACTTGTTTCGTTGTTTCAGAGGAGGGCGAATTAATGCGGAGTGTTTTTGTAATCGCTCCTTCCGTATTTTTACCTCCTTTCTCCCTTTCTATACGTGGCATCAATCTTCTCGCTCCATTCACCTGTGAAGCCCCAGACTCTTCCCATTCTACCGCCTCCTTTCCTTCCCCACTTCCGACCTCCGCATCTGTTTACCTTCCACATCGCCTCATTTCACGACCCCACTCCTTAATCCCCCTCCTCGAGATTTTATATTAAATTCCTTTTGGGTCTCGTGTATATGGGCCTGTGTGTGTGCGGGAGAGGTTGACGCAGCGAGGTGCCGCCGAAGCTGCACCCACTCTCCCCTCTGCATCTTTCCCTTTTCTCTTCTGCTTCGCGTGCCTCCCGTTTCTTTCTCATCGCCGCTCCTTTTTAGTCACCACACCTGCGCTCTCTCTTGTTTATTTTATCGCTTTTCTTTCTCTCTCCCTGAGGACTTGAGTGTCTTTCCAGGTCGAATAATGTGTGGAATTGTTACAGAAACGTGTTTTTCTTCATCAGTGAACTTCTCGTGAGTAAGTGCAACAAACAGCCTGAAAATAGGTAGAATAAGAGGAAGGTAGACGGGACATNCCCCCCATCCCCTGCCTCCCTCCCGGTTTCGTCTCTTTATTTTCAATTCCCGGTCTTATACGCGCCTCTGTGTATCGGCATACTTTGCGGGCGTCTTTTTCAAACGGTGTTTTCTCTTCCTTTTTTATCCTGTGTTGCAGCGATCTCCGTCTGTAACGATTTTCTTCCTGTTGTTTTTGCCCTCCAGACGCGGTTTTGTTGCGATCGCCGCTCCTACTAGGATTAGTATTTTTAGGTATTTCTCGTTGCTAAATAACTTCGCCTACCTACACTTTGCATGGCTCTTTATGCAAACGCAAAAACTGAATTGCGTGGATGTAGGTTTAGGATTTCGATGCTATGGTTGGTATTTCGATCACACTTGGGTGGTAGATGTTAGTTTTTTGCTGCTAATGCATTTTCTAGCTAGTTCGTAGTTAATATAAATCTGATATGTACATACTAACACAAATTTGTGTAAAAGTTCCGGAACCCGGGATGGATTTTGGATTATAACTCGCTAGTATTAGCAAGTTGCACGGTATTATTATTGAAATCTTGCAGGTGGCAAGGTATTTATAAGCTAAAATGCATTACATTACATTAGAGCAAAGTATTCAATATTATACATATAAAATATACAGAGGTGTTAATACAATGCTCCTACACATCACTAAAAATTAAATTTATATCCATACATCAATTTCGTTATAAATTCAAATCTAACGCTAATTTACATCTTAATACAGCAATATTCCTGTCTAGCAGTATGGAAGTAGTTAATCCAATAATATCAAGGATAACAATATATATTGCTAAAATAATAAAGCTAGATCTTAACAGGCAACTGTTGTTAGCTTTTTCGTAAATGTTCTTTCATTTGCAGGAAAAGAGTAAGGTATTGTTCTAACAGTGTATCCATTACCTTACCTTTTATTTTCCCTAAGTTCTGAGTAAGGAACAGTATGTTTTGAGCACGCAGGTTATTTCTGCTACATTTTTTATGTCATCTGATTTCCCTCATTTTTTATAGTTTTCTATTCTTCAGATTATTACTGTTCATCCTTCTACCCGAATATGCAGCACAATGTGTCATGCTTTTTATAGCTTCTATTTGGAGTGAGGAAGTGCCGAATTTAAACTAAGGTTTGATCAATGTTATTGCCAACTCCCTGTGAACAACGTAATTATTATCGCATTGAAGCGTATGAATGTTGCAATAGTGTGAGCTGTAAGTGTAAACGTATCATTTATAAACGAAAATGGTTAAGAATGGGTATCATTTATAGCTTGTTATGCAGCCTCATACGCCGCATATTCTGAGAATGTCTTTCCTTTGACGAGATGCTAATCCTTTCCCTATCACCATTTCAAATACAAATTTATTTATTTGTAGAAATCAGAAAACGGCACATGGTATTTATAATGGTTATAATAACAGGATAAATATATGTATGAAAATGGCAAAAACATGAGTCAGTTCAATTTGGTGGAAAAACAGAAATGAGAATATTATAAAAGTGACAGAATTGAATCAGCAGATGGAACTTCTGAATGGACGGTTTGCAAGGCGGGAAGCAGCGCAGTGGAATAATTTCTGTAATCTCGTTGAGCGAGAGGGCACACGAAGGAGAGAAATCATTGGATCGGTATCTATCATTGAGAATATTCAGGAAACGTTTTAAATCTGTCAGTCAAAGAGTCGGAGAGGGGAGGAATTCTTAGGGAACTGCATTACTTTATCAAGAAGACTAAACATGGTTAATTGATTATAGCAAGATATGAATATTACAGTTGTCAGCGGTTGTACAGATTGGGGAACGGTAAGCAAGGATGAGAAGGAAGAAGCTAAATGAAAACGTTCTAAAAAAAGGCTGATTTCTCATGTTATTGATTTACGCTGAGCTATGTGGAAATATACACCAGTCACCCTGTGAGTAACTGGGTTCCTTAAAACCTTTCAACCTGAGAACTGGAGTAGTAATATGATATGGATTTCTGAACGTGGATTTTTCATTAACAGTCACCCAATTGCGTGAACGAACCGGATTAGCTTTAGGATGATAAATATTGGCTCGCTCAAGTAATATCATTGAAAGAAAATACTAACAGTAAAAGGCGATACGTTTTTATAAAGATTTTCTACTTTACATCAGTGAGCGTTACACAGATGCTTTAGGACGTAAGATTGGAATCTTTAGAAGTTAGATGGTTTCAACAAAGGATCAATTTACTAGATAAATTTAGAGAAAGCACGTTCTGAAGATGTTGCCGATTTAATGCGTCCACCACGTTGCATATGCCGTTCCGATACTGCGAGATAGACCAGGGAAATAGATGCTACAACTCATTTTTTCCGCGAACGATACGCGAAAGTGATCGATTAGGGAAATAGAGTCATGCACCCACCGCCACACACCGAAAGGCGGCTTGCAGGGTACTTACATAGACATACTGTCTCGTGTTTACAGAAAGGGTTATACCAGAGCAGAGTTTTCGGGCTATGTTTAAAGCTACAAGAGTTTGAGTGAGATGGTATTATTTTCAAATAAGAATTGGTAACGGAGAATCTCTAAATTTATACACATTTTGTCTGATTCTTTTACTCTGCGACATCATTTCACAGAACGAAACTGTAAAGAATTTTGAAAGAACTTGTTCTGTAGTTTTCTTTGAAAGATTCCTCACTTACTCAGATTACTCTCAGCAGTAATTAAGTTATAATATCAGCCGTAGAAATGAATAATTTATATCCTAATGCTCAAGATCTTTTTGCTCTGGTTATTTCGTCTGATTTTCCGGAATCCACTCTTGGAGTTACTTAATATTTTAGTTTGCAATTCTACTTTCCATGAAATAAGGTGGTCCTTCGGTCCTCACCGAAAAAATAACTTCTCAAGCCTTTTTAAGGCAAGATTAGAGTTGGGAAGTTTTAATTTTAAGCCTGAGTTTGAAAATATTCTTCGAAATAAGCCAGGCCAACGGAAATACATAAAGATATAATAACTATATGTTACATTTTCCACATAGTTCCGAAGTTTTCGTTTCAACTCCAATTAATTACCTATTGCAATTAACTTTTAAGTCAGTGTCTTATAGTTAGTCATTTTTCCTGAGATCTGAAGTATTTTCATCGGGTTACAGCTAAGATACAACAAAAAGGTTAGGAAACTAGTTGTAATAATTTGCTTGTCCTCTGAGTTTAGTTATTCTTTGATGAAATGTTCTGGAACGTTTAGTATGATCGTTTATCGGAAATTCGCTCCTTCCCCTAGGCGTAATCATTTGTGTTCTGTTCTGTTGTTTCTGCTCCGCCGAATGTAATAGTTTCCTTTTTCAATACGTGGTGTTTGAATAAATTTCTGTACGTGTAATGCCACCAAAGTTAGTCCTTATGGTTTCCAGAAACCGTAGATGTCTCTTTCGAGATCGTATTTTCGTCGATATTTCCAAAGTTTCTCCGCTCGTTTCGTTATCGTAGGCGGTGTTTACTGTCTGTCTTCAACCCATCGCCTCTCTCTTGATGGATGTGACTCAATTATAGCGCAGTTCAATTCGGCCTTTCTCCGTCGAGGGCGTATCTCTAGGTGTCCCTAGGTACAAAAACATTCCTTTTCAAGTTCTCTCCCTTCCTCCCTTCGAATCTCCCCCTTTCTCCCGTCCCTTCCATTTCATTCCTTGCCCTCAGGGCTCAGAACGGTCCCACTATATTCCTCTTTTCCAGAGGAGCAACAATCTCATCTCCCATCATGCCCCATCCTCTTTTCTACTTTTCTGTCGACCTCAGGCTGGTACACCTCTTGTTTCTCCCATCCCTCAGTCCATTTCGCTCCCCCTTTCAGATAACCCCATACCCACCCCCTCCACTCACTCCTTTAATTGCCTGTCATCTCCTATTTTGTGTCTCTAATCTTTCTCCAGCTTCAATTTCTATCTCCATCACGAACGTTGTTTTCTTCTTTTGAGAATAATAAGCTCGGGGATCTCCTTATTCGGGAATTCTTTTAATTTGGGATCTGCATATTTATGACCCGGGAGGTTTTTCCCGAAGTTTACGGAGAGTGCGTTCCATCATTTCCAGGTATTCCTTCAGGGCCCGCGTGTTGTTGCTGCGGAATTTTCGAAGGTTTCTGCTCGGTCGATTTTGTTCGAAAATTGCGTCGTGTCACGGTTGCGAATGTGTAGCGTGTCGCAGCCTCGCCGGTGGATTCCCGGGAATGTCGAGGCACAAGGCAGAAGATATTTAGGCTCCGAAGATTGGTTTCCTCGCATAAAGCTAATTTGTGCCTTGCGGAATCGCCGTTTACCCATAATTTCCTCTGCGAGGGAGTTGAACGTGGGTCGGTCTCGACCCGATTGTCTGCCATCCAGAGGGAGCGCGATTTGCATCTCCCTCCTCGCCGCTCTATTTTCCACTAAAAACCACTTTCATTTGTCTTGGCCTCGCTCTAATCCGATTAGGTTTCAATTAAAAGTCCATCGAAGTTAAAGTGAATTTCCGTCTTCTTTCGTTACGTGTATTTTCCCTTTTCCCCCACCGTCTCTATTGGGTTCGTCATCTTTTCTCTGCTGAATTGCCCATCCGGGGTATATTTTGTCTTTATGAGGAGTTTGATTTTGCTCTTCATGATGCCCTGTGTCAAATTCGGCTTTTAATTACTGCGGAGGTTGTTGATAAATGGTTTTTGATTCCTGTCCTAATGTGATCCAAGCTAAAAGTCATGGATGAAATTGTAATTTAGTAAGAATTGATTTTTCATTGGATTTGTGTATTAGTCGCAAAATTGGCTATTATAATCTGAAATGTTGTGCACACAATTACTTTCACAATTTCGCAAACATTTAAAGAATTGATTTTTCATTGGATTTGTGTATTAGTCGCAAAATTGGCTATTATAATCTGAAATGTTGTGCACACAATTACTTTCACAATTTCGCAAACATTTTAAAGATTTTTCGTAGTTAAAATTTTTTGTAATCCGTAATCTGGGATCATTATAGGTCTGTGTTGATTGCTTACTTATATTCGACACGTCAAAAACGAAGTCAAGAATTTAAATAAATGATTAATATCTTCTGGGCGTTTTTATAACGTAAACGGCAATTTGCTTTGGTAGTTGAGGCTGCAAATTTAGAGAGCGCTTCGTTATTTTTTCTTCAATGTTACGTATGTATTAACAAGTTAAAATTAATCTTGGTAAGCAATATTTGGTGGAATTCCATTTTCACAATAACACAAATTGATGATATTTGTACTATTTCACAACGGTTTTAATATAGCACATATAGTGCTCTGTTAAAACCGTTGTGGAATAGTACAAATATCATCAATTTGTGTTATTGTCTTAACAAGTTGCCTAACGAGTAACTGTGGAGAAGAAATTTTCGACCAACGTTGACTATTTGTCGATTAATTCCAATTCGGCTTACGAATGTTTTTGCGGTTGCTCGCGCATGTAGTGCAAAAGGTACGAAAATATTCTTGCCTACCAATACAAGCTTGTGGTAGTTCTTTTTTCGGTGCTTATGTGTGTTGCAGGTTTTGGAACTCGATTTTCGACAGCCGAGTATCTATGTATCTGGAAACTGCTCAAGGAAACCTATGAATTATTATCTGAGGCAGGACATTGATTAAGAGTTCTTAACTATTTTTACCCAGTTACTAAAGCTGCGTTAATGAATTTTTTTGTATCTCTCAGGATATTATACTTCCGTTTCCGTTCTCCGTTCATTATCTTTTATCATCCTGTAAATGCTATCGTCTAAATTAACTGCATTCCCGTAGCTAGTCATGCTCATTTTTGTTTCTACGGTGTGTATGGATTTCTTATTAAACCTCGATCTCGGAAGAATATTTTCTACTTAATCGGGAGATTAATTGTAAATGAGAAGTTGCTTGGCCGCTTCGGACGACTGCGCATGCCCTTGACTCGGGTAAAGGTCAATGCTATTTTTTCATCCCTTTCTCATTAGATAAATGAGTCGTGAATGAGCATTGCCCTTTCCATGAATTAAATGAACGAATACCTCAGAGCATATCCTCCAGATTCCTCCATCTCGATTCGCTCACGACTCAATTTCCGATCGCATTTAATTCCGGATTCGTTTCCCATTGGATAAGTTTTCCTTTTTCAATATCGGAGAAAAGTTTCCTGAGGGATTCCATTCGCGACGTTATTTATCCCAGTGATGCCGTTTCGTTGTTTTCTGAACCACACGTGCCGCGAAAGTGGCGCTTGTGTTTTTCTTGTTTTAATTGCTCACCAAGTTTTATCCGCCGAAGAAGTTCAGGGCATTGAAATTCCATTCCCGACCCAGCCTTTTCTTCCCTCCTATGTTTTCTCGCCATTTCATATACACTCGAAGGGGCTATCAATTTCTCACTCAGAGTATCTAAAATTTCTTTAATCCTCAGAACTTACTCTAAAACCTGATTTCTTTAGTCGCCCGCAACGACCTAAGTTTGAATCCGTTTCTTGTAATTTAAATCATATTCGGTTTCGATTAAATGTCCTCAGAATTACTCGTTTTGCCTTTGGGTTTGCCATTTTGTTTCTGTGGCTTTTCGTAAGAATTTTAATGTTCGAACTTGTAAAGTTGGGTGCTGAAGTAAATATTAAAAGTTTACATTCGTGACGCTTACTGAAGAGTTACGGATCTAAGGTTCTCTGCGAATACGACTGTTTTGATAGAAGTTGCGGCAGTCCTTTCATGTGTTTATCGATCGTTGGATTCTCCAGAGAAATATTCTTTTGAATACGGGTTTTTTTTGTGTTTCGATGTTGTGTCTTGTGAACAACAGTAATGAATAACATCTCAATAGAATAGAACATGTCTCCTTCACTTTGTACTTAGTTCTTGACAATGATGTTATAAAGTTTGCCCGTCTTCACTGCTCGTAAATTAAACTTGTCTTCTAAATACATCTACGTACCATGCAAGCAGCCTTTCGACGTGTGGCAGGGGATTAATAGTCACCTGTCGAGTATTGTACCTCTTGCTTGGTGATTATTATTTAGAAGGGATATATCGAAGATGCTCTGTCAACATCAACCTGCAGTCAATAGGGATAATGTTATGAATTATAATATGAATTTGCACAATACATTAAGCGCACTTCATGTTTACATCCTGCAAGTTTTATTTGTTTGAAGTAAAGATGCAATGGGCGAGATAAGTTACCGAGTAGTTAACTATAGGTTACTTAAAAAAGTGAATATTTTGGGCGTTTTAAAATTCAGTAAGGTGGATGACCTTATTATTAGATATTCGTTTGTTTGAAATTCATATCACGACACAGTTACATATCGTGATATGTTAAGCTTTATCAGTCGATTTCTTCCATTATTTTTTTTCTTCATACTCTGGAAATATGACTATTATATGGCTTCGTATGACCTTTAGTCCTCAGCTGTACTGATTAATAGTTATTGTTAAGGATAACATGCGAAGTTTATTAGGCCGTACTGAAAGTAATGGAAGCATAGTATATTTAAAATACTTTCTATTTTGAATGCGTACTTGTTATATTTCAAAAGACACTGAATAATACCATAAAGTATTGTTTAAAGAAACCCATCTTTCTTTCATTGACACCACTCATCAAAAAGGTTTTCATCTCTTTTCACTGCGGTTTATTAAATGCCTTGGTTCTCTAATGTAACCTAAGGAATGAATAATCGCTTGTCAGACCACTATTCAGACCCAACCCTCACACATTTTTATACTTCATTCCGCTCAATATCTCCCCATTTTGCGTCTTCCTTTATGCGAATTAATTCTTCATTAGGTGAGCCCCAACTGCGGCCTCCCTCACAATCAATCACTTGGTTCTTTCCTCCGTATTCATCTCCATTTCCGTGGATCTTTTCTCTCGGCGCTCATCTGCGCGACCCATCTCATATCCGGCTGCTACGTCCCTCTCCCACATCCTCTTCTCGAATCTTTTTGCCCGCTGCCGAAGGTAACCGTCTCGCCATGGCGGTCCGTTCCGCCCGCGCGGCCGCGCGGAGAGCGTGTCGAAGATGCCAAGTGGAACCCTCGGCCACGCCACTCTCCTCCAATCACCGCCTTCCAGAAGATGCTTCTCATTCGAGCCTAACTATTATTGCCCACTGCTACCATTTGACCACCGAACGAAACTCTTTCAGCCTCAGGTTCGCCCTTCTGTCGTCACCCTCTGGTTGCTTTTACGCACCTGTCTCTCGCGTGCACCTGTAATGCGCGCCTCCGTCGGTCATTAAAGTCTCCCATGCGCTGTGTTGATTAGTGGATTACAGTTGAGACGTAATTGTCATTTTTTCTGCGGGTTGTTTCTCCAAAACAAGTAGAAACATGGAATCTAGAGAATAATTGTGTATTTGGGTTTTCAAAATAATAAAATTTATTTTCCTATTATAAAGTTAGGCTCTTTCGTGCTGCTCGACATCCAACACGGAATTTTTATTGCGCTATAGTACTTCGAGGGTTTAAGATGTAGTTTTAATGGTGCACTTATCTTTATTGAACCCATTGAATAAGACGAGGGTTACAAGTTACTGGTTGTAAGTTATTTATTTTTTTGTTTGTTGCGATGACGGTAGAAATCTGTCACTGAATATCTCACGGACCTCGCGGATATATGTTTACATTCATATATAAAATAATCCGCGAAGTTCGGTGAATTGGTTAGTTATTAATCATTCTAAATTCCGTTTGTTTTTTAATAATTATAGACTTTTTGCAGAATTTTGCTCGACGAAGCAAATATTTTGTTTTATATTCCAGATCATTCCTTCGAGTAGAAATGCATCATACAATTTTCTACTTCGTTATGTATGTAAACAACTTCACCTTCTAAAAGTGTTCGTCTTTTTTTAGGGTTTAATATTATTCCTTAAATTTACCTCTGCGGTTTTGAATTTAAGTGCGCTAAAAGATTCAGGCTCAGCTGTCTTAGTGAAATTCCATGTTTCAGAACATGGGTGTAACATACTATTTACGCCTTGCTACTTATGCAACTGATTCTCCGACCTTGCTCAAGATGATCCTACAGCCATTTTATGAAGAAGTTGCTTACTATCTTAGGCGCATGTATTATTCGTAGAAGTTTTAAATTTCACTGCCTTTCGTGAATAACCTTTTTTCTCTTAGACTTCTCTTTCTGTTGTACAGTTCTCCTTTTTATTCATTTCTTATCTCCTAGTCAACTCATTCGTTAACTAGTAATTGTTTTCACTCTCGATTGCTCAACCAGTTGGAGGGGTACGTTCTTCCCCAGTTTGATAACTTAAGTATTCGTTCCTGTGTGTATATTTGAGTCCTGTACCAATAGTTAAGGATTGAACTACCTAGTCAACTTACACGAATAGGGAGGAGGTTACATTATGATAAATTTAGAGATATTATGCTCGAGATTTTCTCTTATTCGTACATTTGTAAGGAAGTGACTCTCAAGGTCTTTATTGTGGGAGACCACTTTCCTTGAAACCTCGCATGACAATTATATTTAATGATATTAAATCCATTAACATAGTCTGTTTCATTAAGTGCCCGCAGAAAAGCGAGGCCATTATTAAATATTCGGCGAAATTCTGTAATTGTTATCAAGGTAAGAGTTTAGAATAAGTATAGGGCAGATTCATCAACGTATTTCTTAGTCTTAAAATAATGATTATTGTACGTTCTGAGCTTTCTTAAGAAAATGTTATTTATTCTTATTTTAATAAACTGCAACCTCATTGTTATTAGTGCTATGTTGCACATCGCGGGAAGGACCGAAGAAAAAGTTAGCGTTCTTACGTTTCTCTACTATGACCAATTTTAAGATAACGCTTATGGGACCCAATTAAAAAGCCTCCTATTCGTGAATTAGAAAAGTAACGGTGGAATGCGTGCGATTTATTAAGATTTGTTACGATGAAATGACTATCGGTGTGAAAATGCAAAATGATGATCATCGGTAGCAGAAAATATCAACTTTTAATGTTACAGAAATTCCTCTTGGGTTCTCAGCCGGGTAATCTATGCGATGTCCACCGACGATACGGCCACTAACTTGGGGATGCCGAAAGATTTCTTGACACCCTAAAGATAGCCACAGAATAATGAGAACCCAAGAGAAATTTCTGCACGTCATCCACCGGTAAATAAGAAAACCTTTAAACTTTTACGTTTGCCCAATAAATTCCGGGATGATACCTCCTCGGAAGAGTTATTAAATATCCTTCCTATTGATTCGGTTTATCAAGTTCTGCGGTGAAAATGACGGAAATAGGTGCTAAGAAGGACTCCTAAAATGTTTTATCTATACTGAAATTCTTGTACTTATGTTTTATATATTTATTTATTTATCACACGGCAGATACATACCAATTTAAAGTGACAATGTAGCAAGTGCAACAGCAACAAAATAATAGGTCCCTATTATCTCGCCCAAATAAAGGCATTTATTATTATTATTATTTCGGTATCGGAAATACACTATACGGCGTAAGCTAAGCTGCTAAAGGCGGCTTGCAGGTTTTAAATGAGGATTTCATAATAACTTCCCAATATACGTTGAAATGTATAATTCGTCATTGCTACTCGATCAGTCGAAATTTCGCTGTAGATATCTGTAGGCGAATCTGGATTTGGCGTGTAAATTTAATTCTTTCGTAACTTTGTCGTCGAAATAGTCATTGTGTTGTACGTGAAGCTCCGAGTAAATGATAAATGGAAAACTTATGCATTATTTCCACGACAAGTTTCAAAATTTATTTAGTTAACTCTACCTCGGTCGCTCTTTTAATTCATATCTTCTAGACTAAAACTTTTCATCAAAAATGTTTCTTTTGTCGTTGTCGTTATTTGAAGTTCTGTTACAGTTATTTTATCCTTACTTCAATGCATTACTTTCGCAACTTTCCCGCTAGTTAGGAATCTCTTGATGTACGATCGGGTTCCTACCACAGCCATTTTTGCTGTAGTAGCATTCATTTCAATTCAGCTATCAGCTTGGAACGCATCTTTACGGTTGCAACTCCTTCGCAGGCGATTCGAGTGCGTCACGTTCTCCCACATTCATTCCTCGTTATCTTTCTTATCTCTTATGTGAGCGAACTCAGTTCAACTTTTCCCGCACCTTCTGTTCGTTTTTCTCGTCTCGCGATTATGCTTTTTTCGCTCTATCCAGTTGGACCGTTTTCTCCCGGTTATTTCTTATGGGTTATGAAGAGTGAAAGGGGTCATTTACTGATGTCTCATTAAGATAGTTGTAGGGAAGGATAGGTGCTTGATTATTTCTATGATTTTTAGGCAATGAATTAACTTGGTGTTGCATTCCGATTGGAGAGTCCCTGTCTTTTCATTTATTTATTTATTAGTAGGATTCAAAAGCAACCAGAATTGACCTAAGATACTGTAGTGCAGTTACTTTATTTGTGGAGAATATTTAATTGTAATATTATTAACAAGTTTTCAATACTTCTTTACACAGTGGCGGATTTAAGCTATCAGCTTAATCCGCCCCTTAACTAAGAGGAGTTAGCGTGAAAAGATGAAGGTGCCGAAAAGGTGAATTTTTCTCTGGAAACAGAAGTGCGTCCCTGATAAGGATACACTCAAATAACTAACCCAATATCGTTTGATCCAAAACAAAAAACAACTGCCAAACAGGAGCGTATTGAAGCTATCAGAGGCCTTAGGAGCAAAGATCAGATAGAGGCCCCCACTAGGAATTGTGAGTAAAAGTTCAAACTTTTTAATAAAATTCGCAAATATAAATCCCATAGAAACCTCAGTCAATTCGCTTCGGCAAGAATAAATAAACAAGTTTTGAATGACAATGCACGGTGTTTCTATAAATTATACAGAATAATTAGTAGACGTTATATAGTGACATAAACTATGTAATATACCTGCAGGATAAATATATTATGTAGACTTAGTAGTTTAAACTTATTAGACTAGTAGACTTACTAAACGAATGTAATATTCCTTCTTGAAGCCAAAAGCAATTTGCAGTTTGTTAATTAGAGCACAGTCTTATTGAGGCCCCCTACTTAGATTAGTCCCTCAGTGCCTATTGCGCCTTTTTGTAAATCCACCTCTGGGTGTAGATCCTTATTTCGTAAACACTGGAAATTTTTCCTTCGAGGCGTAAAAGTGGAATAAAAATGTTTACAAGAAACCGTAGTATTTTACAAATCTGCAGAAATTCAGTTTATGAAAATATTCCTCGGAGAAAATGTTAATTTGGAAAATTAACCATTAGATTCCAAATAATTGAAGTATAAATACTTCAATTTTGATTTATGTTTTGAGTCTTCTGTGATCTAGGTGAGTGTTAATGGGTTTACCGCAACTGTTGCAATTTATTTATGGGAAGGCGATGAAGGAAATTGTATTTCGATATCGAGTAAAACGCTTCGTTTCTAAGGTTCGGATTTTTTCGCGGACCCAACATTGCAGACAGAATGGCCCTCCCTTCTGAAATGGCGTTCGCGAAATCAAGTAACATCAGCACCGTTCCGAGGCGGTTCGGAATGGAACTGCAGGCGGAGTGGTTGCATCGCGTGGGTTTGGAAACCCATTATGGCGAGTAACGGCGCCTCCATTGCTGCACTCTCCTTGACCCCTCTCTGTGCAAAGCGTGTCGAGACGTGATTGTCTCTCTCACTTCCCCCGTGATCCCGCGTGGCAAATGGCTCGGCTCTAACGGCCTATGCCGTTTCTATGTGTGCGTCCCTCAGCAAACCCTTCTCGCTTCCATTATAGCCCTCCACCATTGCCTTCTTTTTACCTCCATTATTACGCATTATTACCAAAGGAAATCGCTTTCGCTACTTGAGCTTATTTCCTCTCGATTTTTTCAACCCCTTTCTCCCCGGAATTGCTCCTGTTCCTTCGCGATCTCGATGCTAATAAGCGTTATGGGGTTGTTTTTCTGCGTCGCGGCCGTTCTTTCCGTCACGTTCTCCAATTCGTTTCCATTTTTAGAAGCAATCAGTTTCCGAATGCATTAAGGGCGATTCTCAGCCTTTTGCCGGTTCCCCACGGTGGCGCATTGTATTAAGTCGCCCGTTTCTGCTTCCCACCGTAGACTTATTAATCTACAGTCCCTTTTCCGTTTGCGTCCCCAGAAAGAATTACGCTGGTTTATTGGGCTAAAACAATCGAGGATCGTGTCGCGTAAGCTAATGCTCCGCCCCAGACGCCCTTTACCTTTCGCGCCATAAATGGTCTTGCATTCGCTTTATTTTATCGCGCGGCGGAGATTCGATGCATTTATAATCCCCGCTCTTCTCCCCGTTTCCGCTCCAATCCGATCGGTAATTTTTCTCACGTAGCCCAAGCGCTTGGAAAATAAGCGAGGTTTTTCGATATCAAAAAGCCTCTCTGTTGAGGGATTCACCGCCCGTGATATCGAATTAGCGGAGATGAGACTTTGCGAAACAAGTGGTCGTCGCACTTATTGCATATTATTCGCCCTTATATTCGATGCCACGCGAAATAGAATGAAGTGATCACTTCGATTTTTGCCTTCAGTAATGTCTTTGTTACTTCTCCCTCGGTTCCTTCTACTTTCGTATGAGAAATGAAATAATCATAATGAAAATTTGTTTCTTTATGCGTTTGTAAGTACGTTGCAATTTAGTTTACTTGCCAGGTGGCAACGCTTTGTTTTTCGTGGTAGTGAAGATGTATATTTCATTTACTTTTCCTCGATGTTGTTCATGGGTGTGATAATGGTTAGATGTAAGAAGAGACTGTATAGTCTCAATCTCGCCCTAATAAAGACGTTTTATTATTATTATTATAATGCGGAGGCTGCTCAGGTATGAATGGCGCTGCTCGATGTGATTTAGTTTAGTCACCTTTTAATGTACTTTTTATGTTTATGTTTATGAAATTTTTATTGCATCTCCATTGTCGTGTGAGGTTATATATAGTAACCCTATAATCACTTTATCTTTATTGTGGTTAATATTAATTTTTAGGCATTATACTTTACCATCAACGATGTCCTGACACAATTGAATGATATGTTACTCATATTCGAAAGCTGCGTTTCCGAGTCTTTATGGTCTCAATTCCTACTTTGTATTTCCTCAAAATAGCTAAGTTCCATCAAGAGGCGGAATGTCTCTCATTATAATCGTCGTAATTTAATATTTACGAATATTTATTTTTGTTATCTGATGGACGTGTGGTTCGAGGGGGAATTGTTAGCAATGACGCAAATGATTCTAGGTATAAATTTCTGAAATGATTAAAATAAAACTACATCAACCCGCGCGAGTTTTATCTATGAGGCCCGAAAGTCCTTCTAGAAGTCCTAGAAGTACGCGGAAAGTATTTTTCAACCACTGGTTAAGTGTTAGTGCACAAACTACGGCCCTCGGAACACACTCGACCATCCGGCCAGCGAAGTTATTACCAGTAAGGTAAATCATAGGTAATTATTAGATGACTGGTTAACTGCATTACTCTAAACTATAAATCGCTTGCATTATTTGTAGATTTGTCTGAATATTACCTATGATATTTCCGGAATAATGAATTCGAAAATCAACGAAATTTCTTATGTATTAAGTTATAAATTCTTTAAATACACATACGTAACTTAGAGCCGCCCCCGGAATCCCCGAGTGAAGTGCTGTTTTTCCCTGCAGAGTGAGATTTTCGAGCAGCTCTGCTATAAAGGAAGCGAATGGTCTTCCTTAATTGTTAGAAGGCTACTATTTTTTGCGAAACATCCTTAATATAATACTAATTTACTGTTTCCTTAATGATTTGCAGGTGAGTGACTCACGAGCGTCAAAGATGCTGAGATCTGCTTCAGCCGGTCGGCCCCTACTGCTCTCCGAACCTCTTTCCTGTCCTTCCGGTATCAAGGTAAGATTTCCATTCCTACTCTGCCCCATCCTTTCTCCTTCCCTTGACCATTTATCGCCTTTCACACGGTCCGTAAATTTGTGTAATTTAATTTGTTTTTATGTTCATGTGCTGCTTATATGTCCCATGAGTGAATCCATAGTTTTGCGGAACTTAATTACAACCACGAATTAGATACAAATTGCTAGGATGTGTATTCTGTTGTAATTACTGTACGATCTCGTTGCACGGTTTTCGAAATATTAGGCGTGTTCATACTCATTAAAATACTCGGGAGGCGAAGGTTTACGGCGCATACATGTTAGGTATGAATAGTATATTGGAGTACAGGTCCCATTTTGTCTCATTGGTCACCCGTTCGGCACCAAACAGGGTTGGACGTTTTGCTGATTACTTTTATCCAGTCCCGTTTCCCTTTCTCGAAGAATGGTTGACCTTTGGATAAAGACTGTAAGCCTTTCATAAGAAATCGTGACTGTGAAATCAATGACTTAAGAAAGGAAGTGAGAGTTACGTACTTCTCCGAAGGCAATTGTTTAGGATGTTTTGAGTCAGCTGCTATTGATACCGTTCATTGCGTTGATTTTATATTAGATTTCAACTGCGTAGTTTTCTACGACATTGGTTGAGTAGGAGTTACTCCGAACTGTGACTGGAATGCATATCTAAAACTCATCGATTTGAATCCCATGCCAGTGATTTTATAAGGTTCTCAGAGTGAGTGAACTCGAATAATTATGTCATATTGGTAGCGTAGAGAAGCTCAAGGAAGTAAATCATATCCAGTTACTGATTGAAAGCTTGAAGGAGAAGAACCTCCCGAATGGGAAAAATTGATTATTCTTGTTGGTGGTAGTGGGATCCAACCTATGTCCTATAGATAGGAGAGAGATGTAATTATCTCCGGTAGAAAGAACGGCGTATGAGGTTGGAAAAAGGAAGTCTCCCCAAGGAGTGGCAGGAAATTGCAAGGATTATCATATCGAAGCGATGATTTGACGAAGAGGAAATGCGTAAAAAACCGCCTTCCTGTTCATTCGTTTTCATCTTCGGTCGCCGGTCGCGCTGTGCGACGGCGGTCGGGATTGCCTTCAGTGACCTCCCGGGAGGGAGAGATTCGCTGGGAAACAAAGGAGCGAGCACGCCGGAAACGGCGGTCACGCGATTTCGTGCCGCAAACTCTCCTTCTGTTCGGTCATTTCCCTCTGCACCTTCGAATGCTCGTGCCGCCGGCGATTCTTCCTCTCACGAATCATTCCCTCTCATCGCCGTCCATGAGGTCTATATCGCATCGAGAGGTGGTATGTATGGGAAAAGCATGCGGCGTTCGTGCCGACAGCGTTTCTGTCAGCTCTTATTTGGCGAAAATCGACGTCGGAGCTTGATTAATTGGGGTCACGGGTTGATTCGAGTTGGCACGAGATGATTAGCTACTTGCTTGTTAAGGCTTTTTTCCTCATGACTCATTCTCTTTCCCGCTGTGGAATCAAAATGTGTAGTTATTGGCGTGGAAATGCTGAAGATCGTAGGGATCGTGTTGTATTAATTGATAGATTACCTTAAAGAGTAGATTCTCTCCGGTTCTTCTCTGGAAGAACTTGGGGAGATTTTGATTTTTCCTAAGAATTTCTGTACCGTCGTTGTATAACCACCCCGTTTCATCTCATGAAAACAATTCATCTTAATACGAATTTTAAATTTTGTGTCGTAAAATTTCAACGAATGTTCATGAATAAAGTCTACCTTCACCGGACGTTATCACCGGATTCCTATTCTATAGCAATTCTAGAAAATACCGCGTTATTATCGATTTTCAGATTTCAGTTACGTCCGCTAATATCAGGGAGAAGAGAGTATAATTATAAGATAGATTACATGACGATAAAGATATGCTTGGATACATACTTCCATATCCGAAAACGATCCCTATCCGCAAATGATTGTAAAGTATCCGACCCGCAAGAACAATTTATCCTCTGCACCCAGTGCTTGCACCCCCTGCCACAGTGCTTGCACCCCCTGCCACACGCCGAAAGGCGGCTTGCAGGGTACTAATGTAGATGTAGATGTAGAATTTATCAGACCCGAGCCATGAACAGAACTCACGTGCGCAGCCAATAAAAGTCATTAGTCATAATTGTGCGGACAATAAATATCTTCTGTGATAGAAATAACCGTTTAGCTGTCCTTTCTAAGAAGCGCCAGATATAAGAAATAAGTATTTCATGGATGGTGGTTATTTTACAATTAAGGCAATAGTCAATGAAACTGTTTCAGGCGTTACCTTGTGAAATTTCTCCATAACGGAAATAAGCTAGATATTTGTGCAATTCCACTAGAAACCTTTTTAGTGGAACTGCACAAATATCTAGCTTATTTCCGTTAAGTTAATATTAGTAATTGGATGGAAGTATTTGTTGTAGATATTGTATACATTTATTCATATTCGCTGTTGGAGAACGCCTCCCGGAAAAAGTTTAGCTCCCCATGTCTACATAATGATCTTACGTGTATGATATGTCGCGGATGAGTTTCCGGTGTACTCCTCGAAGTAGTTAAGGTGCAATGCGAGGGGCTTGTTAATGATACTCTTTGTTTAGTGTTCATGTAATACGAACGCAGCGTATTTGCGGAAGAGGGATATCCGGAGTGAATACACTAATCTTCGGATGGCGTGGTACAGCGATTTTGGCTCACGAATCCGTATTTCATCGAGGACTTGCTAATGAAACAGTTGTTGATGAAATAGATGTGTACGTAAGCGAACACTCTCGCGGATTAATCACCTAATACTGCATTAAGACATTAATTGCTGATAGTTGCTCGTATCTGTGTATCGAGTTATTTTATTTGTGCTTTCCCTGCAGTGTAACCTTTTCTTTTTCGTATTCTCAGTAGTCAATTCGTTGTTCAGTTCTTTCCGCTGCTCCTCCGGATGTGTTCCTCCGCGGCCACCCTGAGCGGCGTCTTGCGGAAGCGGTGTTCGCATGACGTGCTCTGCTGGTGAGGAATGAGCAATTGTGTCACTGTCCCTTGCAGACCAACAGGTAGCGCGGGGATGAATGGGCTCCGGTAGGCGAGGGCTTCCTTTATCGGCGAGAATCCTTCTAATTGTGGATTAGAGTGCACGCGCGGTGGAACGGAGACTGTTTACTGCCGGCGTAATGAGCGGAACGACCGTTGGTTACCGCAGCATTTGAAATATGAGGCTAATTCCAGTATTGCCGTCTCTATTAGCTTGGTCTGATTAGGATCCTTCGAAATACTCAACTTCCCCTGGTTCTTCATTGGATTCAACCAGCTGATGTTAGTCGTTTTTCTTTCTAAAGACTAAGGAAGAAGTTTAAGCGCTTCAGATTGAATTTTAAAATATTATTCGTGGTTTTGTCTGTTTGGTTTTGGTATAATTATCGTTAAGGAAGTATATATTTTTAAATCATCGTCAAAAACTGAAATGCTGACTCTTTTCGTTAAGGTTTTAATACTAAGGTCTTTATTAAAGCGAGATTGAAAATTATCCATCTAACCTGTCTACAATAATATCAATGAAAACGTAAAAACATTTGTAAATATAAATAGAGAAGAGAACTTAAGAGGGATTTGCGGTTCTAAAAATCTTTGGAAAAAATATGTCAACAGCAGGAAAACACCTAAAAAAAAAGGTGGGTGTGAAAAATCCTCCTTTAAGGACATTTTTAGAGGAATCTAGAATCTTAGTTTTTGAGAAATGATGTTGATGACCGTAGAGAAGAATTTTAGGAGAGTAAAATTAATTTATTATTGATTAAGAAAGCAAGAAATTCAGTCTGCTTGCAAATTACAAAATTGTTTGACGGAGCATGAAATCGTGAGAAATAAATAGTAAATCTATCAAAGTGCATTTAGTTTGTTACGATGGTCAAGCCAACATTAGTTTTTGCTGAATCAATATTCATCTGTTCAGGCTTCTGTTTGACTTATGACGGAGGAATGTTACAAAACGTCAAAGGTAAGCTGGGTAGAAGCTGTATTTCAAATATGGCAAGGATTTAATTGAGCACACTTACTCGAGACAGCATTATTAGATTTTTCAACTTCTACAAACTATTAATTTTAAAGAGGAAGCAGTATTAGAAAATAATGACCTAAGTCCATCGTTCTCTTAACAACATAAGAAATGAGAGCATTTGCTTTGTTTTGTTACCAAATTGGCCTGCAATTATTGCATCAAAAAATGGGGCACCTCCGGCAATAGGTTTTCATCACTTACCTTAACCGATTCCATATATGTACTAAATCTCTTCCTCTGGTGCGCGTTCTCTATTTACGTTTAGCTCTACGTCTCTCAGGAGCTTTTAAAGGCAGCAGGGACCGATCTCTTGTAATTAGAACAGGATTACGCATTACTGGCCCTAAATTCATCATTTTACGTTCTCGCGGTCTGAACGTTGACGGTATCTGCGATGACCGTAGTAATACTCCGCAGCCCATAAACGAACACCCTCGGACATCTTCGAAATGCTGCCATTGAGCGCAGGGAAAAGTTGCGAGGCAGAGATTATAACTGCGTCGAGTGAATGTCTGAAGGATTTCGGAGACCCTTAGGCTTCAGCGGTCGGAATTTGGGGGATTCTACTCTCCTTCTCTTTACTCATCCCTTCAACTACTCACCCACCTTCTCATTTCTCCTCCAGGCTCTCAAGCCTTTGAAGTGGGGAGTCGACCTGTGTGTGAACCCCTGAAACAGTACCCCTTCCTTCTAAGCCATCTTCCTCCTAATCTTCTCTTGCCACTGCCTCTTTCTCATCTCACCTCATTCCCAGCGCTCCTTCTTTTTAATATTTCCACGTCTTTCTCCTTCAGCAAATTTCTCTCTCGGTTTTTGTTCATTTTGCTCTCTTGCGACGAGGGGACGTGACTCGCGTGACAGGAAGCTGCCTGTTATTCCCTGACTGGTCTGCTTAACAGATACAGCCGTCCCGCTCTCTTTCTCCTTTTCAGAGTTCAGGTTACGAATGCTGTAGGTTATGATTGATGGGACATTTAGAGGAGTTATTCTCTTTAGAATGCTTTCTTTTTGTTATCTAACGTGATTTTTGTTTCGTAGGCGCAGTAGTCCACTTTGATGCCCGATTTTTCGGTCGTTTTAAGAGTGGAGAAGTAGAGGTCTATGCGGCAAATTACGTGAACGATGGGGTTATTGGTACTTTAATGATATTGGAACTGTATTGACATTAATAGTACTACTCAAAATTTCAGTGATCTGAAATAAATGTCCTAGGTTATCTCTGATTGGTAACTGGTGGGTGTCCTAGCTTTTCATTCTATTTTCATTAGCTCCGATAGATACATTATCCGCAGATAACTTCGATGTATTTTTAGGCATTAATAACAAATCGGAAAATTTAAAATGCTTTCATGAAATTGGGGTATATAGAGTACTATTTCAATTTTTATAGTAAAACAAAATTTGCTTACATCTTTCTCGGTAATCACGCTGGAGAACGGAAACGTGTTATGAAAATTCAGGAAAGAAATAGCTAATTCGGAAGCTAAAATTGGTTTAATGGCTTTCATCAGCCCGAGTTGCTGATGCCTCGTACTGGTTTGGCTGATACTGGTTTGGCTGAATTAAAGGGAAGAGCACCTTAAACGCTGGCATTTTTTAATTACAAAAGTTTTGTGTATACTAAGTTTTCGTGGCTAAGGTACTGTCGCTCAAATACTCATAGTTTTATGTAAGCCTACTGAATACAATTATATTAAAGTCTATCTTTGTGGAATGGAGATTTAATGGAATTTAATATCCAAACAGTGGCGTCATTTTGATTCGCCTTGAGGAGTGTGTTTTTTTCAGTGTTAATGCAATGATACATACATTGTTTGCCTCTTATTTCCCAATATAAAATGGTTGCTTACAAGGAATCCTGGAGTTAGTGATAACGTATCAGTCTACTTCTGTCACCCTATGTTTGTTCATATGTTCTATTTGTGTACCCTCTGTGTCACAAGCATGTGCCTTGTTTCATGTTTTTTGCTGTACTTTGAGGTGCGACTAGCTATCATATATCAGTTGGACATTGGCCGAAAATAGTTATTCACTGAGGAGTTACGCTTTAGGTGTTGCGAAGAAATTTGTTGAAATGACACCGAAGAGAAAATCGGATTTCAATCTAAAAATCTGAATTTTTTAGAGGAGGAAGAACGATTGAATCAGTAAATAAAATTTGAGTAGAAAGGAAAAATATAGCTTCATCGTGCTCTTTATCTAGTATGGTATAAGATAGCTTTAAGTTTCATCGTATGATTTCTGTTATCTTATTGACCATGTTACATAATATTTGCGGGAACATTCATGACGTATTTTATAATGAAAGGAAGTCGTAGTAGTGTTTCTCGAGATTTTCTAATTTTGACACATCTTAGTTTACCGTATGTATATCTTTAATACTATTAGTTAATAAGAGTAAGATGCAAAAGTATATTACATAATTAAGGCAGTCGTAATTTAAATAGACAATGAGGATGCAAATACCCCCTAAGGACATCTAAGGGACGACTTGACATTTCCTTTTAACATTTAAGCGGTTTATGGTATCCATTTAATCCTGTTCTGATAAACGCGCGATAACTCTTTAGCCCATTTCCTGAGTTTCATTTACGGAAGCATTAATCTAATATAATTCTAAATGAGTCGCAGTCTTCCATATTCTATATCTAGCATATTTATCCTCAAAACACGAAGTCCTCATACCCCCTCAAGACTGCTTCTGAATATGCCGCTGCTCCTCGTGTAGCTATCCAGTAGAAATTTTCGTATCGTTGGCTACTCTCATAAAAAAAATCAGCGCTGGTCTTCTTTGGTTCACGTTTTCCCTCCGATCGCTCTTTCACGATTACGTTGACCTACTTCTCGTAGTCGGGGGTGTGTTTAAGCAAGAAGTCGGGGGCGGTTTGGCCGGTCTCAGCGGCGTAAGTGAGGGAGGCGGGGTTTTTCATCCCCGTTCTTTCTCCCCCTTCTTTCCGCCGCCGCTGGTCGATGAATAGGACGGGGACCTCGCCGCCGTAATTACTCCTTTTGCCTGAGATTTACATCTGCGTCGCGGAGGTTCCCTCTCTCTCCGTGAGGGGAATGCGCTGAATCTTGGTTGGACCAAAGAGGCTGGTCGGAATGGCAGTAGTCTCAGGAGATGTCTGTTTACGAGCTTCATGCCGTGTACTTATTCTTTTTAGAGAGGGTTTTCGTTTTATGCGGGTGGCAGTTCACCGGGTATTATGGACGAAAACAGCAGGTATTTTTGCTGGTGAGATGTACCCGGGGTAATTCTCTTTTAAATCGCCCCGAGATCATTTCGGTTGATTAATTTTTAAGAGTTTACTCGGATATAGTTAGTCGTTGTTGGTTGGGTTTACTAATTTTCGTGTGGCTTTTTTCTCTTTAAGATAAGAGGAATGACTGTTTCAACTAGAGTGCGTTTCTGAAGTTCTGTGGTTTATAATAGAGCTTTTAAGGGAAGAGGGAACGTGTCGTTTATGTTAAATGTTTATCGAGTGAAGGTAATGCAGGATTGCAGTGCGTACATTATAGTTACCGTATGAAAATTATCATATTTCAAATAGGATTTTAGGTTATTTTAGCGAAGGTTAGTAAATTCAAGACAAATGCGATGGAAATGCATTATTTACTCTTCAGTTCAGGTATTTTGTTGGGCCTGTTTATTCAACAGATGTTGACATTCGCTTATTTTTGAGTAAATACATTTTTACTCTTCTTCTATTATTAATTATAACCAGGAAGTAACGGTGTATATTTTTATTTCATTCCAAGCGGAATATTACTCTGTGATTACTTAGCACTCCATAAACAAGGCAAAGTTAAAGCGTTAAATTTGAACTGTTTCAGAACAGGACACGGAAAGACATAGGTTGCATGTTCTTCTTTGAAAATCAAATCAAGCTAGATACTTCCTTATTCCGATTTTCGTCGTCGCCCGAGATAAGTTTCATAATATTTTTGAATGCTCACGTGGTTGCAGGTTATTATTGGAGTTTATTGGATTACTTTATTTCTAAAATTATCATGGAAGGGATCTGGACTATATTCGGCATAACTGTGAAATAAACTCGGTTACCGTTATGACTACATAAGGTCGAAATAATAGAATTGAATTGGAAATCATTTAAAATTTCCACTAAATGTTTTTAGATTTCGATTGTAATGAATCATCGTCAGATCCTTTTCGTCAAATTCTTGAAGTGGCACCTCGAAACTGGTCCACAACAATATAAAAATAATAGTTGTGGAGATAATTGTGGTATTTACCGTAATTCTTCGTGACATTTAACGCAGAAGGCATAGCAACATTTGTTTACGTTTGGAAATTATTCATCTACACATATATCCTGCAATCCGCTCTCGGCGTGTGGCAGGGAGGTAGGTTATTCAAGGTTTATCTTAAGACTAAGGAGACGTCATTTGAAGTGTTCCCTGTATTTATCAAAGGTGAGTTTAACCCATCTAATTTCTACCTCGTGTCCCTACGTGCACCGGAGACGTTCCGGCTTAATATAAGAAACGTAGGAGTGCAGACGACCGTATAGGTGGACTCATTTGTTATCGCAAACGTCTGGTGCAAAGCAGGGGCATAGTTTTCCCGCGCAACTTCCATTCGAGTCTCCTCTCAGACCGCCCTAGGCTCCAAGAGTCACCGCAGTGCATCTTCAAAGGGGTAACATTCCGCGGTTCGTGAAGAGATAAGAGTAGCCGTGTTTGGCTGTTGCACTCTCTCTCTCTCTCTACATGCCCTTTTCCAATCGAACTCACCGCGATAGATGTCCGAAGGAAACGGAGGAAGGATATGGTAGCTGGAAATCAGTAGCGGATTTTCCCCGTCGAAGTAATCTCGGTTTTGTCGCGTATGGCTTTCGAGCAACCGTCTGGGTTGAGCGAGTATTCAATCTTCCCTCTGTACGATTTCCGGTTTCTTTTCCTGTTAAGTCCGCGGCGTAGCGTTCTCGTGGGTCGAGGGGGAGCGGATTCCGCTCTCCTAGACGTTTACATAGTGCTCTTTGGTCGTAAGTACCTTTTCCGTTTTCACGGCACCTGTTCGCGTGGTGCGGTAATACTGTTAGGCAGAGCTTTTTTCTAAGAGGTGGAGCGGCGTAAAGGTCTCCAAGATCTCAGAACGGTCATGGTAATTGAGTCGGAATGTTTCAATGCATCGGTGGTAGTTTCACCGTTTAAAGCCATGAAATACTTTGTTTTGGATCGTTGGCTATTTTGTATCAAATTTTATCGTTTTAATCTGGTTACGAATCACATAGACTTCGATGGTTGGTAGGTTGGCGTGAGGATGGGGAATTTTTACAGTATTATTTATCGTTAGCCTTTCATCAATAAATGAGAAGGCGCGTAACTAAAATTAACACTTTCTGGGAGCCATAATTATTTTTCACTGATTGAACTAAATCCGGAGAGTGGTAACCAAGTTAAATCTGCTTTTAACGGTAACTCGGGACTATGTATGTTCATTGGCCTTTTTTAAAAGAAATTAAATATAGTTAAGTGTCAAACTCAGAAGTAATGCGCCGTAAAAAGACCCCCCTCGGACCTTAACAAAACATCGGACCACATAATGTGGTTCGCTGAGACATTTCCTGTTTTATATGGACTATAAAATATTTGATTACTCCAGCTTGTTGCCAAAGTATATTTTGGGGTGTTCCGTAGAATTATTTTTGAAGGATTTTAATGTAGCAGAATTTGTCGACGGAGTTTTTTTTTTTGACGAATTAACTAACGGACAGGAGACCATTTGCAGCCGATATTCCAAGTTTAATCGCCACGAGTACAGCGGTCGAAGGATTGAAGAATGACCCTTTCACATTCACGCAAAAAAGTTTAAAGCGTGGCGTTTCGGAAAAGGAATGTTTGTTCGTTGTCGGAGTCCGCGGACCGCAAGACTACGGACCGCGGTTACATAAATGGCGTTCCACAATATTTTCTGAATAATTAAAGTAGAGGATGTATAGAAACATTCATCAGCAGCGCAGCATTGCACTGCAGGTTTAGAAACACATCCTACATTATTTCATGAATGATTAAAGCAGACAGAAACATGGACTCGCTGGCGACGTAATTTTTCATTAGGGAGCACCAGTTCTAGGAGTTGTGCAACCGACCAGAGAAGTCCCTTCATCATTCATCTGATGAGGTCTTAAAAGATGCACGAGGTGCACGGTGAATATTCGGCCAGGATACGGTTACTTCCGCAGCAAAAGTTGTATTGCAGTTGAAATATTTTTCGACGATGTAGTTGAGAGTAGTATTTTAATAACGTGGTCTACATCGTGACCAGCTTAATTAGCTTAGGATTGTTTTCCGAGAATCAAGAACAAGATGTTATAAGTATGAATTTATAAGTATTATATTTATTAATGGAGGAAACAGGTGAAGATGTTTCACACCGATTATTTTTTAGTGTAGAAGATTGTCTGGTTTACTAAGATCGACTTCTTACGATTAATCATTATATTTTATGATGATATATTAATTACGAATTGCATAGATGTTCGTCAATTTCTGTCTAAGTTAAAGCTGTTAAGTGGATAGATGTATTTGAAATGGCGATTCTACGTATCTACCTTTCTGATTAGGCTCCATTTTTACGTAATGTGGTACACCAGTGGCCATGGGGCGGATTTGCCATTAGGCAGAAGCTGAAGTCCTCACCGTTAAAAAAGCCCAATAAAGGGCGTTGTTTCATTTTTTAGAAGAATAAGCTTATGGTATGGCCTCGAATTGGTACTTGCGCCTGTAGCCTCTGCTTGTTGAAATGAGCCCTGGCCATTAGCCACCTTTTTACTTGTGAATAAGGGGACGTTGACATAATAATGATACAAATTTAGAGGCAGAATAAAGAAGCTTGGGTTATAACCGTAATAATTGCCCTTTCTTAGGGTAGCATTTAGGGTTATAATTCTTCTAGGCTTAGAATGAAATTATTTTCGTTTCGTAAACATTCAAAGAAATTTTAATGAAAAGCTTCTCCAACTCACTATTGAAAGGTCGTATAAGGTGTCATCTAGCCGTTATAATAAGGCCACTAAGTAATTCCTTTCAATGTCGAATTTCTTTTAAACTTCTTTCAAACCCTTTTAAATATTTCGTTTACCGAACTTCGGAGAGAGTTAATTATGAACGTTGATTCCACCTACTAGCGTTGGAAACTTATATTTTATTTACTCTTTCGTGTGTCCTCGTTGTATGATAATTATTTGTTAGCCTCATTTACGAATGCAATGTCGCGTTTATGATCGTTAAACATAAATCCTATTAAGAAGTACAAATATCAGGGTTGTCTTAGTTTGGGATGGAGTGTGAAGGCTTAAAATACTTCCACTCTCGTTAAAGTTATCACTTAAACTTTAAAGCCTATCGAAGTGTCAGGCGAAGTCCTCAACATTAAATCGCGTACGAAGTGAGCGACGTAGGAATAACTTTTCGTCATCGCGGGAAATAAGAGTCGAAACGCGCCGGATACATTTCGAGGCGGGTCTCCGGAGAGCGTGCTCAGCCCTGGCGATGGAAACTCGAATGGAAAAAACGGCTCACTTTGGTGGTTTTTGAAGTCGTGTCTTTATTCTCTCCCAGCAAGAAGGGCCTGGTCGAGAACGGCGTCCGCTAGAGAACTTTCTCTCGACCCGAGTCTCCTCTCGATCCATTTGCAACGTTTCCCTTTCTCGTCGAATTCTCCTCCTTCAAATGCACTCTTCCGCGCTCACGGCTTATCTCGCCGTGGCCCCGAGTCACTGTGGCAAGTGCACGCGAAAAATAATAAACCAGTTCCCGCACCACTCTTTCGCCTCCTGCACCTTTTTCTCCCTTCTCTCCCGCGCCCCGCTTCCTTGCATTTTCTTCCCCTCTGTCTCTTCTCCGGGTCGATAAACCCCCACCTGCCGGCGTGCATCTCTCCCGCATGTCCTCCGGCGTGGGCGTCCCGGGTTCGAGAGGCTCGCCTCGGGAGGTAAAGTAGAGCGTGGAGGAGTTGATAAAATAGCGGAGCGCTCGGCGTCGGGAGAATTTTAAAGGGGCGGCGACGTTGCAGGGGGTGACCGTCGTTCGGACGCACTTCTTCATCGGATCCCTATTTTGCTTGCGATATCCCTTTCTCAAGGAATGGCACGGATTTCGAAAGGATGAGTGGACCCTGTTATGGGTTACCAAGGGCTTACTTCCCATTTTGCTTTGCAACCACTCGACCTTCTCCAACGTCCCTTTTTCCGTTCACTCTTTTCTCCATACCTTTCCAGCTCTTCATTTCCGTTTTCTCTTTTCGATTTACCTCTCCCGCGATATCTCCACTGCCCACTTGTTTTGGCCGCTTTCGCTTCGAACCGACCCTCAATTTTTATTTTCCCATCCCATTATCCTTAACGGGATTTAAACGCGGACGATAATGCACTAAATTTGTCTGTTTCATGTCCTCCGTAACCCCCTGTCACTCCTTTTTTTAACCACGAAATGTTTTTGCGATATTTGTTAGGGACTAGTGGATCTTAAATTGGAAACTTTAAGATTAAGTTCAGCTTTCAGTTTAAAGGCTCTCAGAAGTTTTAGCGGGAGACAATAAAATAATCGATAAAAAGATCTGTTTACCGCGTTTCCTTTAATTTTTCGCTCCCCTTCTCCGTAACCTCGTAATTTTTATACATTTAACTTTCTCTGATGTTATCTAAATCATAATCCGTTCTCTTTGTGGGGATACGTAATCTTTTGTACACGTAAAGCGACGTAGCAATTCTTATATTTTTTCCTTTATTGCTCTTATTAGACTCCCTCGTTGCGTGATAAAATCATTTTATTTCCGCCTTTCCGATTGCCGCGTTCTCTCCTTTATTTACCTCTATTGCCTTCCATTATTCAGGATTTTTCCTCTTTTAATCGGGGCTCCCTCTTTTGTGTGCTCTCCCCCACGTTTTCGTTTAGGGCCACCTCGCATCGGAGTGTCGTTAATAGTATGTTTATGTTTGCGTTACGCTCATTAAATCTTGTATCCGTCGTCTCCCGTTCCCATGGTGTATTACCATTACATGGTGGAACGGTGTGTTGTCGTTTTGTTTCAGTTTATTATCTCTGCGATGATTGTCTTGCGAAATGGCAAAGAATGAAAAGCCGTCGGTGTTTCCATTTTACGGCCATTTTCCCGCGTGCCTCGCATAACTCATTTATTCATTCATTTCGAATTATACTTTAACGTTTCCTTCCCTCTTCGTTTTCGGGCAAATTCCGTGGACGTATTTTCCCTGACGTATCCCCCGTCGGCCGCCCGCTCCCATTTCTCCCCCGTCCATTCCCCGTATCTCCATTTACTAACTTTTCGTCCTCTCGGTCCGCAAACCTTTTCATTATCCCTCTCTTTCGTCACTCACCTAATGGGCGTTCTTTCATATCGATCAGGGTTCGACCCCAGTAATGCCCGGGGCTCTTTTAATTGGAACGAGGGGGGACGGACGTTATCGGGTATCTATTTTTTTTTCATAGGGTCTCCGAGGAGCAGTGTCTTATTGGGATACGTTCTCAGAGCGAGTGTCAGCTCGAGTATTTGCTCGTGTTGCGGACTGTTGGCGAATGCTATGCGGTAACGCAATAGCGACGTAACTTCTTTCGGTTCAATCTCGCCGGCGATATCTCTACACCTCATGGTGTGAAGTGCTATGAATTGCGATAGGTTGTAATAGGTTCGCAATACTTTGTCGCAGTCTTCACTACCGCAGTTCCTTGCGTAACAAGGATCGAAGACCGCTGTACTGTGTCAGAGTTGTATATTGGCGTGTAAATCGGTAATGGATTCAAAACTTTAGTAGGTTATGCAACTATTGGGTTAGGGAAAACATCGGATTTACTGTGGTTCACCAACGCTAAATCTTACGTACTATCCGAGAAAACTACGAGAAAATCGGTTCCATTGACGTCTAATGAAGGAATTCTTAGTGTCTTCATTCACTGAAAAACGAGGAATCGCTGGAATTCCGTATATTTAGACTTCGTTACAGATAACTAATTACTTCATTTCTGCCTGAAAGATTACTGTGTGTTGTCGCTAGTGATGGAGTCTTATCATTTCCACAACTTATTTGGGTGAAGCGGTACGTTTTTCTTATTCTAATCGACTCTTGAATTTCAGAGGAGCGTGTATCAACTACTAATGGGAATCTATAATGGAATGTCCGGGATGAAGTTTAGCAGTTCCTAGTTTTTGGAATGGGCCTGATTAACGTCCGATCAGTTCAATTCATTAAGATGTTAATCGAGAGGATCAGCTCGAAATGGTCTCTTATTATTTCTCGGAAGTAATGGGAAGGAATCGGATGAGGAATGCGACTTCGCCGGGAAATAGAATTCGCAGAAGAACTCGAGACGATCTCATTTCGCGTGGCGTTTTTCGGATTCTTTATCCTATTATTCGATTATTTGTTTTGCCTCTTTCCTTTTCCTCTGTGGGAGTCATCCGCGTTTATGGCCGCCTTTCTTTCACTACGTCTTTTCCATTACAACGAACCACGTCCCCATCTCTCTCATGGCGCTACCCCAGCCACTTACCCTTACCTAAGTCCCCTAGCATTCCACTCCCACCCCCCACTCCCCCCACGCGAGCATCCCTCTGCACCACCTACGTCCGTACTCATCTCCCTCATGGAGTCACTCATCCTCTCCAACCCTTCTCCCCCCCTCTCCCCTCCTCTGCGATCTACCTGTGTTTCACCCATCCCACCTCCAGATGAATTCTCCACCGTCCCCTTCCCCCTCCCGCGGCCCCTCGCGGCTGCGCCCCACACTCCCGCCGCGCGCGCCTCTTCGGCTCCACTCGGTCGTTTCCGCCGCGCTCTGCCGTCTCTCTCCCTGTTTCCCCTTTGCTGCCTCCGCTATCTCCACCGTAGCGCTCGTCAGTCAGTCCCGAGTCGAGGGCGGAGGAAGGTTCGTTTTACGTGGCCTGTCGGGCTCCGTTCTCTTCTTCCTACACTTCCGTTCGTTCTCCTCCTACTCCTACTTCCTCCTCTTTCGAAATCTCTCTTTTTCCTCTCCATCCTCGTCCTTCGCTCCTTCCTCGCTCCCAGATAAGGTCGCTCTCACGAAGTCGACTCCTCTTTACTCCCTCCCGCACAATCTGTCTTCCTCTGTTATATCTGTCTGTTTCTCTGGCATCGCGCTCTTTCTCTGCCTGACGCCCACGCAAAAGGACGAGGGTCCCAAAGAGTCGGCGGCGAAACCTGTTGTGTGTTGGTGTCGTCGAATAGTGTGATATTGTTTTTTGCATCCCTCCTACGCCCTCTCCGTGGCACGAAGGTATTATCGCTTCCTTGTGTGCACAGGGGGGTGGGGGAGGTGGAAGTGCTGGTTGGCGTTATTATATATAACATATATATCTCTTTGTTTTTTACATAGTTGTTTTTTTATTTTTTTGCAAAGTTTGTGCTTTCGTGTTTGTGACGTCCCGATTGATATTGTTCAACCTCGCGCTGGCGTTATTTTTTACATAGAACAGTATATATCTATTTATATTATATCTAATTTATATGTTGTTTCTCTTGCGTGTCTGTGGTTCCAGTGTTTTTTATGATCCGTCTTATCCTGTGAGCGATATTTTGGGCTGAATGTTACGAGTCCACTTGAATTGCTAAACGATTGTATAGATCTTATTTGTGCACGCATGTGTTCATTTTACGTACCTGTGGCTTTGGCATAAATATTTTTGTATTAGGAAATTTTTATTTTGGCTCTGCAGAATATTTTTTTGCATCGCGAGTGTTGAATATTTTTGATTGCGTCATTTTTCACTTGTATGTGTCACACTTATCATTTCTTCCACATATGTATGTCGTTTCGACTATTTATCGTTGCATTCATAAGTATATGTTAAGAGAAGTCTTGAAAGTGTGAGTGTGTTTGAGGTTTGAAAGCGAGTCTCGTCCGTCGTCGCACTCTGAATAAACTGTTTCTGTCGCACACGCTGTGGGCGCAAAGCGAGAGCGTTCTCACAAGAGATCCGTTCGCTCGTCGGACTGTGGCCGTCGTCCGACGTGGACTCTGTATATCTCAGAGGACGACCTTTCCCGCCTCCGCAACCCCACGACAAAAGGCCTCCGCAGACGTCTCGACGGTCGTCCCCCGCCATCCTCCCCGCCGCTTCCGCCCCACCAGATCCCACCCACGGCCTCCGACACGTACTACTACCATCCCGTGGCTCTCCTTCCCTCCACCCACAACCTGCCTCCGCCCGCCCCCGGCCCGACGCACTTCCACGACATCCAACTGCACCATCGGCAGCACCACGCCCTCGCATCGGCGACCCCCGCAACCATTGCCACCGGCGGATACTTCCACCAGCAGCCGCACCGCTGCTTCTACTACGCTGCAGCTGCAGCCCCGCACCCGACGTCCCCCCTAGCCCCGCTTTCCTCGTCCCACTCTTCCGCCGGTTCATCCTCGCCACCGTCCTCGGCCGTTTCGACCTCTCCTCCTCAGGCTCCACCTCCTCCCGGTAGCTGCTATTGCCGCCAGCAGTGTTGTTGCCTCCCTTCCGCATCCCCCGCGGTGCTGCCCCCGCTGCCTCCTCCTCCCCCCCATCTCCTAGCCTCTCACCATAACCACCACAGACCTCCTCAGGCCTCTGCTGCCGCAGCCGCTGCGGCCTCCATATTGTGTGCCCTGGCACTTCCGGCGACGCCGCTGCCCCCGTCCGCCCCCGTCCTAGCCCCGATCGCACCTCTGTTGCACCCCGGCCCTCCCCCCGCGCTGGCCGTGTCGCCGCTTCCGATCGCCGTCAACCTGCCCCCGGCCGCCAAGAGATCGCAGAGGGACTCCCTCGACATTATGGTAAGCCTAATTTTGCATTGCTTCTTTCGTTTTACTCGGGATGTAAGGTCTAAATACACCCGCATCAAGGGTATTTTAGAATCAGAAGTCATTAAATGCCGTATGTTATTTGCTTGTTAAAAACGAATTAATTTGGTACCCTTCCTAAGTATAAGTTCGTGTTTTCGGTCTATGATGGAGGGATGCCGAATATTTATATCTCGTAAAATTGATCTGTTGCTGGAAGACTTTTACGAACTCTTCAACGCGAGAAATCCGTAGAAATAATGTTTTCTGATAATTTCGCCGAAGTTTCTCCCGGCAAGAAAGTTAAAAAGCGATCAATTTAGTGTTTACGTTGAGATATTATTGCCCGTTCAGTTGCGGTTTGATACATTTCGCATCTGGGCGGTAGAATGCTAAGTCCTTGCGTTCTTTGGGACGATTGTCTCGTGAGTCACGCATTCTTGGCAGTTTCAAGTGGGAGGGTCCGCTCATTCCTCCCTCCCATGACGAGATGATCGGCGTCCGCGACCGCGATCTCCTCTGCTAATAGCGATTGAACGCTGAAAAGGCCGATAAAGCGTGCTCTCTTTACAACGCCGGTTGCGACTCGTTGCTTCGGGTCCTTCACCCCGCAATCGCTCTGTAACGACGTCGACGTGGTCGAGCGGCGAACAGGAAACTGCTAAAAATACCGGGGATGCCTCTCGGGCGAAATCGCGGGCTTGTGTAAGAGTTGTGGAAATTCGTAAGGTATCGGGGATGGAGGGTTCTTTTTCGCGGGGAAGGTTCGCCGGTCACCTTTGGTCTCGAGGTGCGGAGGGCGATGAGCCACCAGGCAGGAGAGAGTGATTGTGAGCCAGGTCACCGGGTGAGCCGGGCGCAACAGATGGTTTCGCCGGATTCTTCATTCAGTCTGATTTTCGGGTCGTGGGTTTTAGGGGAGTAGGTTTGGCACAAATTCCAAGTTCCCTCCTATATGGCTTTGATATTTGCGCGCTTTCCGACAGAGAATGCGCCCGATGGTTGCGCAATTCCTCCGTGGTCTATATGCCGAAGTGGGCATTCTTTTAAAAAAATACTGTAGTGTAGTGTGGTAGGTTTTCGGAAAGATATGCAGAGTTTGAAAAGAACACTTGTGCGCGGCCGACCTATTGGGAAGAGAGCGGGATTCATTCTTGACTTGGGGGCTTAATTAGTTAAATGTGACGGAGCTGAAAGGGCGGGTGTATAAGGATAAGTTTGGAATGTTCCGTCTTCTCAGCGGTGGAACTAGTGGTTTTCTTTCTCGTGAAAGTTCACGTTGATTCGATAAACTCATTTCGTCTTCTGCCTTGATGTATTTATCGTCGATGTAGACTGCAATTTGAACTACTTTCTCCCATTCCTATTCTATTTAGGGTTTTCTCGATCGCGTTAAAGTGTTACGACGTCACCTTGTTATTCTTGTTACTAAGAGCGCTGGAATGCCGAAGTGCTGGAAAGTGCATTTAAACGGCGCTTTCGCTAATTCCGAGTTTCTGATCGTGGAGTTTGTAGAGGAAATTCGGGTTACCCCAATGCTCATCGGTTTAATCTCGCCGCTTTGGAGGGAAATTTCGTTTTCGAGACAGTTTCTCCTAGTTGAACGTTCGGCTTTGATAACTCGCTCGTTTGGTGGTGAGGAAATCGTGAGGTCGCTCTGCGAAGGATTGAATGTACTGAAGGAGTTAAATTGGCAATCCCGAAGGGTTTACCGAAGGTTCGTTGCTCTGCGGATTCGTCTGATGTTTATTTATACAGCATCAATTGCTCCGTTTGGAGTAACCGTTTTGTGTGTACTTTCGAGTAGATTTATGTAGTAGGTGCAAAAATAAAGAGGAAAATAGGCGGTGAATGATTGCTTCTCAAGACATCAATTCGCGTAGAAGTAATGCCTATCTGTTCAACTCGCGAAATTCGATCTTAGAGAATGAGATACCAATTGAGTTATTGGAAAAAGTCTTCTTTCCGATGTACTGATGGTTTTATGTGAACTCAAAATGTATTTGTTTGGTGAAAATGTTCCCGTAAAGAATCGTCTTTCCTTGTTTTGATGTCTATCTTTCATTTTATTCAGAGGAAAGGTTGGAGTAGAAGTGTTGATTCCGTCTGTGTTGAAGTCGAGCGTTACAGTCTCGATGCGGGCATCATGAGACAATGCAGTCTCCCCCATCGCGATCGCAGTTAAAAGGCTGCAGATAATCGGGAAGAGTGGCTCATTTTTGCTCCTGCTTTAATTGCCGAAATTCCTCCTGCTCCAGATAAGAGAGCATCCGGCAGCAAATGGTAGACCGCCGTCGGACTCGCTAGAGGCGCCAGGCGAGCGCCTTTTCCACCCGCATGCGCTTCAGAGACCTCGTGCCCCTAATTTCCGCCCCCCCATGAGCATCCCCATCCTACTTAACCCCCTCAGAGTAGCATCTCCACCCCCTATCCGGATTTCCACCTGCCCCAACCGCCCCCTTTGGACACCCTCAGCTCACCCTCATACCCATCCAATCCTTCCCTCTTGCATCACCTCACCCTAGCGTACCCTGCAAACTCAACCTCTGCATCCTCACTCCCTACGTCCTCATACTTCTTGCACACCTCCCTCCACTACCGGCGCCCCTTTTTTCCCTCCGGACCACCTCCGGTTTCCCACTCCTCGCTCCAGCTGGAGCACCTGCTACCTCCGATTCCGCGGCGCACGCGTTGTGCGTGTCCCCGACTTCGTCGCCCGTGGTGCTATCACTCGCTGATCGGTTCCAGCACAAGCGTCGGCTGACGGTTCTACCAGTCCGGCGTCCTTAGCTCGGCGTCGCCGCGTTCGCCAGCAGCCGATCCTCTCATGGCAGATAACCCTCCGGTAAAGGGGAGAATTATCAACTCATTCCTCCAGCACAGGTGTTTATATCGTAGATAATTTTTGTCCCATTATTTTCCACCTAGGCAGAAATCTCAATAAATGTTTCGGCTCTCTTCTTGCGGAGACTTGTATGCATGGCTTATTTCGATCCCGAAGTTCCTTTTTCACTCGCGATTTTTAACGGCGTCGCCAAAGAAATTTTCGCACAGCGGTTTTTTCATTCTAGAGCTTCGCGTCGAATCAAATTAGGGAAGTTTTTAACCTCGGGTCGAGTCTGTTTTTGTCGGTTGAAATACTCCCGAGAGATTCGGTGTTTATGACCTTGGAAGTCTGGAAAGTTGTAAAAAGGCCTTTTACGTTCAAAGGTTCTCTCCTTGAAGGATGATTTTTTTCCTCAAAGAAGTATGTATGTACTTTTTGCACATAGAGAGTTGGGAAAGTTCACGAAGACGAAGTAACGGCGGACACGATAGCGGTAGAGGTAGGCAGAAAGGTTCTCATCGGGAAAGAAATGTCCCTTTTCAATGTGCAAAAATGTATAAATGTATAGGTACACAGCGTCATCTCTGCAGAAGCTATCGCCACACCCCTCCCCTTCCCCAAGCACTTTCTATCCCTTCTTCTTTGGGCACAACAGGTTGGACCCGACCCTTCCCGTGTTTTTACTCTCCCAGCTTCTGTTTTCCACCCTCTCCCTAACCCACATTCGCCCCCGATCCCACCCTTTTATTCTCCCGTTCTTTTTATCTTCATTTCTTCGGATTGGAATCGGTCTCTTTGGGAAAAAGGACGGGATTATTTTGTGCTTTTTCGCCCTTTAATCCCCAGGAATCCTCCGCCCACTCGTCTTTTTTATGACGAGTATCTCTCGAAGACGTCTTAAGCCCGTGTATCTCTTCCAACGCTCCCCTTCATCTCCGAAGCGCGAGAACTCCATTCTCCTTTCACGATATTCCGTTCTCGATCTGTTTACGGCGCTAATGACCACTCGAAAGGAGCGGCGGCGTCCTATGTATCTCAATTTTTGAAATTCGCTTCGTTTGTCCAATTGATCTCCGTTCCGACGTTTCATTTTTACGGTCGCCTTTGAGCCTTTGAACCGGTAAGCGAATGGAAAGGGTCCGCCTTCTTTTTGTATCGCAACGAGCAGTTAGTGCTTTTGTGAGTGTGTTCCGGCATCCGTGGATTCGTTCGTCTAGGATTTTTTTACGCTTTCAGCCGTCGGGAATTGGCGTATTTGTTTGTCGGGATCATTTCACCCGTCTTCCCTCACGTAACTTCTACTCGCGTTTTATCTTTTGTGTGGTTGAGAATCTTTCTATCTTTATGGATAAGGTACGGATTTTCGATCTTTCTCGCTGAGTGCAGTTCCTTAGCTTCGGGTTTCTTCTTCCGCTTGACTATAGCGCGGTTTTTCCATTATTTCCGTATTTTTCGCCGCTTTGCGCGTTGTACACGATTTTATCCAATTTTGCAGGATATGTATTTCTAATAAGACAGTCCAATGATGGTTTTTGAAAGGAAACATTTTCAGTGAGTCCTTGACGATGTAAAAAGAATGGCAGTACTGTTCAGAATCTCGCCTCTAGTTCTACTCGATAAAGCTGTTCTTTCACGAAGTTTTTCAGCAGTTACAAAGCCATTTCTCTTTTGGAAGATGAAGTTTCCTTCCTTCTCTGGTGCACTGGGTCTATAAATAGCTTTGGTCAGCGATGTATTATTCGAGGTGATAATCAATAGGCTCGTTTCTCTATGGAAATAGATACCGCGGAATCATTTTCTTTGAAGTATCGGGCTTATTTTAATTAGGTTTAGGTGCTTGAAGGATGGCCACGCCGCACAAAAACTCTTCTTATTTCGGTCGTTAGGTTTCTCTTCGAGCGTATCTCCGGCTGTCTGTGAACCCCGGCTTTTAATTTTTGTATCTAATATTAGACCTTCGCCCTCCGATGTCCGGTTGCGAGATCGGTAATAGATTTCTGAAGTCCCGCAGAATTAACACGATACTGATATTGAGAGTTTGAAACGAGTAAAATTGCCCATTCCGCGAAACGCATCTTCGGGAGTTATTTTTGGAACGAAATAACGTTAATTCGGTTTGGTCTCAATGCTTGGCTTCCCATTCATCGATTTGATTTAACTCGCAGGAAGTCGAAGGTGGCCCCATGCGTTTCTTTACGAAACCGGCTTTTCGCGTATAAAAGTCATTTTTTGTCCGGAGAATGTCTTGCAAATTGGAGAAATGCTTCAAGCTGTTCTTTCGAATTTATGCACCTTGCTCCCATGTCTCGCCGAGGCGGAAAAGTTGTTTTTGTGCATCGGAAGGGCTGTAGTTTGAGAAATCTGACCAATCTTCTGATGTTCCCCTCCCTCGCGAGCTTTCTTATTCCTCAAGGAAGAAGTTTATTTTGATGTGGATTTACCACGTCGCTTATCCAAAAGGCTATTTGTTGATTATAATCGCGTAATCTAATACCTCTAATGGAGTAAAGTGTCTATTAATAAAACTAGCGTTTTAAGTGTATAAAGTCGGCTCTAACAGTCGTTACCTATCGTTAAAAAGGAACCTCTCCGAAAGGAAGTGGTTTATTGACGGAGGTCGCGGCGCGGATGTCTTATCCGAAGAAACACTTCCTCCTCTCTTTCTCCCTCTGCTTTCCATCCCCCCTTCTAGTTGCCCTTCGCTCTCAACTCCTTCACCGTCTAAGTCATGGTCTGCAGATTCCTCGGCCATAAAAACCTGTTTCATGGAAAGCTCATTCCACCTTCTCCCCTCGCACTCGGTTATAGTCGAAGCTGCTGCCCTCGTTCGGTTATCGTCGCTAAAATAAAACGTCGCAGCCCGTCCTCAGTTCGCTTACCCTCTCGAGTGTTCCTTCCATTCTTTCTACCTTTCCCGTCCTCCCCTCACCCTCACGTTTCTCTTCCTCCTGTTTCTTTATCTGCCCCCTGCCTCCATTTCTTCTCTTCGCCACCCACCCTGGATCCATCGTCTGCACTCTAGGACTGTACTCTCGACGTCTTCCCAGCCAGGCATCCCTCACACCCTTCGGTTGATGTTTTCACAAAGGGGTCGCCTGTTCCTTGCCTCTCCTTTCTCAAGTCGTACTCCGTATCCGACTTGCGTGGAAGAGATCGCCGAGGTACTCGGCAGCTTCTTTCAGTCGCGAAGCTCTCCGTCGTGTGTGCCGCATAATTTCTTAGAGTTTACTGAAGAAGTAGGAACGAGCAACTGGTAATTTCCACAGAAAATATCTTTTATTGGCGACTAGTTTCGTCTACATTCAGTCATTATCAGGCATCGGAAACTTTTAAGCACAGGAGGAATACTTACATCCTGTACTTAAACAACTTTTTCGATTTCTGATAATGTCTGAATTTAGACGAAACAATTCGCCAGTAAAAAATATTTTGTGTGGAAATTACCAAGTGTTCGTTCCTACTTCTTTAGTATGGTATATAGTATATTTACAAAGTAAAGTTTGGACACAATAGATTCTTCTTAGAGTTTCTTATGATTGTGATTTGACTCAAGTGCCCAGGTTCGCGAGATACTCGTTCAATTGGAATTAGCGACATCAGCAGTGAGTGATACCAGGAGATAATCTATGTTAAAGTAAAGATGAACGAAATATCTTAGTTCTACAAAAATTCCATAATTCTCAAAATTTTCTGGTTTATGGAATAGTGGCAGTTTGCGCTATTTGTAACTTGAATCTTTCTTTCTCTCTTGATTTCTTGAATCTTAATCCTCGATATTTTTCCATAGCAGCCTGACTAAACAAAGGAATCATTTTTGCGTTCCTCGTAGTTTGTTTGAACGCGTTACTGTGCCTCTAAGGTTAACTGGAAAACACAGTTAATTTGGTATGTTCGAAACGTTTTCCTTCAAAGTGGATTTCCAGTTCAGTTTCGGGTTCTTTCCGGAACCCAAATGTTTTGTTGGTATTCTTTGTATGTTTATCGTGGCAGGTGGTATGTCGGTGTATGAAGTCTGGCGTCCATTGTTTCCTTTTGCCTGGATGGTCGGTTCAATAGTCGCGGTATGCAAGTCATCGTTCCCTGCAATATATTGCGCTGAATAGGCTGAAAAGAACAAGTTATGTAGATTTCTAAAGTGACCTCTCCTTATTGGTTGTAATTTTCTTTTGTTTTATTGTTTATAAGTTGACAGATATCTGCGCCATTACATTATGGCAGGGCTAATGAACAAATTTGTTAGAAGAGAGCCCTATTAGTTGTAATAAGAGCCTCGCGCGCCATTGTGCTGCCAAACTATAGACAAACATTATGGTGACATTATTTATGCAATATCGTAAGTGATGGGCTTTAGGTGATATTGAGAAACGAGTATCATTAATAGCCGGAATACGAATTCACTAACGCAGCTTAAATATTTTAAGTGAGGAAACTTCAGTAAAAATGGTCCTTCAGAATGCAAATTTGCGCAATTGTTTTTCATGAGGCAGTTTTGGCACTTGCTATTGATTCACCATCATCGCCGAATGGTCAGTAAGAACTTATTGAAATCAGTCAGTCAATCAAACTTTTAGTGATTTCGCCTCGTTTATTGATTCGCTTCGAAACCAGAAGCACCTGTACAACTTTCTTTCGTAATGTTTGCTGTTTTATAGAAGGTTTAAATCTGAGTAAGACGTGGGTATTGACGAAGTATTATGTCATTTTGATGCATTATCTCTGGCTGGGTAACAAGCCTTGGAAACTTACCGAACATTTTTCTCTTGGTAGAGAGTGAATAGTTAGCAATGTGCTTACGTCAGTGCATAAATTTACTCTCTATCCTTGTCAAGGATTAACATTCACATTTTGTTCTCTGTCTGTCTTCGCGGAATGATAAAGTTTGAAGTTAACAAGCCTAAGACTTTTGGTTATAAATGATTTCATACATGTATACGAAAAGGGCTATTGCTAGCTGGTAGTCATTATTGAATGGAAAGAAAAAGTCACCTTGTATTCACTCCAGTCGGTCCTCCAAAGCCATCCGAAGGTACTCGATAGTATTATGAGGAGAAAGTTAATATGCATGAATATTTGCGTACGCCAGGGTAGTGGGAAAGGTTAGAAAAATTATTTTTTAATTATTATTATCGTGTCCCTAACAGATCTACCCGATTAACATCTCTACTACACTATACCACACCTCGACTCACTTGTCAAGCGTTCTTTCGCCTTCCTTCTTTGTTAAATTCCATTCCCCCCTCTGTTGATCGTTTTTCGTTGCCCAAAAGGACTCATAAAATTAGGTCCAATTTATACCAGACCAATTGTAACTGCTGCCCCCTATTTTCTCTTGTTTCTTGTCCTATGAATTGTTGTTTTTTTGCTTGTTATGATTATCACTCTAAATTGTCTTGTTACGCTGTATGTGATAAATATATGAATAAATAATGAGGGAAGCATCGTCTAACAACCTCATTCCTCATCTAGCCCCGTGAGCCACATTTCCTCTTCAAAGATTTTGGTAGCTGGAGGAGGAGGAGATTAGGATCTTTCCTGTCTCAGGGTTGGTTTACCGTTATTTTCGAACTCATCTTACGCTTCCATGTTTCTTTAAGATTTCTTAACCAACATATATGTTTAACGTTGCGAAGAAGTGGCAAGAGACGGAACGGTAGGTAAGGAGCACAAAGTCGACAGCGATACTCTTTGCCACGGAGGTATACGCTCTCCACGCAGAGGTTGTCCAAGGTCATAGTCTTTACGGTCCACTTCCCCTCTACCTCCCTCTTCTCCAATACAGACGGCTTTTTCTCCTCCACCCCCGCTCCATCCATCACTTTCTCACTTTCATTTCTTCATCTCCACGCTCTTCCATTACAGCCTCCTTCCCCCGTTCCTCTTTTTCCCGCATTCCGCCAGTGTTGCCGAAAGGGAATTTTCAGATGTCGCCGAATAGCCCCAAAAGGAGATGGGAATCCGTGCTGGAACGGAAGAAGCTTCTTACTATCGAAATTGCTGAAGGAATCCAGATCAGACTTGATCATTTTTAAAGGCTCGTTTTCGATTTGGTATTCGCCGCCCGCGTGTTTTAGTCTTCGTGGTTGGAATTAAGTTAAACGGGAGGTAATAAGGTGTTAGTTTTTTCGAGACCACTATGTCGTGTTTTAGAGATTTCGTTTGTTGAAGTAGACTCCTGTACGTGTAATATGCAAGTTTTTGAGTAATTCGGGAGTTCTTTTCAAGTCCTTAAAGTTTACGTAGCTTTCGTAGTTCTTTGGTGGTGAAATGTTCTGATGGTAAAATTCATTGTGTGTTGAGTTTTGAAATGAAATAAAATTCATCGTCAGTGGCAATGTTTTTTTGGCACCTATTATATACAATGAAAGACGGTTAGGTGTATATGTATTTCGTATCCTGATCTCTTATTCTGTATAAGTTTTCTGGCATGTTGTTATGCACATTTACAATAGAAGATTTCAGTTTAATTTTCTTGGCTTCATCTACACTTGAATGTAAGCGAAAATTAATGTGAATATACTGGAGTAATTGAAGCGATGTCGGACGAAAATTTGTCGATTTTTATCGTTATGAGTTTTTCCCATGAACTTGGTAGCCGTTTTAACGTCGTAAACGATCGTGAGTTACAGTCATAAGTCATTTTATAACCTTTTTCCAAAATTTATTTAAGTAATCGTTGGTTATGGAATTACATAATGTTCGTTATAGCGTTATATACTGCTATACCAGTGTGTTTTATGACATCAATAAGCATTCGCCATCATTCCCAAGAATTTCTGTCAGCGCTGGTACCACTTCATCGCAAGCTACCAATCAAGATGTTAAGAAGTCCTTAAACAGGAGGACGGAATGAAAGAATTGGCAACCCCGCTCTCGAGCCCTTATACCCTTCGAATTTCTTCGCAGCACATCCTCCTCCAACTCTTTCAATTCCTTTCCTTCTCAATCCTCTTCAAATCGACTCTCGCCGACTCCCATTTCTTTTCCCCCTCCGCAGTTCACCTCTACCCTGCAATTTGCCCCGCCGCCTGTTTTTCCTGCCTTTCCCCCAAATGAGGGACACCGTCTTGTGCGAGCTCTTCCCTTCCATTCCAACCCCATCACTTCTTCCCCTTTTACTGCCATCCAGTTTTTCTCATCACTTTCCCTTTCTCATTCTCGCTCGATTCTCCTCCTTCACCCTCGTCGTTTTCTTTTCATTTCGTTCCCTTTATTTCCAAGTTCGCTTTCAGCTTCTCTAACCTTTTGTTTCGAGGAGGTTTTAATTTTAAAGATTTGGTTCCAATTTCCCCCGTTCAGGCATGGACTCGGTGGCTGTCATGGAATCCAAGTCGTTGCGTATCTCGGGAGATTTAATTTAATAATTTAATGGCTATGTTTTGCCCCTATTTCGCATCTCACCCCGGAGAGATAATACGTGTCCGCTAGTGACTCAGATGCGGCGGAGTCTAGACTGTCGTTTAAGGCAATTACTGCCGCGGAAGATCTCTTTAGTTTTTCTCGTTAGACGGGTCTCCGTAGTTCTTGGTATTCGTTTGAAGATTTCGTTGCCTTAGATCCGGCGTGTTTTCCTTGAAGGATACCTTTCTCTCTCTCTGCTAGCGATCAGTTGATTTCTGAGTTTCCTTCCGCATGTTTTTTTATTCAGAGATTAATCGCGATTTTTTCGTAATAATGTCCCTTCTTAGAATAGGTAATCTTGAATCATAGATCGGTGATAGAAAACTGTCGACCATCGTGCCAGTTCGGCTGATATTATTCAACGCTTTACGAGTCTGGCTGGTGGAAAGTTCTGAGGAAATTTTTCGGTCTCAATCAGATGGAAATTGCCTAAATCAGATAAGAAATTTGCATTTTTTGGAATAAGTTAATCCGAGTTGGGTAATGGTATGGTTCACTGAAGCGGAGTCGAAATAAAAAGTGTATGTTATACAGGAAAGGGATTCTTAAGAATTCATTTTATCGTGGTAATTGCGTAATTAGGGTGAGTAAAGATGTAGTAGATTATTTTAATTTTATGATGAATATGTAACAGCATCGTTCGATAATTTCATTTGATTCGTACTATTAATAAGTTAATTGGTAACTCACCGTATTTGTCAGGCTTTTCATTAGAATTCTGCTGATTGTGTTCAACGAATCATGAACTTCTTAATATAAAGTTCGATGTGTTTTTATTTTATCAGGAGTCAGACCGCGAAATGTACCGTTGATCTATTTTCTTAAAATTCTTCGAAAGAAAAATCCGCAAGTCTATTCCGGCTCTGAAAATCCTTCTAGGAAACGCTTACCGCTCTGTCAAACTCACAACTTTCGGTACTTTTACAAAGAAAACATCTGGAAAGGAAAACCTCTCCGACCTCCATTTTCCCACATTTTTTGTTATCGTTGCCTTCGCGATTGTGTGTATAATCTTAAGAACGTCCCATAAACATTCAGTGTGTTCGGAACACTTGCCACCCAAGCACCCTGACCAACCCTTTTTCGCCGCGGCAGTTGAAGCGCCTCTTCGGGGCCATAGCGACCGTTTGAGGAAAAAAAGTCGTTGGTATGGCGCCGACGAGGCTCACAGGAAAGAAAAAATGCCTTTCTTCTCATAGCGCCCTATTTTCCTTATCCTCTTGGCCACTCTCCTCGGATTCCACCATATTGAGGCTTTTAACCCCTTCGTCGGCCATTGGATAAAAGCGTTTAATCTATTCCTCAGTCTATTAGCCCCTTTCGTTTTCAAGGGATTTTTTGACGGTATCAGGCCTTATCGCCTGCATCTTTGCGTGTCCTCCCAGTTCCAATTTTCTACTTCGATTTTCCCTTTTCCGTACTTTTCGTGTCTGGTTTCTTTCTTTGATATTTTGAGCAGAAGTCGTTTGTTTGATCTCTTTTATCCCTTGGTCATTGTGGTACAGCTTATATCACTTTTCGTTGAGTGTCGGAAACAGACGTCAATGTATGAGATGTTTTCTTGGTCTTTTTAAGTGTAATGGAAGGGGTTGTAGACGCGGTGAAATGTTTTAGGATGCCTCAAAAATTCTGCGAGATAGGTAACGATGTTTGAGTTTTTCTAGTTGAAATGCAACTTCTGAGCGCATAAGATTTCCCTCGCTTTTTCGTTTTTATAGGGTTTCAGTTTTGATTCGCTGAGCACTTCTGTGCAGATTGGAGTACTTAGGTCCTTTAGGGCTTCCCGTGTCTCCTTTGAGATTGAAACTGTCGAGAAATGTCTAGGGAGTTCTTACTAGCTAGAATGATCCGAAAATCCTTTGTCATTATAATAGGGGTAGGATTCTTTGTGTTGCTTTGTACCTCTGGAAACGAAGAGGGGCATTTATAAAAGTGATTGATCTCTGCTTATGATTGTGGAGCGGAACGATATTTAAGTTTTTTCCTTTGATCTGTAAATACTGAAATATGGTTGATATTTTGATTGGTGACGAATCGCTCGTTGCCTAAAATCTTGCTTTTTGAGTCGGAATTGAACCAAAGGGGCGTAAAAATCAATCATTTCTAATGGAAATAGAACCTCTCATATACTTTCATTATTTCCATTATTATGGCCTTCCACGAAGTAATACCTTCGTATGTTGAGTTTGAGTAATTATTTCTTCGCCTTCATTATAACAAATATTGTTAACGAGTGGTTATCATTTTTAATACTAAATACATTTGATATTTATATGTACTAAATTAACTCACCCAAAACTTGAAGTAGAAAAAAGAATTATTTCCAAACGATGTTTAATCTAAGTTTTAGTGCTGGTCTTGTTGTAGAAACTTGAAAGTTTACATATTTATGCCTCTATAAGTATTTCAAATTATTATTGAAAACGAATAATGAAATTTGACGTAAGCCCACGGCATTTGGGCTCTTATGTTAGTTTTGGAGTTTTAGCCTCATTTTTCAGCGCTATTTAATTTCGTTCACAACATCCAAGTGCTGCGTTAAATGTAGATTTCATGCATATATTTTATTTTATTATAAATACGTTATTGCATAAATAATGTCACCATAATGTTTGTCTATAGTTTGGTAGCACAATGGCGCGCCTTATTACTCATGTGAATTCTCATGAGTTTTAAAAATTCACCTTTGTCGTAGTTCAGAATGTTTGCATCGTCATGAGGAACACGCAAAGATTTAGAGCGAAAACCTCCGTTAGAGGCTTTGGCAATTTGTTGGCGGTAGAAGGATTCGTTGAACATGTAAAAAGGCTCGGCCTGCCATAAACGACGCAGGGGTCATTGGTTGGGCGGAAGTAGGGAGTCAGTCGCCACTTGGAAGGGGCATTTTTCGCACCTTTCTCCGGAAACGATCCTCCGTCGTCGCCGGAATCTCCTGCGTAAATTTTCCGGGTGTCGTTCCGGGGCGATAGTGTTCCCTGTCCTTTTTCCGCGTGACCTGCCCCAAGAACCCTCGCGAGTGTCATACGGAGCGGCCCTTCGTTTCATCCGTCGTTGGCTTCGGTGGCAGTAATGGGCTTTGATCCAAAGGGGGCGGACGCTGCCTTCCGAAGGCCTACTGGGTCCGCCCCATTCCTTGCTCTTGTCGATTTCGTACTTTTACTCCAATTTCCTATCATTTTTCCTGCGATCATTGTAAGGATGTAAGGGATGCATTATCTCGAGTCGTGGACCTTCAGATAGCGTGACCCTTTTTGTCTTTTTAAATGACTTCAAGTGTGATGTCGTATTCCTAACGATGCCTTCCTGAGGTTTTTCGGTGTTTAGTGAATTCCCTTTACGGGAAAGGATCTGATTCACCGCTCGGTGTGTATTTCTCTCTCCATTCTTCCCCTGTCGTGGCGTATCTTCAGTATATGTGGTATTTATTCTTTTATCTTTCTCTTCTAAGGATAATATACATACATATCTAGTTTTCTTGGCTCAGGTTTTTAGCGTTTTCGTATCAATTTGTCTCTCATCTTGTGTTTCGTATTTATCTCCTAAGCTTTATTTTCTGTCGTAATTGTTTTTTACTTTTTCTGCCGATGAGTTTACCTGGTGTTAGCGAAATATATCTGCCTATAACAGCTACATAAAATGGTGGAACTCTCATCACGTTAACAAATTTTTCCTCCTAATTATGGCCTTCCACGAGGCAACGCCTTCGCATATTGAGTTTATTGCCTGGTTTTGTTTGCAAATTTAGAAGCTGTAGATTGTTTCTTTTTGTCTCTCTTCGACTTAGGATTGAATAGCAAGATTATTTTCAGCATTGTATTTTCATGTCTTACGTAACGTTTACTTGCTGCTGACTGCATGTGTGAATGAGGAGTTGTAAACATAGAGCTCAAAAGGTAGTCCGATGGTGATACATTAAATGAAAAATCTAAGATTCAGAAACGTTCACACTTAATCCAATATTTTGTTTATGCAAAGGTGGCCTTGTGTCGTGTTTCTGATTACATTATGTCTTCGAACAAATAGTTCTCCGAAAATAATAGCAAAGTGGTAAATATTTATCGCAAAAGTTGACGGTAAATATACAAGCCATTAAAGAATCATTCGAAATGAAGATTGAAAAATTTCTGAAGTTCAGCCTAGCATTTCCGTCATTAGGAAATGAGAATTCCGTACTACGTTACTAGCAAGATGCTCACAGATGTTGTTAATAAAGTCCGGATTAAGTAATCACTTAAAACAGTCATCGAGTTAGCCATTTATTTTGAAAGTATCAGCGCATGGTTGCCCTCGGTGAAATGTAACGGATGACTTCAGTCTTCTCATTAGCTCTCATTTCTTTTTTCCTTTATCCAATTTAGGTATTAATGTATCCACCCTCGCACTGCTTTTCTCCTTCCAGCTTCTAACTTTCCATTTACATTTGTATCCTCCAAGCTGCCATCGGAAGGGGATGTTATTTCATTCAGCCACGCATTCACTCGTGAAGCTTTCATTCTTCTCTCGTGGCAGTCATCATATTTAACCTCTCCCGCTCCTTCTCTCGCTCCGTGCTTCCATTTTCCTTCCAATCTTCCTTTCCCCTCTTCCTTTTTTATCGACTTTTTCCTCGCACTTCTCCTCTCTCTACCGTCCTCTCGTGGCCGCGTTACATATCGCATCTCGTGCCCATCCCTTTCCTTCTTCGTGCGACTCCCATTTTAACATTTCCCACTTCTGTACTGGAGAAACAAAAGGGAGTTGGATGGTGGCGAGAGTTAAAGCGCCTCGACCGCAGAATTTCCACCCACGTTCCCTCCTCATTTGCATTTCCATTCTTGTTTTGACCGGTTTCCCCTTTCCTCTTTTCCCATTCTTCGTTTTTTCTTTCGCCTCATGAATTCGAGTCATCTTCCAGAATCGGATCTCGATTCGCCCTCTTATTTCGGATTCGCCACGCGAAATGTCATTGCGTTTACCCTTTGCCTCTTTCGACGTGTCTTCTCTTCGCTGCGGTTTTGTTTTTAAGTCGTATTATTTAATATTTTTAAGGATTCGTCCTCTTTGTCTCGGTGCTCCGCTGTGGCAGAACGTGACGAGAAAATCTGCTAAAACTGCTGATACCTAGGACGGCTACGCTGAATAATGGATACAATCAAGTTATAATCTTTTGGGTAGCTGCTGTTTGGTTTCGTATACTCTTAGATTTAACGGAAATAATTGTCCACGTGGTGATGGTAATGCGTAATGGTTTACTTTTCTGTTTGGCTTGTGTTGGAGTTAAATATTTCGCCTTTCTTACAGTTGGAAATTCTTTTCTCCCACCTTTTTTGTTTTGTTGTCTTTATCGAAGTCTCTCCTTACATAGATACATACTGGGGACTTAATTATCTTTCTCCAATATTTACATCACTATCTCGTCATCTCTTTCCTCATTTGTGGCACTAATTAGAAATATGTGACTCTTTTGTAATGGGTATCTGAATTTGTATTTTATATCCACCTTTTAGCTAAGTTGTCGATAATCCTTTTTTTCTGCGGCATAACCTTAAATACTCCGATTTTGATGGTTTGTATCTTACTGTAAATTATCAAGCAGCTGAAGAGATAAATTGATGTCTCTTAAGGAAAAGTAAGCGTAAAAAGATGCTTCGCGCGCTGTTCTTCGAATGATCCTCCCTCGTTATTCTGAGATAATGCAGAGATTGACATTACTTAAGGATAGCAAAGAAACAAATTCGACGGAGTCTTATAGTAGGTGGCAATGCGAGTGCTTCTACAAGTTAAATTTACGGTCATCCCACGCAAAAATCGAGTGCTCTAAGAATCTCCCTAGTACGTTGCGGTGTCAACCGAGAATTCTTTCGAGTGCTGTGGAGAGTGCCGTAGAATGCGATCGCGGATTCTCCAGTTGACGTGTAGTGAGTGGCGGCCATTGCTCCGGTGCCTCTCGACCTTTCCTCTCTCCAGACTGCAGCAGCTTTCTCACTCACTCGTCTCGAAACCGGAATCCAAGGATGAGGTTCGTTTCTTGCGAAAACTGTATTAGACAAATGGCAATCTTAACACGTTTCGACGCCTGAAGTGTGGTATCCGACGTCGTTGATTGATTTCTTGTTCCCCTTTGATCTTCTGAAACAACAAAGCTGCATAAAATGCATCCAAAATGTGCACTGATATAAAATGCATTCGTTACTTTTTAATTCAGGTGTGCGAATATGTGTTTAAGACCATTAATTGTTAGAGCGATGTGCCTATACCAAAACTTAATTTGCTCTCAGTTTCGACGAGTTCTTCAAGTCCTTGAAGGTGCAATCAACCTTACAGTCCGATTATCTTGTGCTAATCGCTTGCGCACGCAAAGTTTTCCCTTGGAAACTTTGCGTCTGCTCATATGTGCCCGGAATGTTATAGCGGTACAACTAAATATTTTATTATAACTTAAAATTGGGAGATATTCGTGAAGTGAATATCGATTTTCGTGCAAAATATTTTAGTTTTCATAGAAGGAAGTCCATATATTTTTCGAAGTCGTTTTCAGGCAGGTTCGTGCGTTTCAGTCATTACCCCACAGTTGAATGTTGCGTGGTTCGACTAGTTATGGTTTTTAATTATCACCATACATATCTCTATCTTGTTATTACCGTGGAAACTACCTAATTTCTTAGCCAATGGACTGATATTTTATGATTGTTATCTCTTTTCTCAGAAAAAGTACATGCATTAAAGCCATGATTATAAATCGCTATCCGATCGGGAATTCAAGCCGCGATATGTTATAAAGGTGTGGAATCCACGCCGACTTTCGTCTGCGTGAAATGCACGCGGAAGACTGGTTGTAAGGGATCGCTAGCTAGTTTTGTCACCCTGTCATTGTAACATTTGTGATTCCATCAGTTATCATCTGGATAGGCGTGGAAGAATTTTCGCCTTGAATATGAAAGTCCCTTGACTTCGGCGTGGTATTTCCTACCCGGAGCAGCTCGGAAATGAAGCGCTGGAAAGTGCATCTGGAGGAAGGGAGAGATAGAGAGGCAGCGTCGGAGACTGGTTAAAGCGGTTGCATACCTTGTAGGGCGAGGTTTGGGGGGAGGGGGTATGTTCCCCCTCCCCTTCTTTTTATTACATCCTACACTCCTTCCTTAGTTGCCGACTGTAGTGGAGGAATCTTCTCCACGCAACGAAGCAACAGGTCTTATCCTACTCAACTCCATTTCCCTCCCTCATTCTTTCTCATGCACTTCATCTTCTCCGATTTCACGAGCCATCGGTCGTTTGTTTCATTTCGCGGCTGCCACGGCGCGCATTCCGCGCGGCTTTTTATGAGGAATAGCGGCGGAAGATGCTGTGAATCGGGAATTCTTTTCAGTATGTAATTGAAGATTAAACGATTGGTATCCATGTTGCCGGAATGCGCAATTTTCATAGCTCCATTCAGTAGTTTGTGTTGTCGTACGATGATTGTAGATCTGTTCGCGAGGTTCGCTTATAGGTAGCCTTTAAGTAATCATGAAGTTTGTTTTTCTGATTGAGGAGTAGAAGAGGTAAAAGATTCCGGGTTTAAACAAAAATAACTATAAATGAAGTAGATATTGCTATAAAATGTATCAAACTGTAAATCGAGCGAAGAAAAATTCATCGAGGGCTCAATTTGAATTGGGGCTTTGCTGGTAAGGATTAGCGTGATAGTTTAGAAATACGGAGGTCCCGGATTCGAATCCTAAGAGGGTATGGTTGCTTCTGTTTGTTTGAAAGAGTAGATTATAATACGAATTAGCGCGATAGTCTAGCAACACTGAGGTCCCGGATTCGAATCCTGGTCAGGGTATGGTTGCTTCTGTTCGTTTGAAAGAGTCGATTATAAGATTGGTTACATTAGACCCTCTTTTAAAGTCCTCCCAGAGAAAACGTGGCCATTGTTCTTATTTCATAATCCATATTAGATCATAAAGTGTTAGTTAAGATAGTTTCGTAGTTTGCATTGACTTGGAATGCTCGATTGTTTACGTTATTTCCTCCCTGATACAGTTTCTGTCTGTGAAGGTACTCTTTTGTTTACAATATTTACGAAGAGAATCAATTGATTGGGCCGGGGCTGGAAAGGATTAAGGGAAAAATCTCCTATTATAGTTAGGTATGAAGTCAGTCTTTCCTGAATTTCTTTCTCCACTAAATCCTAAGTCTTTGGAAGAAAGTTGAAGTGTAGCTTTTATCCTCCTTTCAAACCCATCCATCACTGTAATAGTATTTTAAACTATCAACCCTTCGCCGCATGAATGTGCTCCCGCATCCGAGATGGCGAGCCAGATTGAATTCGTCCTCCTTTCTCCGGAGATTGGCCCATTTCCCTCTGTTTCTGAATGAAAAACCACCGCTCGCTCCTTCATTCATAATATCTTCTCATTTTAATCATCAGGTGCATTCGATTCAAGACGTGCAAGGCGTCCCCCAAGTTCTCATGCACTTTCCCAGAGATCCTTGTTCAGTTTTAAACTCCACTAAGCAGGGAGGGCTCTCGATCTTTCATCCTGCGTGACCACCCGAGAAGAGTGTTCCGGCCGTCTGGCAGGATGCCACTGGTTCGTGACGAGCAACGAACTCTCCCCCCCTTCCGACGCCGTCCCCCCTCGACGTCCAATTCCCCTCCTCTCACCACTGCTTCGCTATAAAATTCTCAGCGGACAGTTGTGTCGGCCTCTCTCCGGAACTTCTCAGGGGAGAGAAGCACTGTTGCTCGCCTCCTCTACAAACACATTACCGCTGCAACAATTTTCTTGGCACCTGTTGTATGCCTTGTCGCGACATCTCCAAGCCCTTTCGTTTCATCGATCGCGTTTGTTTGATTTTTCCCTTTGCTAGGAGGTTGTTCGCAAGGCGGTATTTTTCCCGTCGATAAAGGACTTGCTATTTTAGGAATGGCTTTCGTTTTCTTAATCGAAAGTAGCATGAGCTCGACGGTAGGAATTAGATGTTAGAGATAAGGTGTCCCTGTCGTGGGTGATATATTTTGAGAGCGAGTTGATTGCTATACTTCATGGGATGGAGTGGGAGGAGAATGGGGGGGTCGTCGTTAAGTATTTTGTGGCAATATTCATTATTCTGCTTTAATTTGCCGTACTTTATCAGCAGCTAACAAATTCGGTAATACATGTCTACTAGAAGGTTATGCTTTCTGTTCCGTTCCACTCTTATCAATATGGAGTATGAATTAGAAACCGTCGTCAGATACGATCTGTTGCTAATTTTATTCAATCATACTTTAATTCTATAATACACCATAAATGCTGTAAGTTTTTTCTTTAAATAACATCTTGTCAGTCTTTAAATCTATATATTATGATTTAATTTGTCTCAAATAATTTTAATTTTGGACTTCTCAATAATTTGGTCATTTTTATTACAAATAAAAGAAATGACTAACATTTGGAATTTCAAGTAAAAAAGGAACTTCATTTGTATAGATAGTTCAAGACTTTGTATCGATTTTCCATACTAATTTTAACTATTATATTTACAGATAAGTGTTAGTGAAGGTTATTTATTCTTTAAGTATTGATCGAATGAACATAATTTTTTGAAGACCATCCGCTTCGTTCGAGATGGCATTTTCGATGTCTTTCCAAGCTACAGTCTTCTTGGTTCCCTAATCGAATTTTTAATTCTCGGAACCGGAATGAGTGAAACCCGCTGTAAAAAAAGTAAAATTAAAAGCAGTTCGAAGAACGTCCCCAATTCGCGGAAGATTTTTCGACGATACTTCCTTTGTCTGCAAACTTCCGTTAAATTTTGTAAAGAAATATACATCACTGGTTGACATGGCCATGGCCTCTTCTCCCCCTACCAACCCTTCGCTTTTTTTGCTCCGTAGATTGGGGCTGAGCCCACTTACGAAATCACAAGCCAAAAGTCATCCCGTAGTTTGCCTTATCACGTTTACAACTTAAAGTCGGCTGTGTATCCAGCACGTCCTCAGCCCCCGTTTAATCACCGGTGCGTGATTCTCCGGAGTATTTGAACGGGCGGCGTTGCCCAGATGTGAATAAGCAGACGGCAGCCTCTCGAGTTTGGACCATTTAATTTCACTGAAGCATATTTTGAGTTTCCGTTTCTCAAGCCACGCCACTTCATGCCCATGATGGAAGCGTTCCTCGGCGCGTGGATGACGTCAGTGGCCTCTGCGCGGATGTGTTACCATGGCGGCTCTGTTAAACAATGGCGGGCTTTGATTTCTCCTTTCGTCTCTGTGCTGCTTCCACATCGGGATGTCCTTTAGGTGGCGATCGTCCGCATGCTTTCGCGGTACGTGACCGGCGTCCGATATGCAGTCCTTCGGACGCCTCCCGTCTATATAGGCTCGCATTCCTACCGGCGGACCTTCTCTCCACCAGTCTTGCGGCTTTCACATCTGCGGTTGCCATACGAGAGTTTCTTATTCCGTTCCCCTCACTCAGTCCGCTCAGAGGAGCACTTTCTCAGACGTCATTCAAAAAGTGCTTCTAGACCGGCGAATGGTCATGAATCTGCAGGAAGGCCGTCGGTGACTTGGGTCGTTTCAGCCTTTGGCGGCTGTCTTGGATGTGGTTGGTTGTGATGTGGGTAGGGATGGGTTTGTCGCATTGGCTTTAACTAAGCTAGCGGTAGTTGCGTAAGGGGTCGGTAAATTGCTACGTTTAGTTAACCCGTAGCCTGAATCACCAGTGAATGAACTGATGGAGGTAGTTCGTAGGTTGGTGCGGAGATGAGCGTTTTAACTTTGCCGTGAGTAAAAGGGGTATTACGTTCGGAGAATGAATGGTTGTGGAAGAGAGTCTATGAGGTTATAAACATTGCAGTAGAATGTTACCAGGACAGCATGAATCACTCGTGAATGAACTTGCCGGAAGTGTGTAATAGATTTATGGAGAAATGAGGACAGCGACTTCAACTCTTTACTGTAGCTTTTTTCAGCGCGACTGGCTTCGAGAAGTCTTTTTTTTCTTTTCAGGCAAGTTCACAAAAAATAAGGATGAACCATTCTTGCAACCGGTCGCATAATAAATACCTGTGGTAGGGTGTGTTCCCTTTTGATATTTCTTCGGTTGATGTCGTCCTACTGTGAATTGAATTGGAGTCCTAAATCGGGGTATATATTTCATTGCTTGGTTGAGAAAACGACCACGTTTTATCCGGAATTGGTACAAATCAGGAAATTGAGTGCCTACCGGTAAGACGATAAGATGCATTACAGTTGGAACCAAATTCTAACGATTCGTCTACATACTGAAGTCGCTGCGAGTTTGGAATGTAAGTTGCGTACTTCCTTTTTGGTCTTTCTAATGGCCTCTCGCGAAGTCGCTGCTGTTCGATGTTTTTGCTCGTAAACCAGTAATTAAAGTACAATTTTACACTTAGTTTTGCTCTCAATGGGGAAGCTGTGTTGGAAATAGATGATCAATTCCTGCGATTTTATGGGCAAATCGAACATAAAAGATAAAACTCTGGAAATGTATTACTGGATCGAGATAGGCAGGGGGTTTCTTCCAAGGACGATCATCGAAAGATTTCTCCCATATAGAACAAAAAAAATTGGGGTATATTTGTCGTTTGTGGCTCGATCTCTCATCATGCTGGTAGGATATCAGATCAAGGTGGTGACGTTTTTAGTTTCCTCGTAGACGTTAAACGTGCCTCTTGATTCGGAACAGTTAATTTCGCGTTCGTTCCACTTAGATCCGCGTGCGTAAAATGCTGAAATTTCTTCGTTCTTATATCCGGCCTCTTTGTCTTCCTCTGCGAATAATCCCAGATTCTCTCTCTCTCTCGTGTGAGCAACGACTCCTCTCTCTCTCTCTCTCTTAGCCCCTCCCACGCTCACTCCGTCTCTCCTTCCATTCAAGGCCAAGGCAGGCAAACCTGTCTCTTCCTCCCCTTTCGCTCTCCCTTTTTCATCCTGGTTCCTTCTTTTTTATATCCTTTATTTCGCATTCGCCTCTACCATTGTTTCTAGCGAGCTGCGGGCGAGCCTAACAAGCGCCCTCTACAGCTGATATCTTGAATTCTTTGAGAAAGAAATGCGAAAGTTAACATTTACGGGTCGTCTGCCCAGATTCCGTCGTCGAACCTCGCGTCTTGGTTGTCAAAATATGTTTTAAAGTCTCTTCCCGGGATATATCGCATTTTCCTGTCCCTCGGGAGGCCTGTTTGAACTCTTTAACCATGGATACGGTAAGTCTTTGAGAGGGAATGAGACTCACTTAGCAAAATGAGGAGTGAGTTTTTCTGCGCTTGCTTTTATCACTGAATATGAAGGCTGTTAAATGAAAGTCTTCTTACGTGCAGCGCAATGACCCTATAGAGTTAGCATTTTTCATAGCATTCAATAAGAATCGGCCAAAAATAATAATTAGCTTTGATCATACCTTGGCTGCTGTCACAAATCGCTGCCATGAGCACATTAGTATAAATGCTAATGAAAGAAACGTTTTTCCTTACCAGCAGGCAAATGAAAATTTTCTATCTTTTTAGGTATGAGGACACGCATTTCTTAAATTCAGGAAGTAGAGATTATTATTAAAATTGAGTATTTCTTCCTTTTTAGACTACTCCAGAATTTGATATTTCATGCCGTCAGTTTTTATACCGTCAGAATATAGTAATTTTATCTATATACGTATTACAACTCCTTCTAGTGCTAGAAGATGATACTTAAATGTTTTACCCATGATATTCTAGATTCATTATGTTTCTCAAAGCATAATTCAGTCATTCACGCATACAAAAGAGTGTTTTAGTTAAAATGCTGCAACGCCGGGAAAGGATAGTAACATTGCGCAGATTTAACAGTTAGAAAATGGCCTCGTATTACTATCACATTATTGGAAGAATTACTTAAAAAGATGTGGAATAATATGCTTCTGTAATACAAATTCCTTATTACCTACAATTGCCTCCAAGGCCAGAGCTTTTTTCATCTCGTGTGAATTATACATTCCCGATATTGCGAAAACGTGTTTTAATTTCTCTGTATACCGCTCGGGCTATTAGAAAGTACACTTGACAACAAGTACGGTTTTACGTTTGCAGTCGAGGATTCTTGGAAAGTAACGTCGCAATTTCCACATTTTTGCCGCGGCCGCTACATTTATGTTTGATTAGAGCTCTCCATTTGTGGATGTTTCAGTCCCGTTTTTTATCCTCCCCCGTATCGCGTTCGGTACGCTTCCGCCAATTGAAAAATGTATATTTTTTCCATGTCGGGTATTATGTCATCAACCACCAATTATTCAGCCGGAGGTAATGAGGAAAATGAAATTAATGTTTGTGCTCGATCGTGCCTCGTGCAAGGTAATTATGCGAAATTTATGGAAGGGCATCCTTCTTCATTTTTCTGCACGCTCGCGGTCTATTGAAACGATATTGCGGTTTTGAAACTTGTTCCGCATAAATATTGCTGGCCGCAATCCACCTGTTATTATCGGTTTCGGATCAATTCGTTTATGGCGTGAGTTTATTTTGTTTGCGAATCCCTTTGCGTGCATTTTTTATCTTTCTCAAATAAATACTAATGAGTTTCGAAGGAGCATGCTCGGATATTCGAAGCCCATGAAAATTTAATCCATTTCCCTCTAGAAGCTAACCTTTAGAGAAGTTGAAGTGGAAAATTCCCTCGCTCTATCACCTCACGTTCTCCTCAGAAGTGCTAATAAATTACTCCCTCTCTTAGGCCAAACCTTGAACGGAAAAAGTGGATTTTTAAGTCGTTACGTGAAATGTTTCCGCGAAGACGTAATTCCACATGCTGCATTTTAGATTGGCAATCGAGCTTCTCTAAGATTAGTTTTTGTTGAAAGTATTGCCGAAATATTATCAGGTGTTTGGTTCAATTAAATTTTTCATCGGTCGAAAATTCTTACAAAAGAATGATTAGAACATTTGCGGCTGACAAAAAAATGTAGGTTTAAAGTAATTCACTCCATTGACTTAGTAATTAAGCTGTTTGGGTTAGCTTTGATGGACCACAAGTTCCACTATTTCCTTAAAAATGAATTTTTAAGATTCGAAAGTTGCGGATAATTCCCTTTGAGATGTAGCTAAGTTTCGGTGGTTCTTTGCTGTAAATTGCGATGCAATTCGTGGTTTGACTGTTTGTGGTAGATGTGGTTATTCACTCAAGCCCATCATTTCATTAAAAATGAGAAGTTAGGTCTCTTAATCCGATAGCACTCAGAAATTTCTGAATTAACTACTAAGCTAAGTCATTTTTTAGAGCTTCAGAAAGAAATTTCGTAAACCTTGCTGTTTTATCGAAAGAGTTTGCATTATGTACCTGTAATTTCGTGATCCTAGTGGCCCTACAAGAATATAAATTATTGGAGAATTTGATAACTATTATCCAATGCAGTATTAAAGTTGTAATTGAAAATTTCATGTTTGAGTTTCCGCGTTTTTGTTTAAGTTTCCACATCATGAAGGGTTAGATGTGAGAAGAGACTGTGTAGTCTCAATCTCGCCCTAATAAAGACGTTTTATTATTATTATTGTAATCAGAACCGTTGCAGTTGTTGGTCGTGACTCGATAAATGGTCGTATTAGAAGCGAGTTACAATAACGATATCTTACGTGTATATTAGTAGTCTGTAACTACATTCACTATAATGTATTACTGATCCTGCAGTTAGTTTAGTTCTAATAATATTATTTATAATAAAAATAAATAAATGGTGATATAAATATAAAGTTCTGTCTTCCTTTCGTATCACATTCCTTTTAGAAGTTTCCTCGTAGTGATATTGAATAAAGAAACTTGGCCGTGAAATCTTTCCACATGCATGTTAATAGGATCTTCCTTGGCGTTGTGGAATCTTGGGTGTTCGGAGTGTAGCTCATTCTCTCTTCGTCGCTAATTTATTTAATTCTTAAAAGAGTCAAAGCATCGACCGCATTTACGTCATCATCTATATTCATCCCTTCACTCTCTCACGCTTGTAAAAGCTCTCATATCTGTGTTCGTGCAGTAGCATGTTCGTGGTCGACACGGTTTTGTTAGACATCCGTATTAAAACTGCCAAGTCTCCATGTTGACGATCTGCAGTAATCAATAAAAATTAACTGAATAATCTAAAATTGTGAACTAAGAGAAAAAACTGTTATTTCCACAAGATATAATTCAATGCCGTCATGACATGATGGTGGCATTTTAGTCGAAATCGGTCGTATAATTATATCTCAAGTGGAAAATAAAATGTTTTTTCTCTTAGTTCATTATGTCTTTTCACAAAATCCGGCCAGCGATGATAGATTATGTACGCTAAAATTGTCTTCATTTAAGCTGGAAATTCCGATTGAGGATGGAGATGAAAAAGTTCTTATGGAATACTTTTGTATATTTGTTAATGGTCTTTGTTCAGGTGTCGAAGTAATGTAATGAAAATGCATGGATACTGATTAGTCGCAAATAATCTTTTTACGCAGAATTATCGTGCTTGGAATTACGATGATAGTATTAGTTTGAAGGAACAGTGGGATTAACAAAGTATGAATAAAATTGATGTGGTCAAGCGTCACTTGGTGGAATGCCATTTGCGGATCACCTAATCGCAGAAAAACACACCAGCGATTTCATCCCTCGTCTACTACACAAAGCAGAAAAAGGACGCCGCTTAAATGCCCTGGAGACTATTGAAATTTCTAAGAGCGACAAAAATTTTCTTACTAATGAATATGTCTTCCCTAATGTTTCTCCCCTCCTCTCACTACCTGCTACTTTGTTTCCTTCTCCCCACCCACCCATACCTCCCCCCCTCTCTCATCTCCTATATAATGTCACCAATATTGTATTTCCTCACCAGAAGATGTTAATTCGTTAACGAAACCGGTCGTGAAAATAAAAGAAATTCCCGTGGAAGTTACTAAGTTTCATTCCTTCTGAAAAGTATGAATGTTGTACAATACTTTTCTTAGCCCATCAAAATCTTCGAAATGTCTTTGAAAAGAAATTCCTTACGTTGGTCGTAGTTTAACGTAACGTAACCTTAAACATAATATAAAACTCGAATTTATTGCATTTATTTCAAATCACAGTTAATAACGGGATTTAAGGACATCCACTAAATTTGTGTTGCACAAACTTCCGTCTCGGTGGAGAAATAACAAGGTCTAATTGCTAGAAGTAAGGGAAGAAACAGCGTGCGCGAGAAGAGACTCCCCGAAGAAGGAATGCCAAAATCTTCCTCTCCACATCTTACAGGTGTCACTGATTTAGCCCTCTCTTGCATTATAATTTCTTACGGTGTCTTCGCTCTGGCGATATCGGGCGTGATGTGGCAAGGAGGCGGTGGAAAGAGATGAAATCTGCACGACTGCAAAGACGCCACTTCCCCTCAGAGGCTTTTACCGAAAGACTTCGAAGAAAGCTGTGGACATACCTCTACGTATCTCCATATCTCAAGATTAGTAGTTTATGAATCTTAGGTACATGAGTAATATTTGAATTCAAAGATAAAGGGTAAAACTACGAGGCAAACGAAATATTAACTGTCTATCGCATCTTACAGCCAAGTAGCACTTAAGCGAAAAGGGTGCATATTTTGATATGTTTCCTAATTTTTTATCTAATGCGGTTCATAACATAAATACAAAAAATCGTTTGAATTATAGCTACATCTTTTAAGCATCGAATGGTAAAAATAAAGCTCATTAATCTCTCAGTAAGCCGTTATGGAGATGAAAAACTTAACGCTCTGAAAACTGCTTTTTCTATGCACTAAGGAGCGCCCTTAAGACTTCGGTGACGGCGAACCGCGGTCATGTGCATGTGTTTCAAGTTAATTCTGCAAAAAATGTGTAGTTTCTGCACTTGATTGTAATTGATAGGTTAAGGCATTTACTTTGGAATGAATTAAGCGAAGACTTGCAGCCTCAGCATTAGCGCGGTTAATGAAATTCCTTATCTTTTCATGATCACTTATGATTGGCAGTACCGATATCTTCGTGATCCAAATGAAAGTGTGCGGCTTGTTCGCCGCAACTGCCTTAACAATACTTTCTTTGGCCAAAAGGCTATAAATTCCGCCAGATCTAGCAGAGGACAAGCCTGATAGGTAACACTGTACTGTAGCCTGAATGTCTGCATCCTTAATTCCTCTGTTCTCGCGCGTTTCTCATTCTTCATCTCTATCTATTCTTCTCTACTTGGCCGCCATCGCTTGCTTGCTTTCGGTCGTCGACCCATGTCTAGTACATACGTACGTTCGCACGTTGTTCTCTCCGCGAGTTATTTCTCGTGGGAGAGCGCATTTCCTATACGCCGACTCCCGAGGCGGTGACGTTAGTTCTCTCTAAGTGAAGTATTATTTTATCGTTTGTTTCCGTGCCGCATTTTTACATCAGTTTCACTTTTGCCGATTTACTGCGGCCGCGTCCTGCTCTCGATTATGGTGCAGAATTAACGTTCGAAGGTAATTTCGTCCGCGGGACGTTAAGCGAAGTTCTAATTCGGATTTATTCGGAGGTTATATCTCGACGTTGATTTGTTTTCTCCCATTAAAGAATTTATTTAGTCGCTCGAAATGGGTTATTTATGGTCTCGTTAAAACCGAGGAACGAAATTGAATCGTTTCGTGATTGTATTGCCAATTAGCGCGGTTGTTTATTAGTAATATTGCGATGAAATTTGGTGTCGATTAAACACCGCCATGGTTTAGTCGTGGGATTTCGCAGTTCTTTATGAATAGGTTTAAGAGCGCGTAGAAAGGGGATAACTTGTAGTGATTGTGGAATCTATTAATAGAACTTGGGAGGGGTTACCGCAAGTTTAGAGTTTTGTAGTAGCTTTAATCGGCTATTAAAAATGGAATGGAATTTATTTTGAAGGCCATAGGATAGGCCATAACTTAGAAATTAAAAACCGTGTCTTTGTTAACCATTTTAAGATTTTAGATAAATATCTTAATGTTATTCATGCTGAACATTCAAGGTAACTTTAGCAATAAATTTTTTATTATAGTCTTTAATCAACAGCTCAGTAAAGATCAATATTTAAACTAAGTTTGTCACTTCGATTCAATTGTCATTAACATTTGTCCTTTTCGTGAGCGTCCAGATCCTACTCCGCTCGTAGTTCGATATGCCCTAATGCATTTTAAAAATTATTTCATCCCTATTTTTACTTGCTTCTTTTGAAACGTTTCGCAACGACGCGAATCGACCATTTTTGGGTGGACTCGTCCGTCGCATTCAAGTAAAAGTTTTGCTCGATATTCTGATGTAAAGATTTCATGCGTCATGCAATATGCTCCCGTATCTTAGCCGCGATTCCAGTTCCGAGGTTTTCTCAGAGGTCAATACGGAATGCAGCGAAGGGATTTCCATCGGGTTTAGGGTTGCCTGGATGGCGAGGGGCTAGAAGTCGTGTGGAGGGGAAGGAGAGAGTGCCTGGGAGTTAGGGAATGGCTGTAAGTTTGCACGGAACATCCGATAAGGCCCGCCGTATGGGATGGGAAGCAGGGCACTTTTTTATTTGCGGCCACCGAGGGAACATGAAGGCGAAGGAGGGGTGGTTTCCAAGGGCCTAATGAGTTGCGGGGCGGAAATTGAAAGAGTAAGGGGGCGTGGCGGAGGTCTACGGTTGGTTCTCAATGGATGCGGTCGTTACGACAGCCATATTCGCAGAAAGGTTTTGGGATCCGAGGCCGTGGTATCATCTCTGCCTCACGCCTTGTCATCGGCTATCCAACTCGCTCCGGCGCCCATGTAGGCATATGCTTCTAAGCGTGGCACCGAAGGCCGGTCCGGAGATACAAGGGAGCCGAGCGATGCAACGCTTGGTGCTGTCAGATTCCGCAGGCATTCATTCCTGCTGGCGACATTTTGAAAAAAAGCAAGATATGGGGTAGGAAAATGAGAACAACGTTTTTCTATAATCATAACAACGTGTATGATAATATTATCATCAATACAACGCGTGTATTTAGTCTCTGAAAGCATGAAAATAGCCTTTTGTACACTTAGGGGTCTAATGCTAATTTATTCATAAATACTTTCGTTTCTGAAAATGTCATTTCATGTAAATTGGACCCACGTATTTTGATCCATTTTAGACGTCGTCATAAGCAACATTTCTAGATAATTTTGTCTTTGTTTGCATAATTGGATTCCTTATATCTCCGGGTTTTTACTTTTACTAACAGCCGTGTACTGATGTAAAGGTTTTACAGAACGATGTAACAATAAGTATCGAGATAGTTTTTTTATGGAGTTTTTTTGGTATTATCTGGAGGGGATTAAAATTAAAGTTTTTTGTCATTTACGGAGACAAGCTGCAGCTTTTAGCATGTTTTCTGTAGAAGCACCGTAAATATCTCTGAAGAAGTGTAAAATTTTTATCGGAATGGTTCGTTATTGTGCCTTGGATTTGGCAGTAAGTGCTTGTTTCTTGTTTAGCCTTCTTACATTTCTCTTTGTGGTTCGGATAATGCTTTACTATAATTAGTATTGTCCATTACAGTTGATAGAATGTTTAAATGAGCAACGAGAGTCGCTCGAAGGCTTTTTTTGAAAATAATCGTAATTTTTTCACATTTTAGATAGGATTAATGAAAGCGCGCCTATGCAACTCATTCGACTAGAAAGTTCCTTCGTCTCTTCAGAATACTTCGGATTTGCGTTTTATAAATTTTAAAGAAGCTGTGGTGCGCTGCCGCAATGTTTATTTTTAACTCAGAGTCAATTTACAATCGCCTGTCTTCTATATTAACCGTGAAATTTAGTATATTTTTACCTCAATTTCCCTAATGGGTGTTAATCACTTTGATCTATTCGGAAATAATGTTTCTTATCATGCGGTTAAGTGGATTAGTTAAGTGTACGTGCTATAATTCTGTGATAGATCGCCTTCGAGTAAAGTCGTTTCTGATGTTTCTGTTTGCATTAATTGAAAGAAAAATCCTTTGAGTGAATCCACGAAGTTTCCAAGCAAATGATAATGGCGGTATATGTTTCTTTTCTAAGCGAGCACTATCAATTCATTATCCAATTACCGGGGTATTATCAGGACAACTTGCGTGACCTGTTACCAGAGCCGCGCCGTCCTATGGGTGCAAGGGGTACACCGCACCCGGGCGGCGGCAATAGAGGCGTAGCCAAAGAGGATTTAATGGGGTTTGGCGACAAGTATCCTTTGTAAATAATCATTCACCTCAAATCATGTCTTCCGTTATCATTTTCGGTCTCTCAGACTGATGCGTAGTTGCAAGTTGCTTTTGCTGAGATGATAGACGAATCTTGACGAAAAACATCTCAGTGGTGTGTAGTGCTTGAGAAGAGCATTATCTGCCATTCCCACATTCTTCTTCCTTCTCGTCATACTTAATATCAGGAATAGAGATCGGCCAAAATTTCACCAATATTTTGTTTTACCGGAAGCTTATCTTTCACACGGGCAAAGAAAGCAAAATCTGTTACGAGAGAACCAATTCTTAAGTTAGAGATGAGACTCGCCCAGTTTGGTGTAGTCATCATACATTTACATGTCTTTACATAGTTCTGTTGCGTGATGGATCGCCCTCTTATTGAGATTTAAACGTCTGCGATGAAAAATCGTAAGATTTATATTCTTATCCGTATTTCTTAAGGGTGAAATAGTGCCATTACACCAGGAAAACATGTCTCTAGTGCACCCCCTTTCCAGTATTTTGGGATATATTTTAGGCCCAACAGTTCCTCTTCGGTTCAACCTAAATTATTCGACAGTAAGTGTCACTTTCAAACGTAAAATAATATCCTACAAAAGATAATTAACGACTCAAACCCAAGGGCGCTCAAGGAAAGGGACATTTGATAGGAGAATTTAAAGGAAGAACTAGAATCGATAAAAGACTTTCTGGAGACAAAAATGACTTCTCTTCATGTTTTAGAGTACATATTCTCTAGAGATTTGGTAGGAATATTTCCCAATTTGCAAAAAGCTTTGCGAACTCTATTCACTTTTCCGGTCACTGTTGCTGCTAGGGAACGATAATTTTCGAAACAGAAATTGATCAAGAAACACTTGCGTTCATCAATGAGCCAAGGCAGATTTAAAAATCTGGCTCTTATAAGCATAGAACATGAAATTTGTAATGGACTTGTATTTGATGACATTGTACATGAATTAGGAATTATGAAATCTCGAAAAGTAAATTTCTAAAGTTAAATGTTATTATGTATTTTTCTTTACCTGGTTTCCCTTAAAATGTAATTAGTGATGTTGTTAGGTGATTTTATCAGAACATTTAACCATTAGTTGCAAATTATAGATATTTTACGTATATGTTATATGAACTTTCTGCGCATTGCGATGATCTAAATATTCGAGTGTGAACAATCGACTTTTAATAACAATTAACATAGGTGTACGGAATATCCATTATTAGTTGTTAGATATTTGTGGTCAACGTAAGCTGTGGAACGTTATAAAATACCATAAAATTTCCATTAATGGATGATAATTGATAATTCCATTCGTTTTAGTATCAAAATAATTTTTATTTGTAAATCATGATTTATTATTTTTGGTATTTAATCTAAGGGGCGGCAAATGATGTTTGCACCAGGGTGGCAGATAGTCTGGTGGCGGCTCTGCCTGTTACCATTCGCCACGTGTTCATCCTGGGTTTCTTCAAATCGTCTTTGGTTACGTCCCTACCCAATTGCATTTTGTCGCAGTTTGTCATAAGGCGATAATGACCGGAAGAGAAAACCCAGATAGCTAAGTGTATGCTTGAAGACAAAACAGGCGACAATTTTCTCGCGCAACCTCTCAACTTGGCCTTTTCCGCATTATCATACAATAGCGAGCTGCAGCTGTAATTGGTGCCAGGCTGCCTTTCTTTCCTTTCAAAAGCGACCTGTTTGTATATCGACCTTAAGTCTTTCTCCGCCGAAGAGTTTTCACCGCGGGTTTGCAGGTGGCAAGAATAGGAGACCTCTCTGATCTCCTTATTGTTTTCAGCCGTATGTCCGCGGTGCCCCGACCTCTCCTACTCTACCAACTAACTCCGCCTGGCACCTGTTGGTACGCCCCATCCTCCGGTACGTTCTCTATGCCCTTCCATATCCGCGCCGTGCATTCACGTGCATTTATTTCATTTTCTTCCATTGCATGGTCTCCGAGAATATTTTCATCGAACTCTGTTCGCTGATTGGCCGATACGCTTCCACTCCGGCAATATTCGGAGTGGTAATTCCGTGTGGTTTTGTTTCAGTGCGATTTATCCTTGCGCACAAGGTATATTTTGATGCTACACTTCGGTAGTGTTAATTGTTTGAAAGGGCGACCTATTCATTTTATTTTGATTCAGGTATTAGTGCGGGATTTTCTGTGATCATCATTTACATAATTAATTTTCATTCTTTCTGTATAGGCATTCATATTTATTAGTCTCACCAAAACTTTAATTAACCCAACTTCTATCCGTTTTACTAAAGTTCAGGAATTTGTCTCCCTTTCCTCCTTAATCATTGTCAATTACTTGTAAGCTTGAAGGCGCACAATGCATGTAATCGTGTCGAAAATCGTTATCCGTGGAGTTTTCGAGTCTGCTATTCTCGGGCACCACTTTGCTTAGCCTTCTTCGGATAGCTCTATGTATCCAGGGCGTAAGTTATCCGCGAAAATTGTTTTTTCCATCGAAATATTGGTACTACCTTTCCCCAAAACAAACGTTTTTAACCTGAATTTTCCATGTATAATATCCATTTGTGAAGTTTGGGTGGGTGCTAGGTCCACTCAGGCTTAATCACACCACCTAAGAGAACCATTCAATCAGTTATATTATTTCCAAAGGCGATTTCATATAATTACGTAACTGTGAAAATATAAGTTTAGTTATTTTGTTGTGATCTTTTCTTTTAACATGTCGTGTTCAAAGTTTATATGTTCAGCTGTAGTTGAGCCGAGCATTTAGTGAATAATTAAGTTTGGCATCTCAGTTTCTGATCTCTTAGACGAGTTAGATTTTCCATCGTTTTTGTTTGTATTTTTCAATATTTTGAAGTCATACAGTGTGCTGTGGATCTGCTCTATGTACACTATGGATGCAGAAGCAATATGTGAGCAAACTATTCTCCATTCATTTTCTGGTTCATGGAATATATATCCGAGGCGACCACGTATGGCATGAATATCTCGCCTGCCTTGCATCGATTCTTTCATGGTTTCCTCACTGCCATGCATTAAATATTTGCAGATCCATCCTTCTCCCCACGTTGTCTTTTTCTCGCGCACCGTCTACCACGAGCACGGGCCTTTCTTCGCGTCTTCTTTCGCATAATTTTATTTTTCGACCTCCCTGGGCGCATCTCTTATCGAATCTTCTCTAAGGTCGCATCTTAAAAATCCCCGTCTACCACAAGGTATCTTTCGTTTCCACACTCCCCCTCATTCCGTTATTCCACTTTCTTCTCGCGCTCACCAATCCGAGGGCACCTTGGTCTCTCTTTCACTACTTGCATCTCTCCTCACTCGAGATTATTTTCTCCATTGATGCATCTTCCCCTTATCTTCTTCCCCTTTTTTATGCTTCCACTCCGTTGCACCATGGGAAGGGCTCTCCGTGAAAAGGACGCGAGTAAAAATGTATTCCATCTTTTCATTCGAGTCATATGCTGCGGTTGGAGAGCCCTCTCCCCATTGGTCTCTCGAAATTCGCTTTTTCGCTCACTCGAGCCTCGGAATCCGGCGAAATAAAAATATGACAACAAATGAGGCCCTAGAGAAGTACCGTAATTTTTTATTTCACGTTTTCACCTCGCGCCGAGCCGAATCTCACGGGCAAATAGAGTGCGAGTCTTTTTATTTACTATAATTTCCAGGGCGGCCGATTATATCGACGGTGAAATTGTGAGGCGATAGGGTTTATTCCGAGGAGGAAAAATTCCCGCTATGCCCTCTCCAGATTGCCGCGTCTGGATGGAAATCGTTCCTTCTTTTGTTCGGTTTGTTTTTTGGGTGTAAGTTTTCCGCGTTCAGAAGTCTTATCTGTCGTTATCAGGAAGCCTGTTATGTTCGACGGCCAAGGAGTTGTATGTGTATTCCAAATGCGAGGTACCCGGTTGAAAATATTCGGGGTTTATTGGCGTTTGAAATGCTTGATGCCTTCCCAATGAGGAATCGACGATTTTATCTTATTGGCTATAGCTTACATCTACATCTACATCTACATAAGTACCCTGCAAGCCGCCTTCCGGCGTGTGGCAGGGGGTGTAAACACCAAGAGTAGAATTACTTTTTTAATTTATTATTATCGCGTATCGTTCGCGGAAAAAAAGAGTCTCTAAAACGACTTGTCCTCGCGTCTATTTCTCTTATTTTACGCTCACTGTCGGATCGGGCAAAGTAGCAGGGGGGTCGCATAATATCAATTACGTCATCCGAAAATGTATTTCCTCTGAATTTATCTAACAATCGCAGCCTAGCTTCTAATCTCCTTTCTTTCAAGGATTCCCAACCTGCGTCTGTGAGCATTTGCGTTACACTTGCTTCTCTATCGTAGCACTTTTTAACAAAACGTATCGCCTTACGCTGCACTTTCTCGAGTTCGCGAGAGTTCGTTTCATCCGCTGGGTCCCATATACTCGCCGCATATTCCAGATGGGGCCTAACTAACGTAAAATAGCATCGCTCTCTAACCTTTTCATCGCATCTACCTACAATACGCTTTATAAAACCGAGCTTTTTAGTTGCTTTACCGCATATTTTTCGAATGTGTGTGCTCCAGTTTAAGTTATTGGTTAGGGTGATTCCAAGATATTCTACTGAGTCGACTACATTTAAATTCGTTCCACTAATTTTGTACGGGCGGTTCTGACTCAATTGTTTCCTTTCGAAGAAATTTACTACAGAGCATTTATCTACATTAAGATCTAGCTGCCATTTTTCGCACCACATTTGTATATGAGCTAAGTCGTTTGAGAGTGAAGCACTATCTTCGTCACTTGATATTTCTCTATATATTACCGAATCATCCGCAAATATCCTCACATTGCTATCGATCTTGTCGCTTAGGTCATTGATATAAATGAGGAAGAGTAAAGGTCCGATTACGCTGCCTTGGGGTACGCCTGAAGTGACTCTGACTTTATTCGAACTAACGCCATCAAGTACCACTTGCTGTTCTCTCTCGTGTAGAAAATTCTTTATCCATTCAATTATTTCCTTGTTGATACCTGCTAATTTTAGTTTGTAATTTAATTTGTAGTGGGGGACCCTGTCGAAAGCTTTCTTGAAGTCAAGGAAAATAGCGTCCACTTGTTTTTTACTTTCGGCAGACTTTAAGATTAAGCTTACAACGTTAGGAAGACAGGCTGAATGCTCGCTGATTGCTGGAACTCTTAAGAAAGTAGTTTTTAATTAGAAAATGAGCGTTTCAACCCCAAGGGGAGGTTTTTTAGGAGCTTGAAGGTATACTTTGTAAACTACAAAGGCGACTGCTTGAAGACGATTCAAAATGAAATATAGAAATATAGTCGAATTCTGTTGATTCACTGAAGTAATTTAGTACTATTTCTAATATTTTCGTTCCGTACGACCGGAGTGATGGTAATGGTTCTTCAAAACGTTTTTACTGTTGTAATTGCTGCGAAAAGTATAGTTTAACTCCCATCATAAATTTGAATTATACCGTGATAAACATGAACTGGTTTCAAAATATCGAGTTCTATATATGGGCCAAGCACCGTTATCCCATACCACAACCATTATGATAAGAAATACATTCTAAAGTTTACCAGGTGCTTTTACAGAAAGGTGTGGCTAACAGACTTTGTCAACATGTAAATGCCCATATATGCTCTTTACACGAGTAATTTTCGAATAATTCAATGGCATAGTGCAATTTATTTCTGAAATTTCTTTGTATTTTATTTGTTCGCTGTACCCCTGTGATAGGAAACCTTGAGTTAAAGTAACAGAAGATACATGCGAGCTATAATTGGCCATCTGCCTACTCAAATAAAACTTCGAATAATAAGTTTTCAATAACAGGCTCTCGTTGAATTATTGGCGAATGGAATAAAATTCATTTCCTTTGAGGGACGATTCCGAAAATATTCGAACATCGATAACCTCTCCTTTTCCTTTAATTTTGTATTCTCTTCCGCCATTCAAAATAAACCAACCCGTTTCCATATTTGTTTTGTCGTCTCGTGCCGCATTGGCAATTTCGGCTTTCGCCATCCGATAATAAAATTTTTATCCTCCATTACCGAGAGACGAATCGGCCGCTTGGGAATATTACTGCGTTCTTACGCTTATTGGAGGTTTTTATAACAGAGAACCCAATATTTCGTAAACATGACCGTTATCAGCATTGGTTTTGCTCTCATTTTTGATATTGCCGACGCCCGAACCGCGACTCGTTTCCGGAATATCGATGAGATCAATATCCGAAGGATGTGAAATATCGGCATCCGAATTTCAATATCGAACAACGTTTTCTCTAAGGCCTTTCATCCTGAGGGAGTGGGATGTGCCGGGCGAAGGGGAAGGGAAAGGTCGGGCAAAAGGTAGGCGTGGCCGGTGACCGTCCCTTTCCGTATGCTCGCCGCCGTTGACTGTCCTCACGGACGAGACCCCGAGTCGCATGCTCCGCCGTTATACATTAAAGTTTCAAGCATATCCGCACCCTGTTTCCACCCACCTTTTTTGGACATTCTTTCCGGGCTCTCGAGGAATTTGTCGGCGAATAGAGAAATGTACGGAGGGGTCGGTCCGGGTGAGGAAACCAACCTCTCGAACTCGGTCCATAAAGCAAAGCTTCCGCTTGAAGTTTTCCGAGGCAGGCCCCCATGCTTTGACGTGCTTCGGAATCGATAACGAATATGTTTATAGGTTATCCTTTTTTCAGGGTGAGCCCCCACCGTATTCTTGTTAATTTAGAGCTGTTCCTGTAACCGATCTGTTTCCCTATCTCTATAACGTTTCAGTAACGAAATAAGAGTATGATTTATACATTAAAGCGTATCTACTATGATAAAATTAATCACCGTTTTTCTTTTCATTTTAGACAGAATACTAAGTTGATGTTGTCATTCCCATCTGCCGCATTTGGAGAATAATATAAACCTCGCTTTAATATGAATATAACGCATGGAATCAACATGACCTTGATAGGGTTGGGTTGGGTTGGGTTACTTTAATTAAATTTAATAAATTAATTTACTCGATTGCATTTAATAAACAGCAAACGTACTTTTTAATGGGGAAAGTCCGCATTTCATTTTCGAATGCAAACGAGGTTGTAATAATTATTTTAGTCGTTTTGGAAAGTAATTGAATTTTCTCTATCTGTGATTATCGAAGTTTATTTATCGTTATATATTTGCCGACTACGTTCACGAAATAAGTTATGCTCGGAAAACATCCATATACACGTGTGTGTAATGACCTTATAGACCTAGGTCTTCAGCTCAGAAAGCGTCTGGGATAAAGTCTTAAGATTTATCTTTATATATAATCTGCGGTTGGTATTATTCATACCCGTTTCATATGGAAAATTTCGATTTAATTTTGACTGTTCAAGATCATTTTTTTCGTAAATTTTGGTTTTAAAAAATCAGATGTAGAGATAATAGTCGTTACCTTGCTTTTAAGTTTTCTTGTGATTTAATCTTTATGTACTGTTCCCATCAATGGAGGTCGACGAACAGTTCTTTAAAATTACTTTTTCTTTTATTAAAGAATCTTAAGCAGTTAGAAATAAGCCGGCTTTGAAATATTTTCCAGTCTCTGCCTGTTTTATTTCTTCCTTATCATGCCTTTCTCCTTCCAGCATTATGACTTGTAAAAATGACCTTTTTCTCTCTACGTTTTGTCCAAGATATGAGGAATTTTTCTATCCTCAAGTTTTATAGATATATTCGTACTTTTAATATTTATATTGTTACTACTTTATTGTCAATGATTCCGTTGTTATTGAGTTTTAATACTGCAAATATCTGTATTCTTCTTAACATTTTTTGTATAGGTTAAACGGTAGATGGGACTTAGTAGTCTCAAATTTTTTTAAAGTCCTATATTGTATGTATGTCGTGGGTTTCTCTTAGAACAACTTCACCTTCGGTAATCTTTGAAGTAAACTTTATTCTTGCCACATATGCCTTAGTAAAGCAGTAATTCGAAAGTTTCTATTGCAGGAAATTTATATAAGACGAATTTGTTTGACAAATATCTGCGGATGGATTTACTTTTTCTTCCGTGGTTTAGTGCAATCTCAATCCATATGATAGGACCTAACTCTCTTCCTCCCCCTATTCATGTAATGAGTGGTTCACTTTCCCTCATTACTCCTGTTCCTCCTTTAGTGTGCTTTCCCTTCTGCACTCGCCTGTTCTTCACTTTCTCGTCGTAATGCTCCAATCAATACTTCTCTGTTTTGCCCCGAAGGCCCGAGTTTTTATTCATCAGCTTTTTTTTTCCCGTATATCTCCCGCTGTTTATCCCATATCTTCACTTTCCCCCTCCACGTAGATTTTTTTCTCTCTCGGACCTTATCGGCGATCGAAAGCCGCACCATATTTTTCCCCCATGTGGTTATTTTGTATCGAGTTTTATTTTGATCCATTTTTGGATTTGTAGCATTTTTCCTTTGCGCCTTGTCTCGGATCTGGCATCTTGTTCGTGTCTGCTCAGATGGTCTATTTTCTAAGAGGCGTTTGTTTCCACGCGGATGTTTAATCACGATTCGACACTCGTGTAGAATTGTTCCACTTCTTCGCATCTAGTGTTTATCTTCACGTACTGTTTTAACTGCTTTTCTTTCATTGCAGTCGTAATTTCTTGAGGTTTCTTGATATGCCCCATATTTTAATCGGGTGCAGTAACTGGATTGTTTAATTTTAGCCCTGTTGTAAATTACAAATTCGTCGTGATTTTTCCCTTGATTATATTTAGGTTGGGGGATTAAAGGCAGATAAGTCCGTTCGATAAAAGTTGCATATTTCCTTCGTGTGGGTAATCTGGTCGTAATGACTGTGCCCTAGAGATAACGTTATACCTGCTTATATAATGCGGAAAGATAACCAAGCTAAGACGCATTAATATCCTTGTTCTATCGTCATTATGGTTTTAGGGTTATTGTTTAGGGTTAAGAGTAGTATTTGATGGGGGAGGGTGAATTGAAAGCTGCGTTGGCATCTTCGTAAACGCGTAATGTGTAAACTGCCCGCGAAATTTAAATCGCATAGCGACGTAATGACGCGTTATATCAATCGATTAATCGGTTGCTATCGCCCGTTCCCAATCACCTCGACTTTTCCCCTTTCTTATCGCCTTTTCTGTGGTTTTCTTATCCTTTGAGCGATACACCGATGTCGCACGACAACTCGCTTCGTCGCCTCTCTTACGGCGTGGCACATCGATTGAGTTTCACCCTAGAGTCAAACCTTTCTCATAGGATTCTTTCCCTCCTTCCGCACCCTCCCGATTCCTCGAGTCGCCGCACCATTTCCCGCACCCCTTTCGGGCCCGAGACGGACGCCCCACCGGCGTGTTTGTCGGGAGACGCTCTCTCCTCAAAGGGGGCATTCGGCACTTTCTCCCACGCCCCCTTCTCTACTCTCATTTGCGTTCAAGTTTACCCTCTCCACCCCCTGTCCTTCGTATCCCTCCATGTTCCTCATTTCTCATCGCTTTTTTACACTTGCGTTCCATTTCCCCTGCGGGCCTTTTTACTCTAATCGATTTCCGTTCCCAAAGGTTCCTTACGGAATGCCCGAGGGAAATTGACGTACCGAGAGGGAGGCAGAGGACTCTATCGCGATTGAAATTGAGACTCGAGAGTCTCGTTTTGGGTTTTTCCTGATGCAGGAATGTGTCGCGTATTGGTTGTGAACTGCGAGATACGTTAAAGGAGCCGCATTTATTTTTGGGTAAAGCTAGAGTTGGTGAATGATGAATAGGTGATTTAATAACTTAGTGGCGTCTATAGTTAATTGTTTCGCGACCGGTTCCGCCGCCTAGGTTGTCGTATTTTAAATTATGGGTTTTCTTGAATACATAATTTTTCAATCGATTGGTGGCGAAAGTAGTAACGAACTCAGTAATGGGTGGTAGTATTCATTTCACCATTTACAAGTAAATTGCTCTTAGAATCTCGACAAGAACTTTAAAAATTGATAAATGTCTAACTGATTGCGAATGAATGCAATCTTGAGAAAACAGTACATGGTCAACGCAACAAATGAAGCGCGGAAATAATTATTCATTCTAAGAGAAAACTCATTTAGTTCCTTCATAGTTTTGAGATAACGTCGACAAGCTGATGTTCACTTCCGAATGCTTGCAAAGAGCAGAAATAGAGCTGGCAGACGATCAAAATGTACTATTCTTCTATTTTTTGTGGGAAGGCTTGACGCGTCGGGGGTTGAAACTGTAATCATATGCTTATATCATGCTCGAAAAGTGGCCTAGTATCTGGGCAAAGATGACATTTAATAATACGAATCGTTTTTTATTATTTATTATTTATCATTTAGCACCTCCTGGCGAGTCTACACAGACTCAGGAGGACTAGAGGGTTTCTATTATTGTAATAGGTTTTCATTAATTATGTAAAATAAATATAAAAAAATCTGTGTGACTTTGGTTAACGAGTTTTCGGCGAGTATACACATACAAACCTTCGGCTTTATTTATAAGATTATGGTTTACCGTTACTTTCTTTCCTTCTTTGGTGTTCAGCCCTCAGACAGGTTGGCAGCCATCGCATTCCTCCATAGACTTATATCCACCGAAAGCCGTTTCGTCTTTGTATAGGATGTGCGGCCAAGTTCTTCTACTATTTGCTTTATGATGCAATCTTGGTCGATCTCTACAATTTCTCCCGGGAATGTTAAAATATCATGGTTCGAAGCCAATATTAGTGCTGCAGGACGTGAGAAATCCAATCACCTCTTTCATGTTTCATATTCTTCCAGCTCTTTTTTTTTGTAGGATTCCATTATTAGAAACCTTCCTTTTTCAGATAACTTTATGCATTCTCCGGTAACACCATATCCACTTTGTTACACGGGGATATATGCATAAAACATTTCAACTATTATCTGAGCTATTGAACGGATTTTTTTTGCTATCTTCCATTCTGCATCTCCACAGGTCTCAGATGACGCACATAGGTACGCCTTCGTGCAAATGTTTGTGATTTGTCTTACAAGTAATGCTTAGCGTTTGATATTTCTTCCTTCTGCGTAGTACACGGTGTTGATCGTGTCTTCTGGCTTCTAGTCGATCTGCAAGGTCGTTGAATAATTACGATAGCTTTCCGTCAAGAGAGATAGACGGTTAAATGTCTTAGTCTCTTTTCAAGTAACTATTGAATGAGGAATACTGTATCATTGATAAAAACCCAAGATGGTTCAATAAGCTGCTTAAGGAGTTACAACGGCGGCTTTGTATCTATTACAGCGAGAGGTACCTCTATTCAACAGATATTTTAAAGGCACACATTACCTTAAGACAAGTCGATTTTCTTTTTGAAAGCTTTCTATAATGTTTATACACATTTAGTTCCTCTTTTCCCTCACTCGTGAGTTCTTTTTCTTGTGGTGAATGTATAATTCCTTCCTCTTTCGTCACGGTTATGTAATCTTTTATGAGTTTCCTTATCCAAGATAGACCATACCGTAGAGTCATACGTTGTAAGTTGCGCTTGGGAGCGAGTGTGACAACATTTTTTATATTTGCTTCCTTGCGAAAGTTATTCGGTGACTAAGTGTTGATTTCAGTGCCTTTTTCTGTAGATGTTATCTTGCCATTTCTCACTGCTTTTTATGTTGCTTCATCGCGAAACCTTTCGAATCGAGTTTTTGTATTTTTGTATGCGTTTAATTTCGCAGTTTTTTTTACTCAAGACGACTTTAGTTTTGAAGGTTAGTTGAGAATTAACACTAACATCGCCTGTGTTTCAAATCGTTTCTCTTTCGGGATCATCGATTAATATTAGGTTCGCTCAAGTTCTACGTTCTCCAATTTTTTTTCTGTAAAAACTTTCCCCAGGCAGTTGAAATTACTGTTACTTCTCGGCGTAATCTCCGTGAAGACCTACACAGTTGTCACAATGTCGTCGACATAATTCCATGGTTGCTAAGAACATTTCTTCTGGGATGTGTTTTGCCCACCAGAAAATCGCTGGGAAATTGTAGTGCGATCAAGTTCTAAGGTCTCCGAATTATTATGTACGGTAAATTGCTGACATCTATGTTACCATTTCAGAAATAGTTTTTATGCTAAAATCTTCAGGCCTTCTAGAAGCGACCGCATCTCTCTGGTTACTCTTAATGCTGTTACATAGTTTGGAGACTTTAGAACTTTAAAGCGCCTCGTAATGAAGGATTGCGGTAGATTTTGTCTTTGTTTTACATAAATAATTTAAAAATTGTAAATTACTACCTCGTTCAAAATAAAATATGTATGAGCACAAATGACCCACAAGTAGATAAAGTATATTTGATCATGTACATGGTACTAATAATTGATAATTTTATAATTGTTTGCTGAAAACCGATTTGCAACCTATCGTGTCATACGATTTGTGTTCATCATCTCTGTAGCATTTCACTCAGTTGTAGTTGCAACTTAGTCTCTTTTACTGATTAGTTGCTTAATTGCGTAATTAAAATTCATCGCATTCCAAACATTTTTGAAATGCGACATCCCAAAATGTATCTTTAGCCGGTTCCTTTTCCCCTGTAATCTTCTTACTTGCTCCTTACAATTTCCATTTCTATGGATTTTCTTTTCCTCTTTCAGAAAAGCCGATGACGGTCGAGTTGGTGACTTTACCTCCTTTCCTTCGTTAACGGCTTATTATACCCTTCTCAGGTCGGGCGTAATTCAACGTAATGCGTTATTCCATTTTTTAGTTTTTCGCTAGGTTTGATTTTAAACCTAAATTCTCCGCGTGACACATTCGTTCCCTTATTAGTCTACGGTTTTTCTCTTCTTTCATTTCCTTGCTTTCGCGTGTCCCTCTCTCCATCGCTGCTAATTCAGCTGCTTCCCCTTCTCTTCTCCATTTTGCTCATTTTCCTGCCCTCCCAAGGTCAGCTCCATGCCGTCACACCCTGCCTATGCCCACGTCCTCCTCTGACATTCCTTCCCGCCATCCCTCCCACAATTTCTTCTCCCCTTCAACCCCTTCCCATCGCACGTGCACAAGCCACGCTCTCTATTTTTCTCCATTTCCCCCTCATTCTCCTCTTTCTATTACTTTCCTCCTCATTCTTGTCCACCGCAATATTTGCTGTTTACGTCTATCTCTACTTGGTGCTCGCGCCATCCGCTTTCTGCTTAAGTAACAGAAATAATGGCCGCATTTACCTTAATGAGCGTTAGCAATAACTTAGGGACCTCACCAAGAAGGGGATTCCCATGGAATTCTACCATTATCTATTACTCATAGAATAGGTTGCAATGGATTTTCATACTCATGATGATAACTTGAATATGTATGTTATGAAAGTAGCTGAGTAAAAATGCTTACGATTAACATATAGCCATCACTGCGGATCACTCCACCGTTGGAGATGGAGGTATCCGAGTGAACGTGTTAATAGTAATAGTGGCACCTACAACTTATTCGAGAATCCGAAGAAGTGCAGCGAAAGGCGATATGTTCTAAGAAATGTTCTAAGAATTTTTACGATTAATCGGTAAGCGCCACGCAGATGCTTCGGAACGTTCGATGAGAATCTTCAGAAGAAGAATCTTTAAAACGAGGTTAAGTTTGCTCAGTAAAGCCAGAGATACGGCGTTGCGCATAGTATGCGTCCTCTCTATGAAATGGGCCTCTCTCTCTAAGAGGGTGTTTTGAGGAAAATCGGGGAAAGAGATGCTAAATGAAAAATTAATTTCGAACCGATTGAGGTAATAAAATTACTGTTCATCCTCTGGTACACTTTATAATTCTTGATTTTAGCGCACCTATACCAACTTTCTGTTGTAACTCTACCGTTAAATGGGTGGTATCATTAACGTTGGTGTATTTTCGTCAGTGTAATATTTCTTAGATAATTGAATCGCTCCCCCGGGTTCGAGTCCCGGTTCCGTCAGTCTTTTTTCATGTCCGTTTCTCCTTGGGAATTTTCCTAGGTGCACGCCTTATCTTTCAAAGTACCTAAAACCCCTTTTCCTTAATTGAATCGCTGTTGTGTGAACGATTAATTAATAATTTGAAGCATTTCATTTAAATGAATGCTCTTTTTTTATAAATTTGAGATCTAAAGGCCCATGTTAGTGTGATATTGAAAACTTTCACTAAAATGCTTAAAAGCTATTCATGAAATGTACGTACTGCGACAGCCTTCGTGTTAGATTACAAGTCCTCCATGAACTGCGTTTTCAAGAATATTCCCGAAAAAGTGGTGGTTGCTGACTTCTGCAATGATTGCGATAGTAAATTAAAGGCTCTGCGATGAAAATGGGATCGAGGGAATGTAAAATCGAACCGTTTAGAGGAAAATCTGACTTGATTAATGTTTTCCGTGCATAAATATAAGTATAAAAGCAGCCTCTATCCAAAATCATCTTTCGTCGACTTTATTTTTTCTCACGACAACTGCTATCTACCGATGTTGGTTCATTGAGCTCATTGAAACGTATACATCTACATCTACATAAGTACCCTGCAAGCCGCCTTCCGGCGTGTGGCAGGGGGGGTATAGAAGAATTAGTTATGTTCTGCTAGGTTTTCTGCTGAGGGAGAGCTGCGGTGTTCGGTATTCTGTATCATCCAGGCGTACAGTTCAAGCCGTACGAATAGCACAGATTACAGTTTATCGCCCGATTTCTCGTTTCCCCTTAAATAATTCTTTCTCTGCGATGTAATCGAGTTGTAAGGGAAGCCTCGAGGAGCGACCGATGCATTTGTTCGTATTCTTGCCTTTACTTTCTGCCTTTCTCTCCCTCAAGGAATCCTTGGTCGTGCATTTTCGCGCCGGTATAAAAGAGATTACTTAAAGCGCCACGTACGCGTGCCCCAACTTAATGACCTCTCCTCATTTGCATGGACGGAGAAATAAACGAGAGCGGGTAGAACGGCGTTTTCCTTAAATTGTAGGCTTTTTATATTTATTTTCGACGGGTTGTGCTCTCTTCCCTTTATGGCAGACTGAGGGAGCCCTTAAAGAGGATGTTTTCGAGAGTGGCGCACGTCGCGTTTCTGTTTTTTTCGCCTCGTTTTCTCCTTTCGCTTGTTTCAAGGAGGCACTGACGCGAAGGGTGCGCTGGTGTGCTTCTTTCGCCCGCATCCTTCCTACATTTTCCCGGTGTAACACGGCCGGTTCTCCCGTGCGATTCCGCCGCTTGCCTCATTCCAATTGCTTATGTCGTTTTCGTAACTCGTGGGTTTAAAAGGAATTTGTACTTGCGAATTGAGGGGCAAGGGTAGTCTTTATCGAATGTTTATCTTTAATGATATCTGGAGGTACTACATCGTGAATTTGATCAGTGAGGTGGATTCTTTTTATTTTCATTAAATTGATCATTGCTTGTATCTCGAATATGGTTTTATAATGTGCGTCCTGTAAAAGATTTATTTTATGGACATTTTTACTGTGAAGTTTAAGTAAATTGAAAGTTCTCAAATATTACCAAGGTGGTGGAACTTTATGTTAAGCACAAACAGCACAGGAAGTTGAATATTTTCCATTTAAAAAATTAAATTATAAATTGTAATATCTAAATTGTGTAGTAGTACAAGTTTTGTTTTCCTCTTTGAGTATTATTTGAGAGGGGTGTAAATTTAAAGTCTGAATGATAAACATATTTGTGAGGTTGGCTAAATGTTTTATGTATGACTTCAAAATAAAGTAGTCTCAATTTCGCCATAAATAAAGACATTGTTTATATATAAAGTCATAGCTATTTCTAATAGACTTTCGTAAAGCCATTTTCCTTAATGATTTCGGAACATAAATGCCAATATAGACAGAGTTTGGCAAGGTGTGAGTGGCTTTACTAGGAATGGATTGCCTAAAACGTATAAAAACCGTTGTAGTAAAATGGATAAAGCAAAAGGAAAGCGTGGTTACACGAGTAAACATTAATGAATAGTTTCATGGTGAACTAGAGGAATGACCTCGATGGCATTTTGGAATTCTAGGAATTGAATATTTATCCAATCTATTTCAGCTACTCACATTATAGTGGGTTCGACTGATCCTTAGTGCTTGATTCCTGTGATTCGTGCGTGGGATTTGTCAACGAAAAGGAATGTATCTCCAACGATGAAATACCTCTTGGTATCTGGGGTGGAGCCGACGTCTAATGACTTAGGAGCGAGTTTTATTCGAGCTTTTCACTTCATCCGCTGGAAGATTTCTGTGGTCCTATACCTGATTATTTTAAACATGCTTTTCAAGGTCGCAGTTTTAAAGTACTCCACAAACCATCCTGTCCTATTCGCATTTCGCTATCCACGATAGCTTCTTCAGGAGTACTTAGAAACTGCAACTAACTCATCCATCACTGCCAACTTCTATGCTGTTAAAGATTTGGATTTTTGAAGTATCATGTGTGTTTTTAGGATGAACGAAGCATGTCATTATGAGGAAGCCTCATCTTGCTCATGTATGTCCAGAGTAACTACTTGGATTTGCATTTATGTGTATGCAATATTAAGCCTCGTTTGTTGAGCGTGTTGTCATAAGTAAACGTATTTAATATAGTTTTGCGGATCGAAGTTTCAGTCGGCAGTGGAATGTAAATTAGTCTCTAGAATTCGCCATCGGTACCTATATTGCTTTGTTCTGCCTCTAATTTTTTAAGTAAATGTTTGAGGTAACCGTTTGATTATAGTCTTTCGGATTCCTTATGTCAAATTTATTCCAAAACTTATAAGGATTTTCTGACTCTTGTTGTTTTCTCTTGACTGATTGCTGTAATGATGAAAACTGATCCTTGAAAAGAACGTTAGTAACGTACATGTAGTTAAGTATATTTTTTGCTATAAAGTAGTGTTATATGCACATTTAACCTTGAGGTTTCCCCTGGCTTATCTTAAATAATTCATAAATAGATAAATAACGTCTATATTTTGGGCGAAATTGAGACTTCGGAGTCTCCTCTTCCATTTAACACATTCACAATCCAGCAAATAAAGAGAAGCCATGTTTCCATGTCTCCGTGTTTTCTTTGCTTGCGATAGTAACGGAGAGCAACAAGTCTGTGTTGCTGGAGTAATCCATTCCAACTAGTTGGTGCCGTCCGAGGCGTAATAATTCCGTTAATCCGTTGCTTTCTTTTGCTTGCATTTTGTGTTTGTGCGTCTACATACCTAATCGACCGAATCTTTCACTCGCCGCTCGCTTCGTGTGCGGTTGGGGGGAGAGGATCGATGGCAGCGAGTTAGTTCGAATTTTTGCCGAATCTGTTATCTCCGCTCCAAAAAGCGAGCATTTAATGGCGGAATATTTATTCATTTTTTCATATTGTGTGCGAGGAAGGGCGCGAGTGTACCCTTCTCGAGTGCCTTCCGAGAAGGTATTTGTCACCGGTGACATCCGAAATTTCACCGGACGTTGCGGCGTTGTTTCCGCCCGAACGATAATGCGGCGTCGGAAATGAAATATTTAAATTCTTTTTTTTTCTTTGCCGGTGCGGAAGTTTCCCAGTCGGTTTCACCTCGTGGAGTTTCTGTTTTTCTGGGCGAATGACTGTATTTCGCGAGGGAGAAGTTTGATAATTATTCTCCCCTTGGTTTTACGCCTATTCTTAATTGTTTTAGAAGTAATGTTTTTAGTATAAATGAGAAATATTGGATAAATATACTCAAGGACAACTGTATAGAACATTGAATGACTTGACAGCGGTTGAATGAGTTTGAAATCTTTTTATCTTCTTGGTTTAGAGGATTAGTTTATTATTTTAATTAGAAGATTAGTTTAGAATAGGAAATGCTGTTTATCTGATGAATGCACGTTTTGAAAACTTAAGAATATTTAATTGACCCAATGCCTGTATGGAATAATCATTTACTTTTAAATGCAAGGTTAAGCATATAAATAGATTTCACGTTCTTTGATTTTGAGCTATAGGTGGTAAGCAATAAAAATGTTTAATAAACGAGTTGACATCTTCAGGTGCAATGAAAATGTCAACTCGTTGACGAAATTAATCTTAAGAAACCTGCTGTAGAAATTACTAGGCATGACCCTTTTGAATAACATTTGGAGCTATCAACCTAAACCAAAAAAGGAAAAAGAGGTACGGACAACCTAAATTAGTTAAATATAAATTCAAATCCACCCCCTACAAAAATATTGTAACGCCAATCACCACATAACCCTACCTTCACCCTTCCTTACAATCGCTCAGGCGAAGTAAAAACAGCCATAATAACCTAGTTCAACCTTTTCGAGCAACAAAATACTTACCTCTTATTCCCTCCCAGTATTGTAACCCTTACCTATTAAAATCAGTACGACCGCACATAACATGCACGAGAAGGTATCATTTGCATGATGATCATTGTCCGACCAATTCCTTACTAGGTATTCTTTCTGTCAACATGCGGGTTGAGTTCCACCAAGCCACGCTTGAACTTATCAATTTTAATAAAGTTTCCGTTGATTTAGGTTCTGTTTCTTCGTCATAATGAAGCCTCGAAAACATTATCTTCATGTCAGACAGCCTTAACTTAAACCCGAATTGAACAATAATCAATTGCCCACTGGAAACTTCTGCATATTTAGAAATATCGAAATTCATGGTCCCATTGATTTCTTCATCGTATTTGTGGTGTCCATACCCTCACAAAAATGCCTTTAATGTTTGACCTTTAAATTTCTAATGATTACAATCGGTATACGATATGACGTCGTAAAATAGGCTCCTCGCACATCTTCAGCGAATGCGCTGAGAGAAATCTTGCCGCTTTCCCTTTACATCTCCTTCCCTCTTCAAGTTCGTTTTATCCCCCTTTTTCTTTCATCCCGCATTTTCTTGCACTTTCCAATCGCCCTTCGTCTCCCTGTGTTCACTCCCCTCTTTATCGTCCGACGTCACCGAACGCATTTGTATTCCAATGCCGCCTCCATCTTCCAACCCCCCTTGAGGGTCGGCCTCCGGCGTCTCCAGTATCGTTGCTAACAAATCGTCTTCGGAGTGAGCATCAGGTTGAAGGCACGGAGGTGCGTCCATTGTGCATCGTCCGGCTTGGATCGATGACGTCATCGCGGAGAGTGTATCCTTCGGGCCGCGAATTTTCGTCGAGAGCAGTCATTGCCGTACCGTAATCTCTGTGGGCTCTTCTTAAAGGGCGGGTTGTGGAAAGGAGCGAGGCAGTTTTTAAATGCAACTTTTCTACTCGCGAAGGTTTTCCGAAATTTTGTTAGAATACAGTGGATCCTAAAATTCCTTTATTTAGATCCCGAAACCCAATCTTCCAGTGCACAGAATCATTTTACTCACAATGGTGACACAGAATGACGCAGGTGCAACTATAATTGAACTGATATTCATGATAAAAATGTATTAAGAATGGGCCTTCTTCGATGAGGACGTGATGGACAGTTTTAAGTTGCGTTAAGGAATGAATAAACAACATTTTTACCAGTACCACTTTGTACAGTTTACATTAAGTTTGTTTTCTCCGTCTTCAATTATGGAGTCTTACCACAAAGCCGTGCCAGAAGCAGTTGATAGTATTGACGTTATATTTATAGTTTTTTTAACCTCTTTAGTTAATATTTTTCCACCCCGTTGAAGGAAAGAAATCTTTCAAGTGTTATATTTCACGTATTATTCGCAGTTTTGTGGTATTATAGAATTGGTTTTCATGCATTCTACCGCCAAAATATGAGGCGGAGGATTTTTTAGGACGCTTCTTAAATTTTAAATTTAATTATTTTTAGGATGAAAATGAACACTGCATCCTTGTAGATCCTTGTTCGGCTATTGATTTAATTTAGGAACCTTTGTTATAATGAATTCGAGGAAGTTTTTCGCGGCTGTTTGTGTTTAAAGGAAAGTTCAGTTCTCGGTTGTGTGATGTAACTTTTTAAAGTTTTTGCTCAACCTTTAGAAGTAGAACCAATCATTCGAGATCTATTTTAAATTCATGGAAACCGAAACGTCCCTGAACTGCCGTAAAGGAGCATGCTCGTAATTCAGAAGGTTCCCCGATGAAAAACATTTTTGTCTAATCATCTTCAAAGGGAGTGTTCGCGTTCATTCACAGCGCAACCTCTTCCAGACTTTCCTCTTGTGACTCAGCTTGCTGCATTCCAATACCTATTACGTTGACAGGTATCCACTTTCCTTGTCCAGAGTCAAGCGGAGGTATTTCGCCTATTTCCTTGTTAATCGCCCATGTGCCCTGTCTGTATCTCGCTTTCCGTGGTATAGAGGGATGATTTCTAGACGTTACGTCGCAGTTAATAAGCAGGAAACGTTGTATAGGTTTACTCATTGAATCTTTTGCACTCCCGCCACGCCGAACAGGCGGTCGTGCCCACCGCACCACGGGCTTTTATCCATTCCCTTCAGTTGTCCTCTTTCATGCTGCTTAGTGTAACGAGTACTTCCGCGTTAACCCATATGTTTCTAGGAAGGAACGTGAGCTCGGGAGAAATTGCCTCTCCCTCGCTTATCTAATGGCCGAGTGATAAATAAAACATTATCCATTCCGCAGAATGAGCAAGGTTATTCTCGGCTTCGTTTCATAATTTATTACCAACATCGTAAAGTGTAATCTAAGCGATTGAGTGTGTCATATTTAATACCCCTATCTAGACACACCTGGTGCAGTCTCGTCGTTGTGTACCTAAATGGTGGTTAAAGAAATGTCTCGTCGCCTTACCTGCGGGAAATTCTGTAGTAGAAATGTTTAACGCTGGCAAATTCTCTTATAAATATGCAATGGTACTTCCATTATTCGGGTTGATCACGTAGTTTCTTCTTCCGTATGAAAAATCGAAATGTCAGTTTATTCTACAGTTTCAATTTGTTTAGTATTTAGTAAAGGAGGAAGTTTAAATTCTCACCTCTACCATTAGCTTACAAAAACCTTGAAGAGGGAATGAGGATTAGAAGAAAAGATGAAGAGTGAGATAATGCTCGCGATATTAGGCAAGTTTCTTTAACTCTTAAAGAGCAATATCTGCACTGCACAGGTATATACTTTCAGTTGCAGAGAATTACTGTTAAACCTCGGTTAACGAAGATAATTTGACATAAAATTTGGGTTGGTGGGTATCCTCTATGTGATGTGGTTTGCTCATTTCCCAACCACACGAACTGACGGAAGTGATAAGGTACCAGAATGGCCATAATGCTCGTGTATGCTTCTGCTTCATGTTAGCATAAAAATTCGTTAGCGGAGTCCAAAAAACAAAGGAAAAAATCTTCTTTAGCCGAAAAACTGGTTAACAGAGTTATCACTATATCACCTTATTCTGGATGACATTATTGAGCATCCGTGTTGACTCTGAACTCAAGATCAGATATTTAGCACCACTTGTTCTTTGAAAAAGGGTTACTACGTTACGCTGACCTCAATCCCAGTGTGTAAGGTGTTAAATGTTTTTTGGGGTGCCTGTAAACCAATTTGCGGTTGATCTAAGTACGGATTTTTATTCAAAAGAACAATAGTTAACTAAGTCCTCAGACAGAAAAACACAAGCGATCGGCTTCGAGATTGCTACCTCATGCTTGAAATGCCGTTTGAATAAGACCTGTTATTATAATGTTTTGTTAGAATTAAAGTGAAAATTATAGTAAATCTTCTATGTACATATGTGAAGGGTTAGCAGGGAAATTAACTATAATCTTTAGTCAACCCTAATAAACCATACNATATATATGATGAATTAGCATGGAGAAACTCAATAGTCCTCACTTTAACTCTAAAAAAACGGTGTAGTACTGGGCCCGAAAGTTAACTTTAGTTAGTCTATTTTAAAAACGATATGATCAGGCGTTACTTGGTGGAAAGCCATACTAAATGAAATTAAAATCCTTGGTAATTACGAAGGATTTTAATTTCATTTAGTCTATTTTAATAATATCGGGCCTAAGAGAATATATTCCATCAAATAAGTATGAGTTAACGTGTTACAAGGTTTACACGGTTTACTCGGAACACAGATACTAGAGGAGCGGTAGCCGTTCATATACGTGTTGGTGTCGAAACATATTCGTTGCCGAAATTCCTTTCTCGCGAACTTTTATTGAGCCTGGCTAAAGAGCGCTGCCTGGGAAGGTTGCTGACAATAAACACACCTGGTTGTCAACGAATTGTTACGTGAGCGTATCTCGAGAGCGTATGCCTCTCAAGGTATCAGTATATCACGAGAATGACACTTTTCCATTAGCTCTCTCTATCTCCCTCTCTTCACTTGAGGAGACACGCCTTCCTCTTCCTTAGCGCTCCGTAGTTCCTCGTCACGGTCGAATGATGGCAATAAAAAAGAAAAAAAAATGAAATTCATTGGCCGCGGGTGGCGTCTCTTTGCGCGGTCGTAAACCTTGGGAGTTTGTTTCCTTACCCTCCCAGCTCTTTCATTCGCTCTCTCGCTAAGATAGTGAATTCCACCATCGGCGACATGTACCCGCATCTCCCCTCTTTCCTTCGGCGGAGTCGCGTGGAGCAGTCGGCGTCGTTCTCCGAAGAGTACTCTCTCTGTAGTTCGTCGCGTGTTTCGATTCAAAGGTCGGAGCGAGGGACTCGAAATCCCACGTTTCCCGTGGCATTCTCCGTTACGCAAACGAGGTGTTATTTCGACGTGGGTGCGAAGTCCTCAGGTTTCTGCAACGCTGTTTCCCCTTGGCTGGCGCGATGTATCTTGGTCCCTCGAAACAGTGGTGAACTTGGTGTAGTGAGGGCTTTGTTTCTCAGGATATATGAACTGGTTATAGACTAAGGAAAACTTCCTCTGATGTAAAAATTCTGGATGAACTGTTCCGTTTATTTACAAATTGTGCAGTGCAATGCCATTAAGTGCTTATTGGAAGAAACAAAAGTAGATCTTTGATCAGAACGAAAACAATATGCCGTTTCTCTAACGATTGAGCGGGAATAAATCCCTTTTGACCTGGAATACGCCTCTATCACGGAACTGCAAACATATTGTTTTTAAACAATCGTTGGAGCGCCTATTTTCAAGTGATTATACTATGTAGTGTATCTCGTATTGTTTTACTGCTACCTTATCAATATTTAGTTCTTAATTTTTTTGTTGTGTTTGGTGTGTGCGGAACTCTCGCATGTCTCGCCGTAATCCCCAGTTTTATTTTACAAAGCACTGCTACCAGTGCTCATTTATGTTCATTGTGAGAAGTACTTCAGTGCATTCTAATACACATCATCGATGAAGTCGTAACCATGTGTAACCTCATAATGGAAATAAAAGAAACAGCTGATCTGATGGTGGCTAAAAGTACTTGAAGCTTGGATTGTTATCGTTGAAAATTTTTGTGGGAATATTGTAGAATTTCGTTTTATATTTTCTTTTCTTTCCGTCAAGTCATTGCTTTCAAATTTAGGAAGTCTTTGATTCGTTTTCTAATTTCATTTGAATTTTAAAAATAAATATGAGCATGAAGATGTGAAACTTGTTTCTGGCTATTTAATTCCATGCTATCTAAAATTCGTTTCACTTTCAATGTGATTGTATGTACGGATTCAATCTGATAATTAACGTTGGCCTCGGAGATTTGGTTTGCACGTAAGCATTCCGTGGAAGAAAGAAACATCAAAATTCTCTTGATAAAAAATACGAATACGAAAAAAATTTCGAAGAAGTTTATGCAAATCACTCGTCTCGACTTTTCTTTAGAACATTCACCAAGAAAATAACAGATTTCTTCGCCTTCTAATCATTGGTTAAGGTGTTGGAAAGATATCAAGTCGTCCTCCGAGTCTCCAGTACGTTGCGCAACCTAAAGTTTTTGCACGTCTGTCAATTTCCAATGGAAATTAAAGACATAACTTGAATTATTTACGGTCGATGACGTTGTCCTCTTTATCTCCGGTATCTTTTCGGCTGTGAATTTGCCGACTGTAAAAGATTTCGTTTTGTTTCATCCTGAGGGCGGGCTCTCAAGGTCGATGAGTTTATTTCCATATTTTCCGCGGTGTGGGGAGGACCTTTTTCGATGAAAGTAGAATGGCTAAATTAAATGTCAATAGAGTTAACAATCCTTCGAATCATTATTTCCCATTTCTCTTTCAAACGCCGTCATTCGTAGGATATCTCGCCCGCATCCTATCTGCCCTTTTACATCATTCCCTCTCCGCGTTAAACCCGTCGAAACTGTCCCCCGCCTTCCTCCTTTCTTCTCTTGTATTTTCCCCCAAATCCGCCCGTATTTAGCGCATTTCGTTGCCTCTCCATTTCTCCTTCGCCTCCCGCTCCGTCTCAGGTTTTTCATTCCGTCTGCACGCGGCCTCTACACCCACCCACGTCCTCCGCCCATTCCCCACCCAACTTACTCCTCTCCCCTTCAATCAGTCAGCTCTATCTTTCCTTTTTCCTGTCTCTACCGCAGAACCTGGCAACACCGCCATCCTTTCCCCTTCATCTCCTTTTATGCCTCCTGTTGGTAAGTCCCTCATTGAGTACGCATAACACCACTTATCTCCCTCCCTTTTCTTCCCTCTCGGTTCCTCCTCCATTCTCTCTCCTCATCCGATTGCCCTCGACGAGAGTCTAACTGGGGATGCGTGAAGAACGGGTGTTACGGCCTGGACGCAACAGATGGCACGAGAGAGCTCCCCTTTCTTCCTGCGGGGTGCGGTGGGGTGGATGGGGGGTCGAGTTCTTGTGCACTCCTCCCGCGCCTTCTCCCCTTCAAATCTCCATTGACTGTTTCCTGTTCATGTGACGGGAAGAGGCTCTTGCCCTTCCTTTCGCACGCTCCTTTCCAGCACGTCACGTCCCGAAATTCTAAGTTCCTTTATCTCGCGAGCACCTCCCATCTCTCGACCCCCGCCAAGACCTCATGTTCACGCTCCCCTTTGTTGAGGTTCTCTCGAAAAATGCGTAAGGCCACGGATTAGGTGGGGATTTCGGGATCGAGGTGATCTGAAGGGATGCTGAGGTTAATGCCGCTGTGTGTTCGCAGAAGCTCCTTACACCTCGCATTTTTATTTCTCTGGATTGAATAATGGGATGCCTTCGGATATTTCTAGTCTTCTTTTTGCTTTTAGGTATTGAAGGGAGCTTTAAAGGAAACAAGTCAGCTTAATGTTGTCCACGCGTGAGAAGGTTGCGGCCACTATGTTGAGCTAGATTTTGAAGTGAATGATTGTTTAAAGCGAGGGAAAACTCCCTGTAAACGAAAGGAAAAGTGACAGGCGTAGCAAGCTGGTAAAACTTTACAAAAACTGGGACTCTCTGGCCTGTTTGAAGTAGTTGTTGAGATTTACAGGGAAAGAGTAGACTAGTTTCAATAAGCGATCCATTTCTAAGCTACGATGACCGAATATACTCTGCACATTCCCTCTGTAAAACTTGTCTCATTCTTGCGTCCCAAAATACCGGCTTATCACAATTTTGTATTCTGTAGACCTCTTATAGCTTCTAACAGCTTTTGACTTTGTCGTCCTCTCTTTTCCCCTTGAATCAGTAACAGGATAAGTTATAAGAAAATGAAAGAAAGGGCATAATCGAGTAGTAAATGTTAGGGCATATGAGCCTTTCTAATGTTAGAGTAACGCGATTAAATTTTATTCAAAGGCAAAATGTGTGTGTTTTGTATTTCTCGCTCATTTTAGTATCCCCTAATATTTTTAGCTTTCTGTAAACGTGCGACTTGAGGAGCCTCCGTCCCTGTTGCCTTGCATGTTACCCTGCTGTCCATCATCGGGCTTGAAAGTGAACGTCTGGTATCGCGTGTTACCACGAGAAACATTTGACAAAACTCTTCGGACCTATACGCCTTTTCTTAGATAATGTGCCTCTTTGTGAGCCTGACGCGATGTCGATTTATAGCCCTCGTACACAGCGCGAACTATGGAAACAAGCAGCATATCAATCTCTGGCAGGTTTTAGCGGCGGAGAAACCCGGCAAGTTTCAACCGACAATGTTCGGAGCTGGTTAAACTCTGCCATGTTGATTGCTAACGACGAAAAAATTGGTCCTGAGAGATTTTAATCTGGTATTGTTTGACTTTGCGTTAAAGTGTGTTCCTTTGGGGCTTTTTCACGATCCTGGCGCTGTGCGTGCTTCCCATGTTTGCCTTCACGCCGTCCTCACGGCGCCACCAGTCTTACTTCCTTTCAGGAGGAAGTGTTGCTTGGGGAGGAAGGATGTGGGGGCAGACAGAGGTGTGGGGAAAAAGGGTTCTACTAAGTGTGCATTTAAAGGGGAAAAGGGTGCAGGGGAGCGACTTTGGTTTATGTAGGGGGCGTGGTCGGTCGAAAGGCGGGAAAAATTAGTGCGGGGAAAGCGGGAGAAGCGCGCCCTCGTCGGGGAGAGTTTTGAATGATAAAGTCGACGACATGGCTGCGATAGGGGTCTGCGTTTTAATTACATTACGTAAGGAGAGAAGTTGGCTCGCTCTGTTTCATGGTCGAGCTGTTCTTACTCGAGATAAGCTATCGCATTATGTTCGATTGCTCGATTCGTTGTGCTCGATAAGGGGCGATACAAAATAGGAAGTGACAGAACATTGCTGTGATAACGGCAACAGTATGCTTGGTTACCCGTAGAGTTATATTTCAGAGAGTGAAAGTGATGGGTTTCAAGAATGAAGTGTGGTAATAGTAATGTGGGTAATAGTAGCTCACTATGCTAGTTGTATATTGTATATGAATGAATTTATTTCTCTGCGAAATAGTTAAATATCAAAATGTAGGTAATTTATATTATTTAAGTTAAATAATGTAAATATTTTTAGCTTGATACACTGCTAAAATGAATGTTTTAACTTAAATCGGCCTTAACATCGTTCCGCAGTTAGGTGATAGAAACACTGTTTGGCTTGAATTTCTCTTTCGTTTATCATTAGTCACAATATCTAAAAGTAGCAAATGTGGCGACGTCTTAATGAGAGAGAGAAATGTTTAGGTAATAAAGGAAAATAGTCATAACTTCGACAAGTTATAGCATAAACTACAGCTATAGCAGTAGCATGTCGGTGTTTGGAATTCCATGCTATCTTCTACCTAATGAAAATGGTATTAATGAATCAATCCGGCTTTATCCTTATCCCTATTTGTGTACGTTTTATACCATCGCGATCCCAAATGAAAAAGCACATACCACGAGCACTTTATATTTAACCATTAACGAAATCTCGCTGTTCGAGCGAATGTTAAATCCGTAAAGAATATCTCCCATCGTAAATATCACAAGTTTGCTTATGTTTTTATTTAAGCGCGCGTTAGAGAGTCGTGAAATACGAGGTCGCTTTTTTATCGGTCGTGTTTATTCGAGGCTCGGCTCGTTACATACGCCCGAGATATAAGCCGTGGCTTTGCACTTCCTCTGTGTACTCGAGTTTTAAAAAACTGCGCGTGTGGTATCACTGCGGCTCCATCTACGTAGCTCGCACCGCTGTCTGCTCGCATCATCAGTTGAGGCCTCCTCCCCACTCCCCTCCCACTTCCTCTTTTCCTGCAACCAGTAGTTTTTTAGGTCTGCTTGTACGCTTTGACACATTTGCGAGTTAATGGTAACTCGTAGTAAGGCGTGAGTTCAGGTGAATATTCTTTAAATGTGCGCGGTTGATAGAAATTCGTAAAGCTCTTCGCAAACATGACCGTTTACTCTGTATGCTTTCAGTTTATCCCTGGTGATACCAGCGAAACTTATTCCGGGCACCTTTCTCTCAGCGGATCGTCATAAAGTGTAGCATTAGATTTGGCTGACGTAACCTTTCACCATCCGACTTTCATTTGTAGGGATCTGTTTCCCCGCAAAAGTTAATGCATCATAACCAGAGATGCTAATTCGTTTTCGAAATTGTCGCTAGAGGCACGCTGAAAAGTTGCTAAAATTCGCTAAGCTTAAAAATGCCGCTAAAAGCTGCTGAAAAATAACATGGCTCCAGTTCGCTTTATTAAATATCAGTTCATATATTACATGAATTAGATGTATAAAATTAATTGTAGGTCTTTCATCAACTGAGCAAAGTACTATTTTTATTTGTGTATAAGGCAAACGAGCAGCTAGAGATGGCCTGGGTGACAGACCGTACTAGTGAAAGTGCGTTATATATATTAAAAGGAGAAACGTCGTTAAAAGATGGCTACAACTAGCGACAAAACCGTTAAATTGGAATATGTAATCATCACTCGTTAGGGCTCTTATGGGAGGCAAATTGTACGTTGGTGTTGCATTGATTTCTTCACGCACACGTCGCTTTCTAGATCACCATGCCTATTAACCTTGAGGTGGCGTGACGTAAGCGCATTGCCATCGCCGGCGGACACTCGTCTTCCGCCATATGTTCGCAAAGTGTCGTGTGGGTGGGCATATAGGCAGAACTTCGAGCGGGGAGGTTTGTGGGTCAACACCGGGTCTAAAGGGGAAAGAAAACCCTCGAAAAATACGATGCCACGTGAAGTCACTTTCAATCCTGAGTTCGTGTTGTTAATTTGAGGAATCAATACTAATGGAAAAGAATGCGAGGCAGTGGGATTTATCTCTCTTTGGTCTGTTTTCATTTGTTGGGCTTTTCACCACCGTGAGGGGGAGACGTACGAAACATGGTTGAATTTACGGATTTTATATCTGGGTTTTGAATTGGCGAAGACATTGTCTTATATAAATCATTGTGCACGTCACATGTATGAATCGAAATAAATAAGTATTGAGAGCATTTATTTTAGAATAAAGTTTCTTCATTGAGGAATAGAAACGGAACTTGAAAAATTACCATAAATTCGAAAGTACACTTTGTGTTCTTTAATGTTTCGCGCAGGCTCCTTGTCCAAAAAAATATTGGAAACAATTCTCAGATGCATCTGTCGACACAATCCGTTGTAAAAAACAGCCTCATATTATGCCTCTTTTGCCTCTTCTCGGTTGGTTCTACCTTTGATATCTTTCCTCGTAATTTTAAATAATTGGATGTTGAATAATAATGTTAGATTAAACGGCAAATTTTCGAAAAATTTATATTTTCCCTCAAAATAAATCGTGCGATACATTTTGTTCATGCATTACAGAAATGTTTTGGGCGGAAGACTTAGTTTTGAGCATTCAAAAAGGTGGAGAAGGGTGTACCAAGTTGCTTTGCTGCAAGTTTATGTATGCCTCTTCCGTATTGATGGTATGGAGTTGAATCGATATAATTTATATTGTCAGTATTGTGGACATCCATGTAAAATTGTTGACGTTTATGATTCGTATTTCAACCAAGTTTCTGTTTTTGAGAAATTCCAAACGATGTTTTTCAGCAGAGTAACGTGATGTTTTCTGTAGATTTTACGGTCGCGGTTACGTCATCGGGGACGTCGCGTGGCTTTTGAAAAACAAATCGGTAGAAAAGAAAGAATGGCAGTCTACGGCGATTTTTCTGCTCGTTAGACATTTTTTCCTCGTTTTGGACTCAACAGGTCGTTATCCTCCAGAGTGACGAATAATCGACCGAAAATCCAGTCGGGCGTGGCTAATAAATTAGTGCCGTGACTCTGTACTCGCGACGGGATCCATGGCGGAAGAGCGTTACGCGTGCCATTCTTTTTTCCTGGTTTGGTTTAGTTCTAGGGCCTTCTTTTGTCTCCCGCGAATCGTTCCTCCTTCGCCTCCTCCCGGTCCTTCTGCCTATTCGACGTCCTCTTTTTGTCACGGTCATCTGATTCCCTTATGCTCCCATCTGCCACGCCCCCTTTTCCCTTTATCACCCACGCCCTCCGTAAGGTTTATCGCTTCTCCCGTTTTTTGCCTCGGGACAAGCTCATGACCAATCCCTTCGTTCGTAGGCTCTCGATGACGCTCTCCGCGATAAGCGATCGAAACTCTTCGCAGTGCTATATAGACGCGCTCGTTTCAGAGCGGCGATAATCACCGGGCGTCTGCATGGTCCCGATTGAGGCGACCGACGATAAAACTGGGCGAAGTGGGTTGATTCTCCCGGTGTCCGGACAGGGATGAAGGGCGGAAAAATTATCTGGAATGCAAACACTACGAGGTTGTCTATGAAGATTTTTTTGTTGGGCTGAGCTATGTGTGAAAAAATTGGATTTATGGGTCATAGGGGTTCATTTTTTGTTGTAGCCGAGGGGTTCAGCAGGAATGCGTTTTCGGGTATGTAGATAAGGTGGTGGAAGTGTTGCACGGATTCGCGAGTGAAAAAGGAGGGTTTTTATCAGGTCATGCTCGGGAGGATGGTCGGAATTTAGCCTTCATAAAGAACAGTAAGGCTTGATAATGGAAGGTGCTTTTAGAGTGGCTGAATTAGTATGAATTCTTTGAGTCATTCGCGAAGGCTTTATTGTACTGGAACTGGTAAAGGTTAAACTTGGGGTTATGGTTTGAGTAGGATGCCTTCAATTGTAATATGTCGTATTTTGGCGCCGTATTACTTTTTGTAGATAAATAAAAAGGAGGAAGAATTTTTTAAATAAAGGATTTCTTGTATAATGTGAATAATTTAAACTGGGACCTTTGAGAATAATTCTAGAGAAAATTTTGAAAAATACCAATGAAATCCATCATGCTATCACGTATTGGAATTCCAGTGTATATCTGTGGAATTTCAGAAAGTAGTGGAGCATGTTGACCACTGAAAGCTGACTTTCCATGAGAATGTAAATTTTAAGAATCAGGCATTTGTTTGTCAAAGTCCTACTTAAACATGATATACGGATACGTTTTTAATGTTACAACGTCATATATTCCAAATATAAAATTGAAAACGAGTGTCAAACAACACAAAGTGTCGGCCGACAAAGTGGATTCAACGAGTGTGTAACTTATCATTAATATCGTCACATATTCCACCTGTGCGATGACGGATAGTCGGCTAAAATTATAACCATTATATCTTATAATTTGCGTATAGGTCGTCTTGATATTGCAATTTACTATATTGAAGCAAACTTGGAAGTAGTTTTTCACATTTTATCTCTCTTCTGTTTTTCACCTAAAAACTTAGCCCCTTCAATTTTCTCTCCTCGAAGCTAGCAAAACACTTTGCCGTCGACTTCGTGATGTTGTTGATGGAATGCCGGAAACTTCCCCACTTTCTCATCATACCCCTTTTTTCTTCATCCATCCATATCCTTCACCCGCTTTCTTAAACTTCTTCTCTTACCTGAGTTTCTTCTAGGGAGAAATTTTTTGAGGCTCTATCATGGACCGTAATTCAAAATTTTGTAGGAAATTATTTACTGTACGAAAATGTAGGAATGATATTCCCACAATTGGGGCATTGCGGAAGGATACTGATTACTCTGGTATATTTTATTGTAGGAACAAAATCTTTGGGTATATCGGAGACAAAAATTTTACCATAGCCAATACCATAGTGGTTCTCACTAGATTTGAAATCATGTATGGAAGTGGTATCGTGTATCCGCTGAAGTGTACAGTTATGTTTAAAGTATGTAGTTAATGATTTTACGTACATCAAGGAAATCGTAAAAGTGTTACTTCTGTATTATTATCAATGATTTACACCTTTTTAAGCGTTTAAGCAGTCATTTATAAAAATGAGTGCCAGATCATCAGAATGTTTGCCAAATAATTCAGATAATTATCTTCAAGCTTCGTTAGTAATTTAATAAAAATACGCATTAATCGACGTGTACATGTGTCGAAGGATTGAAATGATCTTACTTTGTGCGAAATAAAAAAACTACAGCTTTACTGATTTTAGTGGCTGTTATGAATAGTTTTCCCTCGATCTGATGTATTTCCTTTCTTATTTCACCATTCAATAGTTTATGAAGCGTTTTTAACATTGTTGCGGCAATTCAGTGCTCAAACCTCGGTTCCCTGCGATTTTCCCGTAAAACAATGCTACTCTCCTGCTTACCGTGAGGATTTTGTGAACTCACACGTCACGCGGCCTCGTATCGAAAGCACGACTTTTTCCCGCCCTATCTCGAGCGGAGTTCTTACCCGACATAAATTCTTCTTTATTCCCGTTTTTTAAAGCGAGCGTGTTTTCTGTATCAATTTGATTAACTGCGATCTGGTGTAAATTCTCTCCACTCCCCCTGCGAAATATTTAACACTGTTTGTTCGGTCAGCGATACGTTTTTTTCCTGTTCCCATCCTCCGGAATTTATTGAATAAGCGCGCATCTGAGAGTTCTGTCGGTTCTTATTAGCGCGCCCTATCCTCGTCGACAGTCACTAAATCGTCGCTTGGAAACGTAATAAATTGGCTGTATCTGAGTCGCCGTTCCCGACCCTCTCCGAACGCCAAACCCCTCCCGCATTCCCGCGCCTGCACTCCATCGCCCTGCGATCTTTATCCTCAATGAGGAATCGGATGTATTCGACGATAAATATTTCCCTCTCGAATCCCCTCGGTCGAGAGAAATACGACTGCTAATCTTTTTTTTTCCCGCGAGGGATGATGGAGGTCTGCCGCCGGGTCAGGGGGAGTCGCTGGGACGGAAAGCCACGCTGCCCCCTTCCCCATTTCGCTCTGATGAAAGATCGCGGTTTGATGGATGGACCGGCGGACGTGTTCGTAGGATCACGTGTGTTTTTCCCCGAGTGTGTTTCGCAGGTGAAATAAGGTCGGCTTCATTGGAAGCACCCCTCTCCGGTCCATATTCGCGTCGATTCGTTTCTCATTCGTTTTTGGGGGAATTTGGAGTTTCAAAGGGTATTATTGATTGGTCTGTTGGAATAGTGAAAGGGAGAGTAGGAAAATAGTTTTAGTTTCAGCGGAGTGGGAAATTCGCTCGATGTTCAGGGGGCGTGGCCCTGTTCCTGACAGTTGGCCGGTTCGAGGCTCGTTTTTAGTGGCGTTAAGTTTGACGCGGCGCGATGTTTATTTGTTGCAAGGGTCTCGTGGAGCGGCGATAAGAAATCGAAGGAGGGATTTCTGTATTTTTTCTCCTCGAGAGGTGGTTCGAGTGAGAGGTCGCTCGTGGAAGGAGATGCTCTTTAAGTAATTAAAGTGGGGAGGCGAGGGAAAAGGCGCTCTGCCGCCGTGTTGACACTGGTAATCGGTGTTTTGGGACTGCCTGCGCGACCACGCGGCGAGGAATCATTAATGTCGGAGTCATATTTTTGAGGCTTTTAGTGCCTTATGCTTCGAGGGAGTGAAGACTAAGCATTGAAGGTTTGGCGGTGAAGTTAATATCCTTATTCATTATGGTGGCTCATAATGATATCGCTAATCTTAGCTATTTTATCCAAAAGGTAGACACCGGTTTCTTTTATTAGGATTCTAGCTGAAGTGCCCGTTGATTCTCAACGGGGAGAATAGAAGTCGGATTAAATATAGTACACCAATTTGTACATAAGAGAAAATAACATCTCGCATCTTAGTTTAGTCCAATGGGACAGGTTATTGAAAACAAGAATTTTCTAATCAAAGTTCGAGGTGGAAATCTACGATCAACAATAAGTATATGAATCATTATGGAATTTCCCTCTTATGAAATATGTCTGAAGTTAATGTGCAAGTTTGCAAGATTTTCAACTTCCGGTTCTGGGAAATTTAATCGTGAAATATGTCAACAGTCCGAACTGATAAATAAAAAGTTACCCATCCATCTCCATTAATTTATTACGGTCTACGCATGTTTGTTGCCCCTACAACTCATCACTACAAATTGTTCGTGACTATAACAGTTAAAATCTCTGAAAATTTTCATACTCTTCATGTCGTCAATTGCTTCTAATAAAATAAATTTTGCGAATCTAAAGTGGACAGTACTTTCTTCCGGCTCACGGAGAACACGTACGCAAATCGGGCAAACGGTGTGGACTCCAATCATAGACAAACAAACCCTCAGACTTTCTGCTTTATATATATATAGATTAAACGAAGTAGTCGATTGGTGCTGTGATGACGTATTGTTTCTCGAGAAAAAGTTGACTTATAGAGAAGGCATGTAATGCAAAGTATATGAGATATGATGGAATTTGGAAAGGAAGAAGTTGTCTTAACTTTTAAATGACGAATAAACGGAATTTTACTGTAAATTATTGTTCGGTGATGACTATGAATACGTAGATCTAGCTTTTATGAAATTCAAAAACAGCTACTTCGTACTTATTCGAACAGAAAGTTATTCAAAAGATTATTATTATTATTATTATTTCTTATTAAAAGAATTTAAACACATTTGCTTTAAGAATTCAATAATTATTTGTTATTATTTCTATGTTAAAAGAATTCAATCACCTTAATCACTGAAAAGGACGGGGATCGGGAATATATCTCCCAAACGTGTATGCCCTTTCGATACATTAAAGATATTACATTTTCTCGAATGAAAGATTTTAATCATCTTTCTGATCTACAATATCTGACATGGTGAAATTTGTGTGATATAGATTAATTTGATTCCGAGGATAAGTAATCATAAATGTACAGTCGGAAACGCGTTTGTCAGTAAGGGTGATTCTGGATCGATACTCATTTCGAAATTACACAGAGTAAAAATTACTTTCAGACGATATTACTCGGTTATCCTCTGCAAATGTATTACCAGGCTAAGGAAATAGGAGAATTCTGATAAATCAGGGCTATGCTTACGTAGATTATTTTCTGATATTACGAATGGCAAATTATTAGCGTAGTATTTAAGCGTTCGCTTGATCTGTTATCGTTTTCTGGCTGTTTTTCTGTTTTCTCTTCATCATGGATTAGGCTACTATTTCTACATTTATTTGCGATATCTCATTCCTCCGAAGATATTTAGCCGCAGTCTTGGGTGGATGAGTTTCATTAACGAAACAGTTTAGCGATAACCTAATTAAAGTAGGGGATAAGGTGTCTGGTTTCAACCCGCAAAGATCAAACTTTATAATTCTTTGGTGAAATCGTAATGTTTCTAGTCGTAAATTATCTTTCGTTGGTAAATCCTCTCTTACTAGGTGAAATAATCATTGAATTCCATGCTAGCTTCGTTGGAAATTGATGAAGGTATACATTAGGATGCAACAAATTTGTCTATTTTCATTTATCTATTTTGTCTATTTTTTAAGTGTTAATATAAAATTACTCAAGAATTTCGTAAATTGTTATTTTACTTTGAAATGTATAGTCATTCTTTTTATTGAGAATTAAATGAAATCCTTTTAGAAGATAATGTAATATTGTATGCTCAGTATGCAATGATTCAACTCAAATTTTCTTTATGCACACCATCTACTTAGTTGTCGAAATCCTGTCTCAATTTGTTTCTGAGGCAGAAGTTATTAATGTGATTGTTGCGTGCTCTTGCGCGAATCTTTTTATTCCTCCTCTATCTGGCAATGCTCCTCATTTAATATCCCTTCTTGTAACTAATGCTGACAACCAGTTAAGATTGAGTATTTCGCGGTTTAACATCCGCTTATTTCCACGAAACTTGACGATCAACGCTGAAACGCTAACGTTGGTATCCGCACACATTCTGCTATGTAATTTCAAGGCACTTCTGATGATCGATCTACGCCTATGCTCTCGAACCGGTGGCAGTGGGCGGGACTGCTAATGACGCATTCAACAAGATGCAGGCAGCGTTCCAAGCCGTAGTCTTCCACAGTATTCGCATGCATTGCATTTCCCACATAGTTCTGAATGTATTATTTTCTTAATTTAATACGCGCTTTGCATTTTTGAGATTCTATAATTCTAAGTGGAATTTATGTTGTTGCGGAACAAGTTCTTCGCTGCGACGCGAGCATGAATTCGAGTGTGGTTTATAAGCGTTCGGAGAACATGTATCTGGCCGCCAAATTTCTAATGTAAAATTTGTTTAGTCTTGTTTTTTTTCTGAGCGCATCGATTCGATCCGTAAGTTCACGATTTTTTTTAAAAATGTGGTGTCTTTGAATGTTTACGTATTCTCGTACTTCTGATTTCATTTTCTTTCGTTGAAATTTCTTTTTTTCTGATATCACTCCCAAAGACTTCAAGAGTAGTCAGCTTCACTCTCTTCGGTGATGAATTTAATTTCTTTTCGGAGATTTAAATAACATAAATTTTTAATTAAATTCGTCAATGAAAGTGTTTCATTAAATAGAAATAACGCATCACTGTCAGCGACTCTTTCATTAAACTGAAATGATTTAAGGAATTTTCGCTGCATTATTTAGTGGAAATATTTGATTACCCCCAAACCCCCTTATTTTACTCTTCTCTAAAGTCGTCTTACAATAGAAGCTAATCGTCGATGTTGCTTTGATGGAGATATTAATTTTTAGTCCCTGGATTAAGGCGTAAGATTAAGTTTTACTAAGGTAAAAGTGTGGATTTTTCTCGAGTAAAAGAAATTGGTATAATCGTGAAGTGTAGATAAATATCTCTGGCTGTCTTGAATTCACGTTTTCTTCTCTAACTTTCATGGCAACGGAAGATCACTCGAGGCAGTGTTTTGGAAGGGTAATTTTGTTTGGACGAAAGAAAAATGGAAAGGCAAATGTTTTTCCTCGACTTTTGAAAATCTTGTTTGTGGTCAGCAAAGTTTTCGTCCTTCCCCAAGATTGCGCATTTTTATTAATAGATCAACGTCAACATTATTTCACTTATTAGTTTCAAAACTGAAAATGTCGGATTTATATCTTGGAAGGGCTTCTCTATGACCAAAATCTGTATTGTATAATAAGGAAATCTTAAATTTTTTTGGTGGAAAGAATCAGGAAATTGGAAAAAGAAACGGAAAGAGGCACTTAAAAATGAAATCGATCTATATCTGGTGGAATTCACCCGTAATTCAAAGAAACGACTGAGTAAAATGTGATCGTTAAAAATTACATGTACAATTCTATGCTACATTATTACATATATATTTTATATGTATTTCCTGCCTTTAGTTGTAAATCGTTTATATTAGTTTATTACTATCATTATTAAACTATTTATTTAGATTCGGTTGTCATTATTTAAAAGTTTTTCCTCTATTTTAATCCTTAGCTCGTGTAGATTTAGTCGAAATTTCAACGGTGATGTATAATTTCAATGAATTGTAGTCGGAGAGATTTCGCCTTACTGTGTAATGTTCCTGCACTGATGGAAAGTCGAGGTGTAATTGGCCTTATTAACCTTTCTTCTCATTTCCGTCCCAACTTCCAACGGGATAAGAAATTTTTCTCGCAACGTTGACAACGGAGTCGGTTTTATCTGCGACTCGGTTTGGGCAGAAGTGGCTGTATATCCTCGGTAGGTGAGTGAGGAGTTGCCAGAGAGATGGATTGCGGGGGTGGGCGGCAATGTGGGGTGGGGGGGAGAGGGGATTTTGCGGGAAAGAGGGAGTGAGTGAGAGGAGAGAGAGTGTGTAAGGAAGAAGATCGATTCCGTTCGTGTTAAGAATACGTAATGCGGGAGGCGTTAAAAGGGAGGAGTTGGAAGACTGTGGTTTCCCCGGGGACCTCTTTTCTCCCGGCGATGGGGGCGGACGCCGCCGAGTTGAAAGGACTTCCGAGGGGCGGAGGAAAGAGTGAATAGAAAGCGCACAAAGTGCGATCGATTTATTTTCCCTCATTCGCCTCCATTTCCGCATGCTCTCACGTTGTTTTTTCTCCGTTTTTTCAACTCCATCTCCACTCTCGTTTATCTAATCGCCGCCGACGCGTGCCTCTTTAAAAGATGAGCTTCGAAAGCTCAAACTGTCGTTTTTTTCATTTCCGTGAGGGAGGGGAGAGTTTTGAGCGATTGATATCATTCGGAAGAAGTTTGAGAAGTAGTTGAGAAAAGCGCTGGGAATTATTTTCATCTAAGCATTTCGTATGGTTTGGCCCTATTGGGTACCGCTTCTTCTTTGTAATGGAAAATAATTAGAAAGAATGAAGGGAAAGACCCCTGCCCCACGCAGAAAAGTGGCTTGCAGGGTATTTATGTAGATGAAAGGCAGGGTGATTTGGATTGCAATTTCTGCTGCCATCGGCCTTCGTATCGCATGTTGTCCCTTCATTTTTTCACCCGCTCCTTGGGGCTCAGTAGCTATTTCTTCCTTGGAGGTTTTGCTCATTTTTTATCCTTAAGCATATTAACAGTTTTAGAAAAAGGAAATTCAAGTAGAATTTGCCTTCAATAAGGCTAAACTACTATTACAGTACGATAGCATGGGAGGGAGAAAATTGAAATAACGTTTCTTTAGGCGTTATTTACTTAAGAAAAAAAGTACATGTGCTTACCGCGAAGTCGAGATATTTACAAATGTGTCCCACCAAGGATCATGGATTGGACATTCCCTAACCTAGTGGAATAATTCTATATCTTAATTACTGCTACGAACTACAAAAATGGCCTCTTAGGTATATTGAATTATTTTTGCTGGATTCATTTACTTCATGTTTTCTAGTGAGTGCGACCCTACCTCTTAGGTATTGCATATCATCTTTCTTCCCATGTGTTAGAAGATTCGCTCGTAATGCGTATAGAATTTTAATTTTCAATGTTTTTGTTGGAAGAATTTCGTGTGCTTAAATATTTTTGGAGTCGAGTCATTTTGTCCTTGACTAGGCATCACGTGGCACTATTCACTTATTTCATTTAGGAGTATTTTTTAAGAGTACGAGAGCAGGGAAACGTCAACATCGCCGTAAGGTGTTCGTTTCAAATTCGTGACTGAGGAGCTTCGTGTTTGAAATTGTTTTATCCTCTGTTTGCTTTGAGTGCTTTTTCACTCTTCCTCGCAAGTCACTCGACACACGAAGTTTTTAAGGGTATTTGCGTCTCTTTTGCAGAGCTGCCTTAGGTAAGGAAAATAGAGGAGTGGTTGAATTATTTTCATAAAATGGGGCTGCATGCACCATGAATCTACTTCACTATTCGATTGATTTCCCGTATCGTTCGCGGAAAAAATGTATTCATGGATCGATTCCTTCGAGCATTTATTTCCCTGATCTTCCTCGCAGTGTCAGAACGGCCTATATAACATGTAGGACGGATAATATCGGCCGCATCATCTGTGAACGTGCTTTCTCCTTTAATTAATCCTTTTTTTTAAATCTTGTAACTTCTAAGGACTCCTATTTTGCTTCTTGAAGTATCTGCGTTTCGCTCTCTCATTAATTGTGACAATTATTCACAAAAAATATCGCTTTTCGCTACATATTTTCTAATTCCCGAATACAGCTGCAATTTTGATTATATATTTCGTTAATATGAACAATGATAAGTGTGATTTTAATGCCGATTTGAGCAGAATTTGCTGTTTTTTGATATGGATATCATGGTCGTTAAAGAGAACTATGATGACAAAGATGAAAATTGATAAGTGCCATCTTTATCATGATTTCAATGAGGAATTATAGCTGTGGGTCCCAGATAGACTTATTATAATGCAGCGCTTCCCAACTTGTTGAATTTTACGGCGCATTTAAGTTTGCGTTCGAAGTTCGCAACGCGCCAAGTCACTCGATCGGTTGTTTCTGTCTAAATTAAAATTAATAAAGAATAAAAACCAAATGATTAAATCATATAGTAATCCTTCTTGGCTATGGAAAGTCACGCAAAATATAGCGCTTATAAATGCGAAAGGTTTAGAATATGCTATCCTAGGTCGTAAGAATATTAGCCTGCGCACCAAGATTCCTAAGGCGAAAGTGGTGTGCCGCGGCTCACAGGCCTGGAAGCTCTTCTGTAACAGCTCCCCAACTTGTCACGAACGCTTGGAACATATAGTCAATTCATGTCGTTAGGTCGTGGTCCTTTTTTCCTCTCCTATTTCCCTCACGGGATCTGTACGAATTGCATTGCTAACTACAGCGTATTCCCTGTCCTTCGGCATCTCCTTCCGGTAGACCCTTTCACTCAAACGCGGAAACTCCCTTTCATTTGGAATTCCCCCTCCGTCGCTAGGGATTCTTTTTTCTCCGGGAATAAACGAGAGAGTGAGAGAGGTAAAAAAGGTGGAACAGACGGACGGAAGATGTTTAAGCGGAGATTTGGCGGATGTGCCGTGCATCTCTTGCCGCGTCGACGCCTCCGCAGACGAGCAGGAGAGGAAAAACGTTGGCTCGGAAAGAAATAATGACAGGAGGCACGTAGATGGATTAAGTGAGGCAGTGTATGGAAGTAAGCCATTGCGACTTTATTGCTACGGGAAAAATTTTCTCGGAGATTTGGAAGAGGGTAAAGCGTGTTTGGTTTTTGGGAAAAGGCGACGATGCAGGAAGGTATAAGTGGAAAGAATAATTTGAGGGTCGTGAATCGCTATATATATATATGACTTTTTTCCCTCACGTTTGTCGTATCTGAATGAATATTTATGCGAGGTTTAGATGGGACTTGTAGGCTACCTTTATTTGCTTGGAGAGGACTCCTATATTTCCCGCTTTCATCAATGTTCTTCCTTTTCTTTGTCTCAATCATTGGTTAAAGCTGAATTTACACTAAATATTACATCTCGAATGCATTCATAATTAATTTTGCTCTAGTTCTTCTGTTTTATTATTCTTTTTTAATTATTTTTTTTCGCCCCAACTCGTTATTTTCAATCTTTTATGGAATGAGATTCTAATATGACGCAAAAAGCTGCGTCATTCCTTTTAATAACTCAATATTCCGATACTGTTGAAATAATTTTTGGGCGCGTTTATAAATTATTAAATTTTTAAGATAAAGACCCCGCAGGCGGCCGAGATATTGTAGAAATAGCTTGGAAAAGCGCAAATCTTTCCTTCCTTTGTTATGTAATTAAATTTTCCTGCTAACTCAAGCATGAAATATCTCTATCCCTGGAATCATTTCATGGATTTTTTTTTCTAATTTTTATAGTCGTTTTTCTACCAGTGGCGATTTAACGGTTCAACTTGTTTTAGGGATGAATACTTGCTAATTAATCGAAAGCAAGTCTACTTCTCTCTTCTTTCGTCTTACAATCATCCGACACCGAACTAATCTGCGATGAATGGTAGACTTCTTCTCATCATCCATCTGTTGATTTAAGAATGGGTTATATTTTGAGCTTGACCCATGCAAAAATAGGGTAGTTATATGCGAGTAGTTTATGTTTTCATTTTCTTTTAATTATCTCTCCCATGCAATTCTTGGTTGCATTGCCCTCTTTGGGGAACCAGTATTCAGCTCCTGTTCCATATAGACGCCATAATTTCCATTCTTATCGTCGGTGTAGTTATTTTTTTCAATCGATGCAACTCATTTCTTTTCTCGGGCCTTTATATCGTGCCTGTTCCAGGCTATTATCACCTTTCAAATGAACTTGCAACGATCCTCAGCTTTGGTTCGTAATTGGAATAAAAAGCAAGATCTTCTCTCATACTTTTTTCTCGCGATACGGTCGAACTCGTTTGAATGAGCCGGAGGAAGCCAATTTTGTTTTAATAAGGGCTCCCCTTTAACTAACTTTTCCGAGTCATTACCACCGATTTGGAAGCCGAGATTTTTTTGCGAGAGAAATCCTCTGATTAACCGATCGCTTTCGAGGGACGTTGTCTCGTTCTTGCGACCTTTTCCACTCCCGTTGCTGTTTTGTTTTCATTCGTCATTTTTTTGTCCTTTTATTCCATCCGTTCCGCGTCTATCCCTCGTCATCTTAGAACTACGGTTTTTGCGTATTTATATATCGTCGACCTTTCTGACAGTAGTCATCCTTACTTAAACGGCCGAGAGTTTTGAAAAATAGTTCCTCCGCGAACGTGTTTCGCATGTTTCCCGAGTTTTCGAGGAGAGAAAAAGGGGGTATTTTTTTACACCGAAAGTTGCAGGCGTGCTCTCCCGGAATCCGGAGGGAAGCTGGGGCGTGTTTCAGGACTAGGCTTCCCGACTTGTTGGCGTGGGAGGGGCGGGCGGCAGAAGTCGAGAAAGCGCGGTGTGGATGAGGGGGAAAGGCGGGAGGAAGACGGATTGGGAAAAGAGAGGGAATGGGAAAATACGGAGTGTGTTTGGGGTTTTCATGGTGTCGAGGAGGGAGGCACTCGAGAGAGAGAGGGTTGAGATGGTACAGAAATGATGATGAATGTTTCTCCTGGGTATTGGGCTGGAGAAGACAGGGAGAAGAGCGGAGACCCGTATTTATTTCTTTTCTGCCATTTTTTTTTGCCTCCCTCGGATGCGAACAAAGGATGTGGAACGGGTGGGTTGGTGTGGGGCGCACTCGGGGCGCCGAGGAAAAGGTGCGTTCCCTCGGGATTTGTCTGCGTGGTTGTTGGTGCGATAATGCGGTGGCTGAGGCCTTTGGGAGGTTGCCGATACAGTTCGCGGATCCTCAACCTTTCCCAGCATTCCCTTTTTCTCTTCGATACCCCAGAGATGGGGAAAAGAAATTTGCCAGCGCACGCTCTGTCTCTCGGAAGTTTGTTTGGAAGTCTTCGGGTGCTCACGGCTCTGTGTCAAGTGGGGATTTTCGGCCGTTTACTTATTTTAAAAGAAGGAATAAATCTCTTCGGAGAAGCTGTGTCTTGGTGGGAATCGTGGAGTGGTTTTTGATGCGCGCTGTCCTCATACCCTCTCAGCAGCCCTCGTTCCGGGCCCCTTTCCTAAGCGCGCGTCGTCGCTCGTTTGTTTTCGTGAATGCCCGTGTGCACACGCGATCGTGGCGTCGAAGCGTGTTTCGCGATGACTTCCATCTTCCATCCATTTTCCGTGCCTCGGCTAAATGCGCGGGGATGTCGCAGGAGGTGGGAGTGGAAGGAACGGCGTGATGGGAGTGATGAGGAAATGATGAAAAATGACGACACTGGCTTACTTAAAAGGGTCCCTTATTCATCTTCGGAGAGACGGCTCTCTCCCCCGCACTTTCCACGCTCCTCTTTCTTCCTCTCGCATTCTCGGGATCGAAAGAAAAGTATGGACAGGGATCCGACTCGAAATCGTCATAGAATTAATTACGAAGCTTTCGGTCGCTCTTTCCTCGCGGTTTTCAGCACGTTTCCCGGAGACAAAGGGCTGCGGGAGAGGAATAAGGAATAATTTGCGGGTGGTGCTCTTCTTTTTTCTTTTCCTCATTGCAGCGTCTTAACGGCGTCGTGCCTCGGACGTCGCTGGCGCGGTGAATATAATTAAAATTGCCGCTATTCGTTGTCATGTAGCCTTGCTCCCGCCCGCCCATTGTCTCATTTTTAATTCCCATTGTTTTTTCGATTTCTCGTCCGTTTTTCCCCTCGGAAGAATATGTATATATTTCTTTCCATTCGGAATTCCTCCCGAGAAGCTCGCCCCCTTAAAGGACGATATATTTCCGCCTCCTCCTTCCCGGATCGTATAGAACGTCATTCGGGGTTCTTTATTCGTTATTTTTTCCCTCCCGCGCCTCCTAAATTGCATTAATTCTTTCCTCGTGGAAGTGTAGCGGTTTTTTTTCGGCGCTTAAAGTAAGCCGTTCTTTCAAAACGGCGCTTGGCACCTCTTCCCTTTCCCCGCCCTATGCGGGACCTTCCTTCGCGCCCCTAACCCTCTCATCTCCCTCTGCCAAAAACCTTTCACCCCTCCCGGTCGCAAGCCGAAATATATTCAAATATAGCGTGTCATTTAGTGCCGGGAGTTTTTGTGGTGGCGTGAAAGGTAGGGCTGGAGGCGTTTTGCTTGAAATATGAATTTATTATGGGACGTCTAGGTCTGAGTGAGGGAAGGGTGAGGGGCGGTATTTTTCGGAAGGAGGTGTCGCGGGAAAAAATCTCTTCTGCCGCCGCAGCATCCCCTGCTCCTCCCCCTCCTCCTCTAATTTATCTTTTACCTTCCTTGCAGGTGGGCGATGCTTCTCTCAGTTTCACCATCTCCCGTTGTAAATCTTTTGTCGATGAGGAAGATTAGATGGTCCCCGATGTGGTTTTTTCCTTCTCTTTCAATTGGATCTGTGAAGTTATGATGTAGAGGATGTAGAGATCTGCCGTTCCCTCTGTCGGACTTTATTTTATTCAGAGAAGCAGTCATCTTTTGTTTCGTGAGGCGCATCGCAATCGGGTTAATGGAAATTGAAATCCCATATCAGAATCGGTTTGCGAAGAAAAAGCTGGTGGTGTTTTGAGGCCGGTTTGGGCGAATCTTTTCCCGATGCTCGAGGGCGAAGCTTAAGCGGCCGCCGTATCGATGTGGTTTACTCTTTTCTGCCTCGAGGGTTCCTCTAGAATTTGAGGTTGGGTTTCCACATGATGTAGTTCAGTATGGATTTCTTTCCTTTGCGATATTTCTTTCATTGCTATTGTATACGTAACTGGGGGATTTTCATTCACTTTTGCTTTCATAACTTGGTGCTCATGTTAGGAATTGTTTTTATCGGTGAAGTTGGAAGAGCGATTGGAAGAAAGTTGTGTTTTATTATTGTAAAAACGGAATTAAAGCTTAATGTAGAAAAAAAAGCTTCATCACAATAAATAATGGGAGTGCCAAGTAAATCTACTGAAGCTTCAAGAGTGATATAATAAGCTTAGGTTATAAGTATAATAATAATTTAGTAATAATATAATGATAACATCATACGTGTTCATAATATAAGTGTATATAATACTTTAACAATAAATGCGTGATATAATATACGTGGAGCTTAGTGATATATAGTTGAGTATATAAACAATTAAAACTACAGGAAACCATCTCAGAAACGTCAGACCAAGTGAAGTGTTGTATATAATTTTAGAGGACGCAAATTAGCTAAACGATAATATGGCTGCGTTAGTCTAACAATATTTGAAGCAATTTCGATTGTATGATCAAAAATGGCTTTAACAATTGCCTATCAGGTGTCGAGCAAAGTAACACGCCATCTTATAGCATTATGTTGTTTGTTGGCCAATTTTGCTTTCCTTTTCCGTTATTTCTAATAATTTGGATTTATTCTGATTGCTGATGTAGTCCTGTATGCAGAAGTTTTCACAGGTACAGCTTAACAAAGGCGTAATCGTTTATTATCTACCGAATCGATGTAGGGAATGTGCATTGAGTTTTCCGCAAGCCTCCAACTCTCTACAATACCGATTCTAAGTACGACCTTGGAAAAAATCGGCCTCTCACGTGTCTTGAGCAATTTCTTCTGCGACTTGTTCTCTGAACTTAAGACGTGCATTACCGAAATTGTAATCAAAGGTCCCTGGTTTCATAAAAGAAGCCGTTAGACGCCATATCGTAGACGTTATATCGCTCTTAATTAGTCGTATCCCGTAAACGCCTCAATTTCTTTCCTGCTTTTGCAGCGGTCAACTCGTTTCCAGCCTTCGCCTAGCGATAAATCCGATTAGGTCCTGCCCAGTGTCTTTCCCTCGGCTCTTTCCGAGTGTTTTTGTCTCAGAAACGTTCCGGAAATAATGGCTGGGGGAAGTTTTCGGTCGCCTACCAGTATTCGCAGCGAGTTGCCGAATCGACCATCTTTTAGCATGTAGAGGAAAAAAAAAATTTTGGTGGGGCGACAAAGGCTTTTTGGCATCGACACCGCATACCTCAGCCGCAAGAAGTCGCTATTCTGTTCGACGCCAGGCAGCGGATTACGCCCACTGATGAAAGCGCCGTCTTTACACCTCTTGTACACCCATTTCCTTCAGCTTTTGTTCTGTTGTTTTCCATCGAACCTCAGCATCATCCGCGGACCGTTTCGTCGGCACCGTCTCATTTTCGACGTAATTTTTTTTTTCCACGGTTAAGGACTTCTTAGCAGCGTAATGAGCTTAAAACGATCCCTCGACATCGGTAGCTTTCGCTTTCTCGCGCGTTAATATTTTTCGAAATTAGCGATCCAACGGAAGTTCTCAGTTCCTCGCATGGCACGCGTCGAGTTAATATTATTTTCTTTTTCATTTTTGCCCTTTTTTCGCGCTCCTTTCTCTTCGAAACTTTTCGACTTTCCATCCACTCTCTCTTATGTGTTCTTCTTTCACGCTGGCTTTTCACCAACCTCTCTCTCTCTCTATCCTTTTATCCTCCGCGGTATTTTTTGCCTTCACAACTCCCTCACTCCGTCTTTTTTTGCGTGGCCATTCTCTCCTCTATTCCTTTCTTTCGTCCTCATTAAGAAGTCTCTTGCGGTGGCGTTAGTCGGGCAAAAGTTTTCAATTCCGAGGGCTCTCAAATTCCTTTGAGGATTTTGAACATGCTCCAACGCTCGGCATTCTTTCGGAAGGAAAATATTGCCCGAGATAAAATAAGGGAAAAAAGGATTCCTTCCTGGGACAAACGGAACTCGCCTTTTTTGTTTCCGCCTCCTTTTCAACCCCATCCCCTCTCCGCTCTCCCATTTAGTCGCATTAAATCAAAACGAATCGAATTGCAAATTACTTTGGAAAAAAGTTTCGAATCTCCCTTTTTTAACGCACGCTAGGATTCGAAACTACTTCCGCCTTACTCGCTCCCTTCGGTAATATATTCATTTCCGCAATAATGATTTTTAAGTTCGTAATTCGGAATGGCGGTTCTTTTGTCATCCCGTCCCTCCTTTTCTCCGCCCTCGGCTCTCTTTTTTCGCGTTTTTCTCGGTATTATTCGGTGGTATTAGAAAAGTTTTTGTTGCCCACGCTCTCTTCTGTGTGACTCATTCCTTTTTTTTTCTCTTTACAGGTGAGTGACGTGTTATCAGTCGTTCCCTATTGCAATTCCAGAAGTGCCTGTTGCGGAGGTTCGGTATGTACGGATGTTTGAAGCGAGTATTTCCGAGTAATTTGTTTTAATTAAATTGATTCGACCGTCGCATTTCTTCGCTCTCAATGCTCGGCAAATATTTGGAGAATTTTAAAATCGCGGAAGCATTGTAATGTATCATGCGTATGATAATGCTGGTAATTTGTGTTTACAGGTTGAAAGCGCGCTATAGTATTTAATTTAACTGTCGCTACTTCTTTATCATGTAACGTAAAAGAAGGTATAATGTTGTAAAAGCTTAATCTTCCTTAGTATTTATTTTCGATTATTTTGTTACTAGTTTTATTTTCGTAAACACGTTTTCATTGTGTTAGTGGTGATAAAAATCCTTTTATAGTATTTGGTGCTTGGCGACTATTTATGTTCTTAGAAAAAGAAATTTTTGGTTCATCACTTGAGGAGATGAAAGTTGGAATGAAATAGCTACCGTGATTGACGCTATATCCGATATTTCTTATTTGTAGGTTTCTTTATAACCTTTTCGTTGGTGATTTAGTAGGATATCATGACGTGCCGTGTAAGCAAACTGTACTGAGTTTGACTGGTGTGCCGCGAGGAATTCGAGTTATTTCTGTAATTAATTTTCAGTAAGATTTTGACACTTAACAAAATTTTCAGTAAGATTTAACACTTTATGCCTTTAGTGTAGTAAGGTTTATAATTCTTAGGGATTTTTAGTACCTAATAATATAGTCTTTTCTTAACGATACTCATCCTAATTGTAATCTCAACGTGAATTAGTCTTTCTGATGTTTTTATTTCTGCGCAGCTCGCGCTCCCTTTTTGTGCTTGGGGGCGATTTCGTTGAGATGAACTGTGTTATTATGGCTTTAGTCGTCGCCTGTACTGAATCTAAGCTAATCTAGAGTAAATCTGTAGCGTGTTGGGCATTATTCGATAGTAGCAGTACGGCGGATGCAACTGCGTATATCGCCGATAATTCAGTTTCTTCATGAAAGATAAAGTCAACAATGTTATCTTTCCATTCATTCTTTTTCATTTTTCTCATCCATGCAATATGACTAGAGGTCAGTTTATATACAAGGGATGACTATATCGAAACAAGTCGAAAATTATAATTTCCAGCAGCAAGACGGGAGGAATATTTCGCATGGTTTTTCATGGTATCTTTTGTCAGAATTCAGAAACGAAAGAAGGCGATTAGAGTGTAATTTTATCTTATACTAAGGGAGATGAGCTACAGTTTTGATACCTTGGCGATTTTATTTTCTAGTAGTTCCATAAAAATCTCTGTATCAAAGATGTAAATGGCTGGTTTATTCAGCATTTACTTTGAAAAAATAACTTAATAACTTCTCGGTGAAATTTTATCGTATTATCATCTGCTTTGACTAAGTAGTATGGACTAACACCCGCACAAAATGTAATAACATCCTTATTTTCCTTGAGTAGAAAAATCCAATTTTAAGACCCAAAAGTATCCTGTAAAAATAACATCTGCATTTTCCTTAATTTACCAAATTATCGCGACTGAAAAATCTAAAAAAAGTGGAATTGATGTATTATTTTGAGTAGCTACTACTGACTGAAGAATGAAAGGTATTTTCGACTAATTGTATCATGATATTCAGAGCCGCGCCCAGCCCATCTTCCGCCCGGGTGCGAACATAATTTGCTGCCGCTTTAAATTAAATGCCAAAACCGTACATTTGCTGATTTGCAGGAAAAATCCTTTTGCAAGGCTTTGAGAAACCAGTGTTTTATTACTTTATTTCCCAGCTTACGTTGGTCACTGAACATCAATAACAACTATTCATGCATATTCCTTCTGCTGACATATTAAATTGTCATTAGGAGTTAATAGTTCACATTGCTTTTGAATATCATTTTCTTAGCAGCAAGTCTCCGTAAGTGTCAATAAAACTCGCAAAGCTATTTGAAGATTAGAAAAGACTCCGATCAAGATGACCCTCGGGAGGATATATTCCAAAACTTGAAGAGGATTTCTTCTTGGTGCCAGAATATTTTTAACTGATACCAATTCTTTGATTTAATCCACTGCACAAATATTCCTTTCTCGTCTTGAGTTATCCGTAATTCTTTCTTCTAAATCTTTGTCAATCTTCAATTTCCCATCATAATCTCACCTAAATACGTCTCGTGTATTATACAGAAAACAGTAAATAATGTTGTTATAATAATTATAATGGTTGACTACGCTTATGATGCCGCCCGGGTGCCATGGACCCCTTGCACCCGTATCACATCTGAATGATTCATTACTTAAAAGATAGCCGAAGAGTCCGGTGACTACGTAATCCCCGGACACAGTGTAGTTATCCTACTATAACTCTCTGTTTAAATCCAGATATGTTCCTTGCATATTATACATTTTCACGAGACAATTATGAGTTGATTAATACAGATTTGCACCCCTTAAATTTCATTCTTCCAAGTCATATGAAAAGAGTGACGTGATAGTTTTTACACGTGCCCACTTAATCCTAAGTATTTCCGTTAAAAGCGGCAAATTGTTTTTCTGCTCGTTTTCGCCGCTCCTGTGATTCCCGCCTCCGCCATCTGCTTCTTAATCTTTCATTTTGCCCTCGACAACTACCAGTACGCCCTCCCATCTTTCCTCATGACGTTGTGCTGACATCATGCGCATTCGCCACGCCACATGCTGACAGAGGAGTGCCTTCCCTCCATCGTGCTCTTCCTCTCTTTCAAATTACATCGCCGCCTCTAATAAATGTCATCGTTCCTTCATTTTCTCTCTTCCTTTCTTCCTCGGCTCGTTTCCGATAAACCTCGCCGTAAAAATGGAGTTCCGTTTCCCATCCCATTGGAGATTGTCTTGGTGGTCGGTTGTTTTTCTGTTTATCGCATAAATGCGTTCCCCCGCGTAACTGCTTTATTGTTTCCAGCGCGATGCTTCTGGTGTTGGCTTGCCATGCATTCCGAAAGAGGTTTAAGCGATATCTGCGAAGGGTTGAGAGCTTTGTGCCATAAAATGTTTCTGCCGGGGATTGTCATTTCCTGGTTGGCCGGTGACGTAAAGAGGAAAGGGACATGAGTGCGAAATATTTCCTGTTGTCGAGTAAAAGGTCTATTAATAGGAGAGGAAGTTGATAATCTCAGCAAATGAGGCATAAAATTACTCGAATTACCTCTTTTTTGTACGGGTTGCCTTATCGCGCTCTTTTTGTGATCAGTTTTTTAAGTCGAAATTGTTTCAAAGACTAAAATTTGTCAGTGTTGCTGAATTTTACATGCAAAAGAGTCGAAAAAAAGTGTGTTCTTATGTTATTTTGTTCAGGAGTAGATTGGAGTAGCGGTGTAGTTCTGGCGAGTAGCCAGCTTTAGAAAGCTCGGTCAAGCGAAAGAGTTTTAGTCAAGGTAAATGCTAAATTACGTCCCGTCAGTTGACCTTGATAATAATGATGATTACTGGAAATAGCTATTTAATATTTTGAGTAAGGATTCAGTAGTTCTTTTTTCAAATTGACGTGGACTGTGCTTCTGTCGTTTTATAATTTTTCGAACCATTCCGTCGTGAAATCAGTCATTGGTATGTTTTCTGAATTCTTTTGCTGTAACTTTCTACTTGTTAAAGATCACTTGAATTGCTGCAAAGATGGTTTTGGATGTCTGAAGAAGGCTCATTGCATATAGAACATTATAATATATTGATAGCAATGACGAATCGATTAAGGATAGATTGAGTACGCATGAATTGATCCGATCATACTGAAAAATTCTGAGTTCGTTTTCAAAAGCTCTCAGGAGACAAAAAGCCTGGATGAGTAAAACAGTCAAATATGTCATAAATGTTTTTTGTCGGATTCAATTAACTCCCAACATAAGGGAGGGAACGTAGATATGACTGTCACTCATTATTGTAATAAAAATATTTCGGACGAATTTAGCGATAAATGCACGGTCACATCGGATGGCTAAATTACGTCAAAAAGAAGCAGTGCAACGCTCGTGAAGACCGTGATTATATTTGGAGTTCATAGAATACCATTAATAAATAGGAAACATTTAATTTTCAAGGCTCAGCAGGAAAATAAACCGAGTTAATTAACTGGTAAATGAAAGATGGAGGGAGGTTGTTTATAAAGTGAAATTAAAATAAATAAAACTCAGACGTGCGATAAAAGTACTTCACGAGGATAAATTAAATGAAAACAGGAAAGCTCCCTTCAAAAAGTCGCCGTTGAAAGATGTATCATATTCCCATTTGGTATTTTAATATTCGGGTTTCATTTTAGAACGAAATTTCTCTTTCGCCGTGTTTGACAAAATCAACTTTTTAGGAGTTGTTTTATCATTTAATTTTTTTTCATATATGCGCATATGTACAGCATATGTGTAGGCATTTTTATGTTTACGAAAGTGCGAAGGAAAATCGTTTCGGCTTACATCTAGGCTTTTTTTTTGCAAAATCCTTTTTCATATTCGTTGGCGGTACTGCTTTAGTACCGAATTAGCAATTACGTATTAGTACTTAGAAGTCTTAACTTCATCCGAATTAATTAACAATTCGTGAATTTCATCCGAAACTTAACCTGAACTTTTAAGCGTTGAATTGACGACACCAGCGTAGTATCTTTCTAATTAATTTCTTCGCTGTTTTGGTTTATTATTACTTTGCAAAAAAGAAACATTTTTACCATAGTCTCCTTTCCATTCGTCTACTATATTTCATGGGCCAGCGTACGGTTGCCTTATCGGTTGTATGGGCTTTCTCGGGCCTATTTACGAGAGGACACATATGGGGCGTGCATGCTGTAGCTGCGAGCGTTATCACCGCGTGGCGGGACATTGCAAAATAATACTTTCGGAGGAAATGCTCATTTCCCGGCGAGGCTCGCTTTACGCCTACCGTAACTTCTTTCACTTCCCCCTCGCTATCTTCACACTGATGTCTAAGAAATTAGAGCCTCGCACCCGTTGCTTTTCAACCTTGCACGCGCGCCCTGCTCGGTTTACGACTCTGTCAGCTCTTTGCAGATAAGGCTCGAGATTGCGACGGTTGCCCTCTCAGAGTGGATTATAGGTTTTTGGTAGGAGAGTGCGTAGGAGCCTCGGATGGAGGTGCTGAAGGGAATGATGACCTGGCAAAACACCGCAAGCGCGAATCAGGTTCATCCTTGCTCATAATGTATGGAGACGACTCTTTAAGGGATGACCTAAGAAAAAATTGCTGTATTAACGAAAATTCTAGAGAGTGCGCACAGGTGGCAGGCTCGATTTTTTGTGGTTTTTATGTGGTTTTACGTTTAAAGGGTGTAGAGGGTTTAGTATACTACGATTTCTTTGCCAAATTTCAGAGGTAGTACTTGTTAAATAGGTACTAAAAGTACTTGTTAAAAAAGCTTAGACAGCTGAGGTTATTTTGCACGTAGGCTCCCACCAGGAATCGAACTGCTTTCACTGGAGTTGAATGCGTTGCCCACTTCGCTATCATGGTATGACATTCTTGCTCAGTGAGGAAAGCCAGGGCAAACTACCTCACTCCTCATCTTGGTTTTTAAGCTTCATTTCCCTCTCCTAGCTCTTCGTAGCTGATGGTAGAGGAGATAAGGGCACAACCGGCCTTCGCATGAATTCTTATCGGACACATTTGTAAAAGCCTTTCATGCATGTCTCCTGCATCACCACTCTTCGAGGTATTTCAGTGTAGAGAAGCAAGTGATATTATAATGTTTTATAAATGGTGACTTCGTTTTGTTTGCAACGTTGGTATTGTTATCATTCCCTCTTAAGTCGTTAAGTACGTCAGTTCGATATAGACATTAATGGTAGGGTTTGGGTACCTGCAGCTCCCTTCATAGAGATATTTTAACTAGAAAAAAGGAAGTCGTGTAGCATTCTGATGTTTATATAGTTTTCTTTCTTAAACACTAGAAAGATCGCTCCGTGTATCGAAGTAATAAAGAAGAAAATTAGCTGGAGTGTAGGCGTATCCGAAAGGAACGCGTCGTCCTTAACTGTAGTGTGCGCATAAATGGTCTTCAACAAGTAGTCGATGTTAACCTCTACACCTTTAAATTATAATGAAGGGCGGCGAAGAGGTTTTCTCGGGAAAATTCTCCGTACGGATCTACACCTTTTGAATTGGAGGATAATTCCTGAGAATTTCCACGAGCGCCCTTGTTACGTCTGTTCTCTTTCCGCCAGTCTTGAGGTAAAGTTTCTGCGATGATTATATCCGTCGAGCATGAAATGTATTCTCACTTGTTTTCGCCAATGGAAACAAAAGAAGAGGCACCTACGTGTTTCGAGTATTCCAAAAGCGTTTCTAAGTGCAACTCGCTGGAACGTATCTTCTCTTTCTTTCTCGTTTTTTCCTCCTTCGCCGGCTTTTTCTTCTTCCGGAAACGTCTCACCACCTGCATCCTCTGTTTTTTATCCGTGACTCAGTTCGTTGCGTGGTTGTGTTTACCGCCGTTGGCGGCGTCTCGGCCGGTGCCTCCGCGCGCTCCATCTCACGGCCGCACCTCCAGCAGCTCTCATTAAAGCGCTTTCTTTTGTCTGCCACTGCTTTACCCTTGAGGAGTAATAATATTCCATCCCGTTGCCTATATCCCCTTTCGTTCTTTTCCTGCGGTATATCCCGCCCATTGTTACGTAAACAGCACGGACGATATCCCCGTTTCCTTGGAGATGTTACCTTTCCTATAGACTTTCTCTTCCCCCCTGTCCACTCGACATCCCCCTTTATCCGGGGCTTGATTCTCGGAATCATTAAGCGCTCAAATGGCTGGAAGGAATTCTCCCATCCTTTCCCTCCTCGACGTTTAGATGATTCACTTTTCCTTCGGTCTTATAGTCCGCATTAGGGGCTCCATCTTGAAGATTATCCCTCTCCCGGTTCCCTGGTTTTGTTTTTCGTTTCCGACAAGAAAATGTGCCCCTTATGATTTCAGGGGAACAACCCTCCTGTTTTTTCTTACGTACAATAAGTCCTTATGTTCTTAGAGGTTTTGAATTGGCGTCGGAGATAGGGTGAACTTACGTCTGTGAGCATCTATCATTTCTGCTAAGTTGTGTTAAAAGATATAAGGATATGTGAACTTCACTAATTGAGTTTAATATTACTGCAGCGAGTTAGCAACACCGAACCGGGATTGTTGGGTAATGGTCCTGAAGATAATCGAATCTCCGTATGGTTCACAAAATGAACGGAAAATTGGATGTATAATTGGATAACGAAGACATCTAAATAGCATGTTTCAAACAAATGTCGATAAATCAGTATTAAGATGTTCATAAATGTTAGAATATTAGATAGCAGTATTTAAGTCAGATTTTTTTCAAACGCAGGATAAACTGTCAAATGAAAAATCTCCGTTTGAGATGAGATCATATTGATTGTTAATCTCCGCGAAAGTACAGGGATTCCTCCGTTCCGGAATCACGTTCGTTAGCCGAAAACTTCGCTAGCCGAGACGTGACTTCCCGTAGATTTCAATAGAAAATCATTTAATTCGTTCTCGCCTATATATTAAATTGCCCACTGTTTAAAGGTAGGTGTTATAAAATAGTTAAAGTCCCTCACCGTAGGCTTATATGAACAGCTATCCGATGGGATGAAGTAGAATGGAAAGTGGCCCAAAAAACTAATGATATTTACGCTATTAAACTGGAATTATATAAACAATTTTATCTACTTTTTTACACATTTTCAAAATTTACTCTACGTAATTCACCTCTTCTTCAGTAGCATCCGTTATCAAAACAGAAACAGCTTGTTTAATTCTCGCTGTCTTGAACGTAAACAACCCGTTTAAGTTGGTGGGTGTCCCATATGTGATATGGTCAGCTCATTTTTTTGCCACACATGCAGAAGGAAAGGATAAAGTACTGGAATGGCCTGACCGTTCATTTTTGCTGCTTTATGGAAACGCGCATCCACCAAAACATTTGTTAGCGGAGTCCATATTCGTTAGCCAAATAAGTAAGTCGGCGAAGAATTCTTCGTCACGAAAAATTCGTTGTTGGGGTTAGATGATCAGGTATCACTGTGCATTCTATAGTTTCGGAAGGCATAATTGGTATTATACGAGTCCTCCGGCTAGTTGGTCAGATCCGATAATGAGCGTAAAATAGGATTGATAGATACGAGGAAAATTCGGTTTAGATAAATAGCTACGAGGACACTTTCTTTCCGCGAATTTTTACACCTGCTACACGCCTAAACGCGACTTGCTGGGTAATAATGTAAATGTAGATGATTGTATGATTGTAAAATTCGGCCGGTGGAATGATAATTGTGATCCTTAATAACGCGTTATCCAAGTAACATTTTGAATAGTAGTTAACGATGTTGGAGTACGATTTTTAGACATACAAACAGCGTTGAAATGAGTATGCTGAGCTTATAATGAGAGAACGGAAAATTTTGATTGTAAATTTCCTCCGGTTTGTTTCTTCAAAGACAGGTAATAGTAACTCGCCAGTATTCATGCTTTTGCGGTTTCCATTTATTATGGCTACGTATAATTTGGACTCAACTGATCTTTTCTTCGTGATCTTTCGTTCCTCCTCTGAAAATTGAACAGCTTCCGTTTTATCGGAGGGGCGTTGTCGGGCAAGATAATTTCAATAGTGCGGTGTGTCACACTGATCGTTCGCTGACCGTGCGGCGGCGGGGTCGAGCGATAAGGTCGCCGGCTTGTATGAAAGGGCATCTGGGGGCCTTAACAGAGGTAGTGCGCGTGTTCGCGTCCATTTGGTGGGCGTGCTTCGTCCCGGTGGAGTGGGCGTGGTCTCACGGGGTACGCTTTATAGGCGGCGAGATCCGCAATTCCCTCAAGCGTGCAACACGTGCTTTCCTCCCCCCGAAGACGCCATGACTGTTCAGCAGGAGGAAATGTATCGCTCTGATGGATCAAAGAATTTCGGAGGGCCACGAACATTGATTCTCTCCCCCTGGCGTCGTAATGAATGAGGATTACACTTGGAAAGAAGTGGGATGTTTTGAGCCCTTTCGAATGGTTGCCGGAGGTATTTGGTGGTTGGCTTTTTTCCTGGTTGTATACCTAAAAGTAGCTGTGGTCTCTTGCTAAACATTTTTTATATCATGAGGTACTCATAGAGGGCGATGCGTTTCAATAATGGAACAGCGATTTAATTTTTATTTCGGCAATATGATATCGGCCCAAATCTTAGCTTTTTTGTCTGTCTTAAAAATCAATTGTTTTCTTTTAAATTATTTGATTCTCAAAACTTCCGTTTCTGTTGGGTGCGCGAACATAAAAATAATAATCGACAGCCATGTTTGCACTGTGACATTTCTTCCTCGTTCTTTTTAGATACTGAGAATACAAAGTTTTTTTTACTTAAACGCAAATAAATAAATTCAATTTGCGAAGGCCTTACTTCGTGGAAGTTCATAATACTGGGAAAGAAACAACAATCGTATCGGAAGGGGGGGGGGCGGATTTTGGTAAGGTGAAGGGTCAGGGTGCAAGATAAATGTTTGAAAATATTTCTTTGCGAAGGCTGGATTTGATGGATATAGTTAGATATAGTATTTTCGACATTCGGATTTAAAATTGCAACTAGTATTAGCGAAATCAGCTATTTAAGTATGCCATACATTTAAACCCACGTGGGCCTAACCTCGCCGAATAAAGTTTTTCATAGCAATAATATAATAAATTAGGGGTATATTCGCCATTGTCCTTGATTAGCATTTCTCCCTAATCAAGCCTGCTATCTGGTATTTAGGAGTTAAACAACAGTTTGCGGTACGGGCGAAAAAGGAGAAAACTATCTAGAACGGCTGCGAAGTTTGATGAAAGGGAATGTTTTTTTTTTACTATTTCCACTGCAAAAATTGATCCAACGCGAATTGGGGTACGTTTCCTGGGGTCGATTTAAATGAGATGAAATGAATGCGACGTTGCCTGAAGGAAATGGTCGTTTGGATGAAATATCGACGGAAAAGATTTTTCTTATGTTGATTAATTTCGCATAACGGTGTTTTCGCTTATCGATGGTTTCCTATTACGCTCAAACAGTATGGGCAATACTTGTGAATTCATTTATAATTTGTTACCTGTATTCCCGTGCCCTTTCTCCAGCGTCAAAATTTTGTTTGACCTTCAACGTACATAACCTGTTACTATGTTAAATCAGTATGATGAGGCGTAACTTCGTCGGAAGCCATGAAACTGAAGACCGTTTACAAATTTAATGTTATTACAGTGGTATGATTTATTTTCTCGGGAATTGTGAAAATGATTGAATCTTGTATTTATGTAGTAAAATTATGTTGAATTTCTGCTTTTTTAAAGTGTTTTGATTTAAAGAGGAGTCAGTTATCAAGACTAACTTCGTGACAGTGTTGAGTAGTGTAAGAAGAGAATACGTGGAAGAATCCGTAGTGCAGGGAAAGAGCGCCGAGGAGTCTGGCGAGGTTATCTTGGAATCCCGCCTGCCTCAAGGTCTCTCTGGTGCTTGGGAATAATGTAGGGGGAACTCGCGAACGGATATACTTTCATCCGTATCCACCTTATTTTTTCTTCTCGTTCTCCGACTGGTTTTCCTTGCTATCTTATTTTCCTCTTTTTATCTTCCATCCTATCACCACGCTCCCTTGTTCTTCTTCGGTTATGCTTCCTTTTTGGTTTTCTCTTGCTCCACCTTTGAGCTTTTATTCCAAGTTAGGTGGAAGGATTCCTCGGTTGTGCTAATGTATTCGCTCTATGGCCGTTTAAGGTTTGAAAGTACATGCTGCGATATCATTTTTTCAGATGTAAAATGTTAGACGTATAAAAGTATTCTTTAAAATTGGGGTGAAATTGTTTCGTTTTGAATTTTTTTTTTCTCGGAATCTGTTCCTTTTCGATCTGAAGGTGTCGGAATCAACTAATACTACTAATGTTTTTACTTTTATGTTTCTCTGATTGGCATCAGTCTTGGATTTTTGGATGCCTGTTCAATATATGTTCAATCTTATGAGTTCAGCTCAACAAGGCGTTGCATGACGCGATCAGGTATTAGTACTCACCGCAGAAAATGTATGATGAACACTTTTAATTATTTTTTATTTACTTTATTTTTTGGTTTAATTATTTGAGAAGGACAGATTTCTCACTTAAAATGCTCAACGGTACTCTAATTTTTTTGACCTAAGAATTCGGATGTCAATGTGATATTTACAAAAAGCATAAAAATCTCGGTAGTTCATCGCGAATGACGCTCTTTCCACTTTTGAATTTTTGAGCGTCAAAATATCATTTCAAAAAGTATTCCAATTGCTGTTCCTACAGTTTCAGTAACCTTGGTCCTATTTCAATGAGCATCTGAATGAAAAAGCATCCAATTGGCTTTTAGTTTGCAGAACACCGTCATGAATAAAGGAGACGTTCGAGAAAATTGGATTTAGAGGAAAGGGGCTTCCGGAAATTTTATTCAACTCTTAATCTCCCGCAGGAGGTAAAAACTACAAATTATGGCGTATAACTCCCATCGGAAGTACGCAGTTGAATAAATTACAGGGGAACAGATTCTCAGATTGAAATTAATATTTGCCTCAGTTATTCCAGGAAGTTTTTTTATTTGTCCACTTTCTCGAAAACATTGGGCCTTATTGCATTTGCGTTATTGCGCATAAATGGATAATAAAGATTTTTCTCGATGTACACTGTAGTTTCTTATATTGTTAATTCATAAATTTCAATGGATTACCTAGTAAAATTATTGGGTCGTATTAGTTATGAAACATCTGTTATGTTGGTGACTATATGGATAATTAATCTACCGTACACGTTGTATCATTTCATACAGTAATTTTACCGTAAACCTACGAATTATTGCGCTTTACTTAAATGCATTTCGAATCATGTATTTGGTGTAAAAATTCGTAATGTATGTAACAGTATCAGTGTTCATAGTGCATAACTTAAATTCATAATCTTAATTTTCATAGGTGTATATTAATGCAAAGGTTTTATGTTAATCTTGTGTATGTGTAACTTGGATGGATAACTATAATATTTTACCTTTTCATTCATAACCTTGTTTATGTAATGTATTGCCTACGGGAAACTTTTGGAAGGGTTTCCCTCCCGTCTTTAGGCAAATGTAAGGTAATTGAAATCGAAATTAATTATTAATTTATACTCCCCTCCAGTGTTGTCATCTGGCAAGAAAGCAAATTGCAACGTACTTACTAATAATAAATAAGCAGCGGGACCCAGGTGAAGCTAAAAAATTTCTATCGAAAATGTTTGTTGTTTTTACCTTATTCTAGAGTCAAATAAGGTTGGAAGGTCCTTTTCTTGTCTACATAAAGTCATCTTTCATTGATTCTTACATCTGTATTGGTTGTTAAAGTTGATTTTGCTGCACTTTTTGAGTGTCTTCTTTTGTTGCTCTTAAAATCTCTATGAATATTTTCAATAATAATATATAATGTAACAAATTTAACGTACGCTAGAGATGGATCTGGACGGAGGTTTTCTAACTTTACAATGACCAGCACTTCCCGAATGATTACTGTGTTCTTGAATCTACTTTGCAAAAATGTTGCATTTTTATTGAATTTGAAGAATGAGAATTGGGCCCTTAGATAAGAAAAAATGATGCAACTGTATAAAAATCGCATAAGTATGATATAGATTATTCCGGTGAAAACTGGCATATTTTTAGTTTAATTCTGTTCGGCGTCCAATGATATAAGGCTGAAGCATATTGATTATATTCGTTTATTCGCTGGTAACTGTAACTGTGCAGTAATAGCTTTTAATTATAACATCTCGTTCTGGAGTATCTTTTCGTATCCCACTGAGGTGTCAGCGAGGCTAATGCTGCCTGCTGCCGGCTAAGAACATCTGGTTTACGCGGACCTCGGTTGATCTGCAACCGGGAGTACTCTTTTCTTTAACAAAAGAACGTCATGCAGGAAAATGGCACCTTCACGTTTCCTAGCCGGCATTATACGCCCTTGTCTTACCTGAGGGATACGCTCTCAATTCCCGCGACTGAATGTAGAGAGAGCATCGCTGTGCCTTCTATTTGCCCCTCACACTCCGTCACCTCCGCCCGCACTCGGGGGCGTATCGGGGACCTTTTGTTTACGTTTACTTTGGGGTTAACGTCGGAGGCGAATGGGTATCTCTCTCTCTCCCTCTCGCCTGCCAAGTGTTGGGCCTCCTCCACGTAGACTCCCTTCGCCTGCGGAGGATTTGCCGTGTTGTGGAAGGGACTCGGATCTTATCCTCGCGAGGATCCCTAGAGCACTCTCCGCCCTCCCCACGCCAAACCGTTGTAGAGGATGACGTCGAAAGCTTCATACATTTTTTTCCCTCTGTTTCGTGTGTCGTTGGAAGAAAGGCGTGGCGCTACACATGGGAGCGCTGAAATCTCTTTCTCTGTTTCTCTCCCGGCTTCTTCTCGGATTGAACGCTACCTTAGGATCGTGTTTTCGTTTCGTTCCATCTATTTCCTGCCTGGCGTTCCCTTAATCGCCCTCCGTATCTTTCTCTCCTAAATTCTCCCCCTCTCTCGCGGGTTTTCTGATACCTCGGGGTTTTTCTTTGTGCGCTCCTCAAGAGGCTCGCGATGACCGCGTGTAGGGATTTCTGCGTCGAATGCACTGGAGGTTTTCTTTCAGATCTATTTCAATGGAATTTTGACGACGAGGATTCAATTTTGCGCTAGGAATATTTTCACGTGAAAACACGGCGGTGCTCGAGCGGGTTACTTTTTGTTCCCAGCGCAGGTGGGCTCGCTGGAAATACAAGAGCTTATTTTGTGTTTTTCTTATGGAAGTTAAAAAGTTTTGCGAAGTCGAGATTAACGAACGGAATGCTTTAAAAGCGAATCAATTCGAGGAATGATATTCTTGAGTGTATTTTCTGCTCGAGTTAAAGTTGTTCGGAATGTTTCAATAGTTGATATATTTTAGTTGAAGCTAAATTCCAGCTAAGTTTTATGCTGTTAGGAATCAATTATGATTTTATTAGACAGTGAAATACAGCGATATAGTACAGCTGTGGTATTTTCCCTGTAATATGGCTTTGCACGACGTGACGTCTGAACACATTGATTTAATTGGCAGCAAAGGACAAAAATTGCGGACATGCTACGTTTTACTGCAAGTTTAAGGGTTTTTCAGGATTTTTGTAAGAGTTACGTTGATTCGATCTTTCTTGTGTACATTTCCGCCAGTTTTAATAGTACTGTTTTCCGCGATCAGATTATTATGTTCGATAAGGTAATAATTTTCGTATCTTAATTTTTATATATTGCTCGTAATGTCATTTTGTTAGAAGTTGTTTTCAGGTTCTATTTTCCAAGCTAGGGAGTAGTGTATTTATAATTTTAAATAAACCAATTTATTTTGGATTAGGTCGTAGCAGCAATATTTTTTCCCCTGATATTTATACAACGTCAATCTGTGGGGCTATTTGTGTAATTTTTATCAAATGCCTTCGGGTATTTTCAGATTGTTATCGTGTTTCAGTAACCCGCGATTACATTATTTCGGTATTTGATTCTATTATTTTAAATCATGCACTAATCATCGAATTATTTGATTTGTATGATTTTGATGATATGTCTTTTAAAGTAACGCATGGTAATTTTTTTGTTATATTTGCTGGTTTTTTCCCCAGTCTCACCAAGAGCATTTTCCCCGTTTCACTCTTTTTTTCCTCCCTCAGCCGTTTTCCCTGCCACGGATTTCCTTCTCCGTTAGGATTAAGTCGACTCGAAAGGCAAAGGAGCTGAGTTTGAGGCTAGATGCACATGTTTCGGGCGAAGGCGTCGAGAGGGAGAAAGGAGAGGCGGAATGAGTTGAAGACTCGAATCGCTGAGGGGTGCTGTATTCCGAGAGGTTGTTTTTAAGAGCCAATTCGTGGTTGGTGCCTGTCAAAATTGGCTGGTGTGACGGGAACTTACTCCTCGGGCTTGGAAGAATGCCAAGGAGAGGAAACGGATTTGTTTCTCCCGGTTTGTCCGCGAAAAACGCGTTTATCATTTTTTTGCCGATCCGGCGGTAGCCAATTTAGCGTTCCCGAGTATTCGCCGGAAAGTATTACCATAGAGAATCACGCTGAAACGAGCACGTTATTTTTTCGTATCTCATCCACCTCTGACAGGTTCAGTTAGACCTTTATTTATTTTCTTCAGCTTTTTGCGTTGTATCTGTTATATCTCGGGAGTGTTACGTCGTTTTGGTGAAATATACGTTTGGAAAGGTAAGTTAAGTGCGTGTTGCTGTGATAATTTTTTCCGAATCGCTGTCAATGACTTTATAACCGTAAACTGTTGTGTTTTTCGAGTCCTTTATTCAGCAATCGTTCCTGTCCTGCAGAATTTTCGGGAAAACTCGAAATTTTGAATTTGCCCTAGGAGAAGGTTTATATCTTTGGCAGTATGATTTTGTATTTCGTTATGAGTACATTTTTAATAGAAATAATTTTGTGCTGTATCGAGAAAGGAATTAATGTTCGAGCTTTTGATGGCTGAAATTTAATATATTGAGGGTAATTATAGGAAATGAAGAGAATTCCCAATCCAAGTTGACGTGTTGAAGCGCATCTTATAGCATTTGCATTATTTTTTCATGGATAGATGTAGTTTCATATGGTTTATTCCGTAGTAGGTGTGTCTTTGAATAGCTTATTGACAATCTTTAAGGGAGATAATCATTTTTTATTCGTTAACTTAAGTTATATTACTAGAAGCGGCAATTATCATTTTGTCTAAAATGGCGTGATTGAAAGCCTTGGAAAGCCAAACTAAATCATTTAGTCATTAAAGCACCGAAATTTTTAAATTAAAAATTTTTTTCTGATTAATTTTCCAGTATTTTTGCTATAATCTGCTAGCGTCATGACTTAATCATAGGACATAATGAAGAAAGAAATAAAATATTTCTTTTACCGTACCATATGACTTACTACAACGCACTTCTCGTTGGAATGAATATTTTGTGATAAAAGCGGCCGTGAATTTCCTCTCTAGAAAATATTTACCTGTTGTCCAACTATTTTTCATTGTTCCGTTTTCATCTTAATATAAAATGGTTACGAAAAAAACTTGATCCCAACGCATTCCATCGAACCACATACCGCGCTCGCTTTTGATATTCTATGTCTCCAAAGGAGTACTTTCCCGGTTCCTTTCGAGTGAAAAATCGCCCCATCGCAATCCTGCTAGAATGTCCGCAATGGCGGGTGCCCCATGGCGTGTCGGCTACTTCTCAGGATATGGATCGAAAGAGGAAAAAGGGGAGTTTGAGCGAAAAGGCGAGGTGATAAAAAGAACGATAGAGGCGAGAGTATGCTAGCCGAGGGATATAGTGGAGTAGGGCCGTAAGAAAGATGGGAGGTCCGGGTGAGGGTCACGATGACGAAAAGGACGAGATTGTGAAAGACGCTCGGAAGGCTAAGTTGGGGATAAGACCCGGAAGGTGAGGCGTAGCAGGTGCGAGTGGTTGTATTCCGCCTGGAAAAAGCGGATTCATCGGTAAGGCTTTACTTGTGCCGATCCGGACCTGCAAAATACTCGAGTGCGATGTTCACCTGCCCCTTACTTTTCTGGGATATCTTTACGACTGAAGGAGTTCGTGGGATGCTTACGAAAGTTAATTTTAGCCTTAACGTCATACTTTTTACATATACATTTAAAGATAATTTTCTCGTCTTCTGTTTCAATTTTTTCTTATCGAAAAAGTTTTATAAAACCTTCCAAAAAGATTAAATACAGATTAGAGGTTTAAAAAATATTCCTTTCCCCTCCGAAGATTTTCTTCAGACAAGTTTTTTTTATTCGCCATTTTCCTGTTTGTTTTCTAATGCGGAAAGAAGCGATTTTGAATTCTATTGTGAAGGTAGACGTAAGGTAGGCTAATAAAGACTTTATCCAAGACAAAGTATAAGAACTCTAATATCAAAACTGTGTAATGGAAAACGTCCCATTTATTTTAATTCAACGAAGAAGACGTTATGGATACTAGAGTTTATGAAGCCTAACTTTCGCATCATCGTGATAGTGAAGTGGGAAGCCAAAACCGTTACCTTAAAGAAAGGAGATGATTTCTCTACTGCACAAGTTGTATCAACACATTGTCTTTGTGTACGGTGTTACTCGTTACTTGTGCTTGTATGTATCAAATAGTAAGCCTTGGAAAAGTCGTCATAAGCCATATGTTGTGTCCAAAAACGAGGTAGAGACACAGTGCTCGTAATATTTCTCCTGGTTTGTGTCGTAGATCGTAGATGAAGAATTCCCCGGAAGTGTGGTTCATTTCATGGACACACACCTTCTGAAAAAGTGCCTTCTGTGAAATTGGGTCAGTGAGAGAGAATGATTCTTTTCGTTTGAAACTACTGTTTGAGTTGAATTTCTGTAAGCTATGACAGATTTGTTTGGAATTAAATGAGTGTATATTTTTTAAAAATCGATTCTTACAGCAGCCTGTGACGAGAACCGTGCAGTGTTATGCTTTCTTATTAGGATGTTTTATTGGATATTCCTTATGTTCGTTTACAGATTTTATTTCACCATTATTGTAGTTCAAATATTCCTCCCTCCAAGTGGGTTATTTTTGAACTTGTTCCGCGGCAAAACATGAGCATCATATTATATGTTTACTATTTAGAAATATACATTGTGAAATTCCCGTAGGTTAGACCTAGACATACCAGAGAGTATAGTTGTTCGTACCTTCCACGAACTTATTTGCGATGGGTGCCATTGACGTTCCTTAACATTTGCATAACGATATTTCAAGTGTATTAATTTAAGAAAATATAAGTGATACATACTATACCGTGCATCGATTCTGCAATGTAACGCTTGTTCAGCTATCATTTTTCAGTTTTGTATCCGATGGAATCACAACCTGTTTACACCCTCAGACCGCTTAGTAACGATTACAAATGTGACCATTTACACATGTAGTTCTACAATGACTGCTTCATTCGAGGAACACCCCTACTCTCTCGGTCGCATTACGTAAGGTTATCGGAGATTTAAACGCAGGAAATGGAAAATACTCCCTGCTTTCGCAATTTCGAGAAGGAAGGAAAAAAGGAATACGCAGTCGTTCGGACGTCGAAGTGAGACAGTGAGATTACGTTCGGTAAGCAATTTGATTCTGAGGACGTCCGCCCAACGCACACGGGATGTTACGCAGGGTGTCCCTCGTCGATTTCGCCATCGTTTTGTTGGTGCATACGTGTGTTTGTGTCGGCGTGCTCGAGAGAGAGAGAGAGAGCAAAGCTCTCGGCGAGTCGGGGCCCAGGTGGAGGCCACGCTGGCGGAAACAGATTCACTTGCCCCCCCGTACCTAAATTGAAAAACTCCACTCGGTTTGTTTTTCTAGCGAAGCGGATTTCTCGCTGCCCTCGTCCCCTTCCTTCCGTAACCACGCCCCCTTTTCCTCTTCCTCCAAGTATTTTTCTCCCTAACTTCCCTTCCGTAGTTATTCGCGTACCTTCCGCATAACCCTCCCTTCTATCCCACGGTTGCTGTCACCTCGCTTGGTAAATACAGTTCTTTTCCCTGGGACGAAATGCTCGTATGATAATATTCCCCGGCGTTTTTATTTGCCTTTCTCCTCCAGAGTACCCTTTTCGATATCGGCGAAAGTTTGCTCTCGGACAGTCTTGAAATTGGACTAAAAATTCACAAATGTTTGCGCTATTTCTTTCGCGAGGTATAATTCGAGTGTTTTATTGAGTTTTTTTTTCCTGGAATTATCGCGTGCGGGTTTTGTATACGCGGGGATCGATTCTTTCTTCGAATACACATCCGAAAGAGGATTATTTTGTCGAGGTGTTCGGAGTTTTCCTTCCGACCTCTCCCGCAATTGTTGCGGACGGTAATGATAAACTTCGCTTCCTTTCTTTCCTCGTCTCTTTTGTTCCGTTTCCCAAACCCCAATTACTCTCACTCCGTCACTTTCCGCGGCCCCCTTCCTCTCTCCCCAACTCTTCTCCTCTCCCCTTCCTCATTTATTTTATTTCTTTTGTCTCACGGATCTCTACCTCCATCCACTCATTCTTCACTCTGGCGCATCGCTCATCGTTCTGATTTTTTACGACCTTATTGTCTGCCTCCGGGGCAGCAATGACACTCATCACTCCTTCCACCCCCGCACTTCTTCCGAGACTCCCACCCCCCTCCCGTCTCCTCCCCGTCCATCTGTCTCACCTCGCGAAAATTCTTTCCTCCGCCTCTTACTCTCCACACATTCCCACTACTCTCGACACGTTCCCCCGCTTCTCTCGACACATTTCCCCACTTCCCTCGACACTCGCAAACGTCACATTCGTCCTCCCAAAATGACTTCCCTTCTCATTTGTACTCCTCGTCCGACGCGAGGGAACATCATCCTCCATTTCGTCGCCCTATTCCATAAACCTATCGCCCTTATTTCGGGCGACTCCTCATAATTCGCGCCCATGTATTTCTCCTCCTTACTGGGCGGGGTAATAAAGCGATGTTTTCAGCTTTTATGGCCAATCGTTATTTCCCTCCGACTCCGCTAAATTCGGGCAGTTTTAATTAAAAATTGCCCATTGGTAATCGGAGGAGCTGCGAGAATCGAGTCTTTTCAATCTTTCGGAAGAATTTAACGAGGCGATTTAATGATATTATCATTTCAGAGGTCGATTAGATTTTGAGTTTTACTGCTTTCGGAATTTTTATTGCGAGTTGTGATTCGCGAAGGGTGTAATTGGCTAATAATTTTGGGAATAGGTACATTTAATGAGCTGATATGAGATTTTGCCGTTCTGTTAATTAGGTCTTAGCTGGGAAATCGTCTCTTAAAGGTGTTGGAAGTGCTTGATGGGTTTGGTAGATACTAGATTGACTGAAGCCGTAAATTGATTGGAAAATTGTATTTTCTGATAAGCTGTGGATGTCCATAAACCTGCTTAGTATTGTCTGGCTCGTTTTAATTTCTTGCGTATCTTTTGGGATGCAAATCTTTTTTGATAAGTTACAGCTTAATTTAAGAGAGAGGTGGATATCCTTCGTGAATTTCTATCACCCTCTTAATAAAAGTATTTTGAAATTAAAGTTACGTTTCCAAATATATGTTCAGTGTGTAAATGAATCGGCGAGGCGACGAGATGTATTAGTGAATCGTACGATGAATTTCCATGTATCAGTGTTTTAAACAAAAAAAACAATTTCTCGAAGTATTAATTTTTCAACAATTTCTCCAGGTTACTCTTCTTCCGAATTAATTGCAGTAATCCTTATAATGGATTTTTTTTTTAAATCGACAACATTGATAGAAATTTTGATTTCGAGCTTCATTCGACTGTATTCACTCCAAATTTTTTATCAGTAAAATCGGCTGTTCTTCCTCAGTCCTTGGACTCAATGTTCCTTCGCTAGTTTTTTTCTGACCATTTTTTGGTGTTTTTTCTTATCACGCACGGACAATCACGCCTTATCTCTATAGCCACTTTCGATGTTTTTTAGTTTCAGCAAAAAATTTCGCCTAACTTATATTCTTCGTTTACTGCAATCACATATCGTTCGGGAACCGCAAAATATATTTTTTTATCCGGGAAATTTTATCCCCAAGCCCGTCTTTGGAATCCTGCCTTCTTTATCTGATTACTCGTGTAGCTAAAACTTTTCATTATCCTCGTTTAGGTTCGTTACAGGATAAATTTTATCCGTGTTTAAGTGAAAATAAATGGAGAAAAGTGTTGCCTACCTTCATTGATATCCTCTTTCTCGATAGTTGGACAATGAGCAATTACCGCGACATCAGGCTGAACCGCCACCTCGTCCCCAAATTCCTGAAGTTTTACCGTATCGCAACAGTTGTTTTTTGATCTGTTACCTTACCATAAAAATTTAGCGATTTTCTTTTTAATTGACGCGAGTAGTCTACAATGGCTCTGAAATCTTTGTCCTAGCTTCCGAGCTCCGTGCGGTAAACCGGCGTGGGTTAAGCACGTAGTTTGACTATTGTTGATGGGACGACCTCTGCAGCGGGTGCTTTTACACGTCCACGCGGTGGATGAGTATTCGCAGCTCGTTTGTTACGCCCGGAACACGCTTACGCAGCTCTCACTGCCCGCTTATGGTAATTTTTATTTTGCTTGTGTTTGAATTTCATGCTCTCCGCTCCGGGTTTTAACTTCCCATCCTCGCGTCCTTTTTCTCGAGTTTGGCGTCCTCTCTCATATCTCACTTTTTTCGCTAAGCATATCGGGTCTTTTTCAGGGGAATAGTTGTGGTCAAGGTGTAAAGATGTCGAGTTTGTTTTCGCAGACGGTCGACGTCCATCTATTTTTTCGTTCAGGTGGAGGTTTTTAATCGAATGTCAAGTCCCAAGCAAACACTTGCCAGCTCTTCCCAAAAATTTAATATAAGTGTATTATTTGAAATCGGGAAAAGGTCGTAGTTCGTTTAATTCTGCAGTTTCTTTCGTGTTTTAGGTCGTTGGTTAATGAGTTTTTCGTTCAGTCCTTTCACTCAATGTATGCAACGAAACATGTTTTACTGAATTATTTGATTAATTATCACGGTTCATTTCTGTGATCCGTGGATAATTTTTGGTTCATTAAAATTTTAATTTATAATTTTGAAACTTCCTGGGTTCTTTTGCGTAGAAGCATCAGCCAGATGTTTTCCCTTTTCACAGCGCAAGTTTTATTTTAGTTCCATAAATTCCTTCTATTATATGTTTGTGAATTATTCAGCCGGTGTTTTCAGTGCTGCTCGCAATTAGTCACGCATGCTGAATGTCCTTGTGTCCTCGCATAAATATTTAGCCCATTATATAATATTTGTAGTGTTGGATATTCATTGTATTTCTCGTTTTTAGAAAGAAACTTATTTTACACCTTATTGGGACTTTTTATATTCTCTAACTTACGGGGTTTTGATTTTGAATTTTATTTCTTTGGATAGCTGAGTATTTTTTTAGTCGGAAAGAATCCCATTGCCTTTCCTACTTGGGCTTATAATTAAAACAATTTAATTTTTATCAACCCAATTTTTGTGGATTAGTGGTTACAGTGATCAACCATTTATCCGGACAACTGCAAGCGGGGAAAGTCATCGAACCCGTACGATTTTTAGTCTTTGCGATAAAAATACCATCAGAGACCGAATGTGCTCATTGGAATCAATAAATTTCATCATCGGACGACCTCCAGTTGCCAAGTTCACGGACCAACTGATAATTTCGGAAAGCGTTGGTATCAAGCGTAGAATTGGCGGCTGAGGGAAAGGGAAGTCGTGAATCTAGAGGTTAGGGTAGGAATGAGGGAGAGGAAGGGGTAAGGCAGATACGTGGTGATGTCGTGGAATGAGAGTGGATGCTCAGGAAGGGCTCGCATCGCGCGTTTGTGGTCACGTTCTCCGGGTAATGGAAGCGTTAAAAATGGGGAAGCCTGCGTGACTATGAGGGGAGAAAAAGGAAGGAGGCTTATCGCTTACTTCCCGGAATTTTTCCATCGTCGAAGTTTTTATTTCCTCTTTTTCCTTCACTTTCCCGTTGCCCAGAGCTGAATAGTTTCCTTCCTCTTCCGCCTTCAGCTCCTCTTTCCTTTCAACCAGGTGGGCAACACATTCAAGTAGATCGGTTTGGTAGCGTTTTCCTAATATCGTCACCGGTCATTTCACTTTCATCTGTTCCTAACGTGTGAATGGGTCCACTATTACTACAAGGAATTTAGCGGTGTGGCTTCGAAGGAAATTTGTTAAATTTTTGCATAGAAATGTGTTGCTAGAATAACGAATAATTAGAGGAGAAATAATAGTGTGGGGAATTAGAAGCCTGGATTTATGGAATATTCATCCGTCTTGTAGTTGGGTGCTTTTGTAGTGTTAGTTTTTGTTTGAGTATAAGTCATTTTTATTATTTGTTTGAAATACAACTGGCACACTGGGTATAATATTAGTGAAGATCCCTGTGATTATTCACATCTTAGGTAAGCAGTTTCATCGAGAATGACTCGAATGTTTTCCTTGCTGCCTTTTGACGTTACAGTTCAGTTCATTTTACCGGTCGATGGGCTGCCAATTCCTGTTAGACCCCGTGAACCTAGGGTCATAAGTCTCGTAACACGCGCTATGGAGAATTCAGTAGTTAGAGTAATTGAAATGAAGTGTAAGTTTAACTTAATTCGCAGATTAATATGCTTATTCGTAGACTTTTCGACTGATTCATGGATTGCCCAGATATATGGCTAAAAGCTATCGCTTTTGTAATACTTTAATGGTATAATTCATACATTTCTACCATTCTTGGTATCTTGTGTAGGAACTGCCCGTTTTCCAGATGGGGAAACCATCCAAGGTCGGTTATTATGACGTATCATCTGCGACAAAATAAATTTGTGTAAAAGCTACTCGTAGATTTCAGTTTCATGATTTTCTCGCATTTTCTTATCTAAGTATGTTTGGCTTATATAGTATTATGGACGTGTAGTTTCTACAAAGTCTTCCGAGGACGTATTATATGTCGCCAGATTTTTGTAATTCAAATCATGCCGGAACAACGCCGAAACTCGTTTCTGTTTAGAGAAATCAAGCCGAATAATCAGATTGTTTCGAGACATAACTTGAGAAAACTCCGAGGCAATCTTATTCCCCGAATTACTTACGGCATCTCAACAACGTTATCCTGCAGAAATCCCTCACCCATATCCTAATGGTATCGATCCTCACTTTAAACCGCAATGAGGACTTCCTCTTAAGAAAGAATTGGTCCAGGACGCGGAGCACTCAACTCCCGATTCGTAGTAACGTAAATCCGCCCCTAGAGGCACGGGAAGGATGAGGAGGGGGTGACGAACGGAAACTCCCGGATGAGGAACAACCTTCCCTCGCTCTGAGAATAATCCCAGTGTCCCCGTAACCTTATATTCTCGTAGCTGCAGAAAACCCTCCCTCTGAACGGCCCTCGATGGTATGCCGGGCAAGATAGGGCTCGAAATAGAAGTCCGCCCCGGCGATAAAAAAAGTAAAAGATAGCGGCTGCTTAAATGGCCATCGAGGGTCGTGCCACGAAACGGTCGCCTCCCCCGCCCGCATTGACGTATATATAGAGGGAGTTTTAATAGAAAGGGGTAAAAAAATGCTGTGACCGAGTTTTAAGAGTGGCGAGATTTTCCCTTAGTGCCGAAATTGTTTGTGCGTTTCGTGCCACGGCGGATTCCTAGGCTGAAGAATTTAATTTTTAACATCTCGGCCTCTACGTTTGATGGGGAAGTTACGATGAGAGGGATTACTTAAGGTTTTTATGAACTTTAAAGAATGCTTTGAAAGTTTGAAATTTGCGGAAGGTAATATCCCGTTATCGACTTCCGTGATCGTGAAAACTAAGCGAACAAAATGTATGTACCTAGATTCTCGTAGAAGTATGTTTGTTTTGAGTAGTTTATGGCTTGAAATTTGGAAAGCCTTTTTTTATTTCTTCTTTAGCTTAAAATACCTTAAACCTTTCTCGATGCCGCGCAAAATTGCAAATTCGGCTCCGATGAGAAAAAAATTCCAAATTTTAGTTGATCGCTCTAATTTTTAAAGTGAATTAATATTGCTAAAACCTTTTGTTTTTATTTGGAGCTTCTGCTCTTGCGATTTTTCGTGATAATATGTTAAACCATTGCGTCTTGCTGAGCTTTCGGCCTAATATCTGAGAAAGGCTAAAATGTATCATCTTCTATTATATTGAATCTAGTTTCGCTCACCTCAGGACGCAAGTTTAGTTTCGAGCTAGCAGTAATTTTTATTTCAAGTTATTTGCTTCGCGTTTTTCCTAGGGAATGAACGGAAGAAGTTTTCCTCGTTTAAATTTCCTCATATATCATATTTTAGTGATTTTTCGCGTTGTATTTTTGTTTAGACGTCCCCGGAAGGTCTAATCAGCCTATAAGAACAAATAGAGGGGTTTACTTCTCAAATTGTGCTCTCTTTCGTTGCTCGGTGTTTCTCAGGTTTTTCGAAAGTGTATGAACTCAATCTAAGCTTATCTTCTGTGTGGTTTTCAGGTGCGATTGTGGGCATATGTAATTTGGAAGCGACCGTATTTCGATAAAGGTGTTCCCCCCTTTTTCCTCGACCTTTATTTTTCCATTTCATTGGCAAAACCATTTTTGAAAGGATTATTTTCTATTCGAAAACATCTCCGCAGCTTCGTGCCTCAGTTGGCTTCCACTCGTGTTTCAAACTGATATTTCCTTCAGCATACTTTTCAACTCCAATTTATGAAATGTAAGCACGCGTGGGAGAGGCGTGATTTCGCAAGCTGTTTATTTTGCGGTCGTAAAAACGGACGGATTTTTAAATTGCCGTCTTTTGTCGTCGCCCCTCTGCATAATTTCGGACGTTTGCTCCTTGACCGCCGTTCATTTTTAATTGTCATCTCTCCGCGGGTAACGTTGTCGGTATTAATTTCCGCGCTCTCTCTTTTATTGATGCCGCTTGCTTAGTTTCGAAAAAGTTCTGCGTGGACGCGTTTTATCATTTAGTTCATCATGGTAGCGGAGATATGGCCTCGGTGGCGCCGTCTGTGGCATAACCAGGAACGACATTAGTTTCCACTCTTAGCCATACGTCAACTGGACGGCCCCATCCTCTCCCGTCAACGCCCCCCGTTTTTTTCGCGCCATATCCAAGACTTAGTTCCATTCTCGTCCGTCGTTCTTTCACCTCATCATTAGCTCCAACCATTCGATCTCCATCCCGACACGAGGAAAACACCGAGATGCGTTTTTTAATCATTTTCCGTCGGCCATTCTAACACATTTTGCCCGAGTGCGTCCCTAGACCATTACGACTCCTCCCATCGCAGCGACAAAAAAGGGAGTATTCGTAGCTATGATCTCAACCTCAGAGGAAAAGTGAGGGGACGAGTATGCTCTCGTGTTTTCATCGTGTGAAGAGCTGATAGCGCAACGTGGAAGTGCTCCCAAGTAACTCCCACAGCTATCGTTGGCCCACCATAGTAAGTGAATATGTATATGTGTGGGGCACAAACGTGAGTGTACGGAGTGGTCCGTCGCTATCCGGAGGGAATACGTTGCGAGCGTGTCCGCGGTTAAGAAAGGCTGCGGTTGGCGAAAATGGGCGAGTGGTGGACGAAGATCTTTAGGGACGCATCTTGGGTAGGCCCGGAGTTTTACCAGAAAATCGTGCTGGGGTCAGATTAATTAACTATCAGATCCTGTTGCTCGAGGAAATTTTTGGACGCTTTGGGCCAAAGGAAAGTAAAGTGAGAGGAAATGAAGATATTAAATTTTTAGTCTTTTGATAATTTATTTTCCTAAAATTATGTCTGTCGAGGGTTCTTACTTAGCCATGCCTCCTGATCTGATACACATAGCAAGCGAATTACTTCAGGTTTAGAAGATATTGGAATTGAAACAGGATAAGAAGTTTGTATATATTTGTGGATTATCTTACGAGTAATTTGATATTTTTTTTATTCTGCTTCAGAAAATTCTCCAAAGTCTGTCTCAGTGGTTTTATGTCTTGATAATTTAATAATAGTTATTTCATGGAATGAATGAAATAGGGCCCCAATCTCTGGAAGTTAATA